>OY856411.1:363901838-364501838 GCA_963693085.1 Alisma plantago-aquatica | reverse complement strand
GTCCATTAATGCACTTTTATCATCATGAAACCCAAATTAGGCAAATTCTGCACAATTATCGTCCAGTTTTATCTAAAAATCTTTTAAATTAACATGCTAAACTCTGCTAAACAACAATCAAGAAACACCATTAGATACTTTAATATTCAAAATTAGGGTTTTAAATTCATGAAAATCATTTAAGGCTGAACCTTAACATACTTTTTTATTTGTAAGAAGATTTAGGCCTCAAAATTATTTTTATTGGATTCTATAGATTTTTCTGATAAAAAACCATATATTATTTTCCTTAATCTTATTATCCTACTAATTTCTAGAATATTTACAAGTTAGTTACTTGTAGGCCAACCACAATATGCCACCTGGGCCGAGAACCTTAGGTGCCAACACTGCTAGCTTGGCTAGGTTGACTAACTAGCCCTCACCAACCAGGTGGTGTGCGCCTTAGAGAAACAGAGTAAAAGAAAGGACAATTGTCCACCTTGCCGTAACATGGGAATAAGAGAGTCGAGGGCAAAGGCTTCTTTTACCTGGGAGTCATCTTCCTCCTTCTGCTCATTTCTTTGCATGAGTAGTAGTCAACTCACCTGTTGATGCTCATCGTTAGAGCCTGGGAGCAACAAGAAAAGGTAGGGGGACCTCCATGAAGACCAACAGAACTTTCCTGTGGTCTTCAATTGCTCGACAAAGGCATCCAAACGTAGGTTAAGGAGGTTGTTCCCTCTCCAAAGATGGTGTTGCCACCTAGGTTGCAAGAGGAGACTCATGAAAAAATTGAAAGCTGGGAACGAGTCTTGCAATTGAGTAGAAACTTGATGATGGATGGACAAGTTCAAAGAGGGTTCATAGCCCCCCTTATATATATGACCATGGCGGTGGAGGTGTGTGTGGGATTAGATTTTGGGCAAACCCTTGATTGCCCTCCAAGGCAATTAGAACCTAGGATGGTTCAGTGCAGTTTCTTGCCATGAATTTGTTGGTTAAGTTTGCAAATCCACACACTGACTCGGTGAGGAGAAAATCAATCGAGAACAGACTGGGTCCTATCGTCTGTTGCCTTACATGGCATGAGGTAGAGGACAACCATGTGACAATGGATCTCAGTTCGATTGGTCCACATCATGTGTGCTAAAAAAAGTTGATTAAAATATATATCTAATTGTATTAGAAAATCATGCCTTTATTGATATTCCTATCACTTTAGGGATTTTTCAAAAATCCATATCTCCTCAACCACACATCCTTTTAAATCCAAAATTTCAAGGGAAACCCCTTAATGACTTATTTTACTGGTGTGCAAAGTTTGGAACAAAAACTCTAAAATAAAAGAGACTTTTATTCATATGCAAGTCATCCACTCAAAAGGAATATTTTATGCAACTAAAATTCATTTTACTCTTTCTTTCTCTTCTATTTTTTTTTATTTTGATTTGTTCTCTCATTAGAAACCAAAAGAAACTGAAAATTAATTAATAATGGTCATCCACACCACTTTCTAGATAATTCTACATAATTCTCTCAAATGCACATAATTATCCCTTTATTTCTTTTTGCTTTTATTTATTATGTGATTTTTTTATCTCTTTTCCCTTTTATCATTGTTTGACTTATCCAATCAGTATGAATCAAGAAATCATGCATCCAAAGGGGAAATATTGCACAAGAATTCATTCTATGAAAACAAATCACACAATTTTCCATTCGAACCCATTTTATTTAAAAATTGCATTTCAATTTATACAAGCAAAATGGAGGTTATAACATTTACCCTCATGTTATATCCTCAATTTCGGTAGAAATTGAATTATATAAAAACAATGTATAATTTCATAATTAATATTCTCCAGTGGTATTATTGGTGGAATAATAATGTTAATCCCCTTTGTGGTATTAGTTCTTATGACACACGTTAATTAAATGAAAACAATACATTCAAGAACAAATAGTAATGGCTTTATAAATTATTGCATATACCAAAATTCGGAACAATATGTAAGTTTCCAAAACAAAAACAAAAAAAGAAACATGGTGCTTTATATAATTAAAAAGACCACTATAAAGACAAGATTGGCAGTGCCATGCTTGAGGAATTAAATGAGTACATTTCAATTTAACCTCTTGTATACTTGAAAATATGGAGAAATAGGATGCTTTGTGAGATAATTATAATGTTATAAATAATGATTGGAAAGGAGTAAGTTTTGTATAAATAATGATATTCCAATGAAAAGCCCACAATTTGGATATGAGTGGAAAAAGAGTAATGAGTTGCTATAATCAATTTAGGGAATATATTACCCAATAGGTACTAGATAGTCAAGTTCTTTCCTTTATGATTTTTTTGATAGAAAGAGGTAAGTAATAATTGATGATTATATATTATATATATAATCATAAGAAAAGAAGAAGGCATGTGGGAGGCTACTTATGGATTAGAATACTTTCCTAAGAGTAATGACTTGCCAACAAATACACGGTTCCACAAACCTAGTCCTATACATATAAGAGGGGTTGTATGCCCCAAGTCTTGAGGGTGGTTCTTGTCTCCTACCTTGTTCAAGTTTGGTGCTAGGGTTCTAAGAATCCACCTCAATCATAGGTTTGGATGGAAGGGATCAGCTGTGGCATCAAACCATCCTTAGAACTCTATTTCTTCCTCCACCATCGTCGGTACCTTTCCCTAGAACTCCCTTTAGTGCCCTAAACCATCTCATCTCTTCTCCACTCTCTACCAGCGAGGCCTTCTGCAACAACGTCAATGCTCGTTTCACTAACCAGACAAACATCCTTCACTCCTGGTTCCCACCATTGTGGCCTGACATTCAAGAACTAGCTGCCCTGAGGTCCCTCATCACTCACCACGGCCATGCATCATACTAGAGAGGGAGTAGGTAGGGTTGGAGGAAGCACTACTTATGAGTCTATGTCACCTCTACGACTGGACTGGAGTTCCCAACCATACAGGAAGAGAAAATAGGAAGAGCTAGGGATGTGAAAGTGCTAGGCGGAAGAGCACCACCATGGTGATCGTGTAGTGCCGTGCAGAGTCTCGAGTGGGGAAATGCATATCATGTATCTACGGGGGAGTTGTGTATCAACAAGGGAGTCGTGCGAGGAAGAAGGAAGAAGAGAATAGAATTGGGGGGAAATGAGGCTGAGGTAGAGAGAGTTATAAAGAGAGAGATCAATTTCCGAGATGAATGCTGGAGTAGGCACTGACACTGGTGCTTAGAAGCACAACAGGAGGAGTCGAGGTCTGGTGAGCGTTGACGGCCGATGCTCGACGTAGTGTCGCGCGTCATGAGGGTCCTGAGGTAGAAGAAGATTCATAGCCAAATGACCAAAACAACCCTCAAAGCATGTGTGACGGACAAGGATATTAAGTCTTTCTACCCTGAAACTCAATCGACTGCTAACTTTGATTTTAGCAAGTAAGTTGCTGACATGTCAGTGCGTAATTGGTCTAAATATCTTAATCTTGCAATAATTGTAGTAAATTAGTGGTAACTCAGATTTCAATAATTTATATATGAAAGTTGCTTAGAAAAATGTGAGGAATCCAAAGAAAATATAATTAGAGTATAATTAAGCTTCTGGTTCCAAAAGTATATGTAATACATGTGTTGAAGTGTTTAGTATAAAGGAAAACTTAGATTTTCTTTAATATGGTGCTTAATTGAGTAGATTCGTTTATGTTGAGTTAATAACCAATCTTGTAATGTATAATGAGGAAATACATAATAATGATGAATAATTATTGTTCTAGATTAATAATCTTATTCATGCTAATTTAGGGTTTTGAAACCAGTGTGGACATCTTGCTATGATCTTAATGCTAGTAATATGATCTAGGTATCACAGATAACCTAATATGCTTGGAATGATGATTAGGGTTTCACCTAATATGCATATATAGGTTTGGTAATCTTAGAGATCATGATATGATGGAATTAGGGTTTGTAACCCTAATCCCTAGTCCAAACATGAGATAACCCTAAACCCTAGTTTAGGAGCAGATCTAGATCTGACTAATGTAATGTGAATACATGGTGACACATATGTAGTATGCGTATTTCAGATAATGTTGATTGCATGCTTTGTTGCTTGGATGTTTGGATGCACTCTTAAAGTACATGTGATATTATGCATGATTTCTGCAATGACATAAGGTATATAGTTACACTTATGAATACATGTATCGAATTCTAAGTTTGCTGAAGTTTCACAATGAGATTGAACGAATGATAAACTACTTGCTTATTTATTTACTTCTTGCAAATTATAAAGTTCATATGAGTATCATGAAAAGTAAATAACAATATTTTGAACCCTGGGTTAGACTGATCTTAAGGGTAATGCACATGAGCCCCGGAGGGACAGTGACTACACCTGAGGTAGTAGACTAGATATGGGTTAGAATATGAATACAAGTTTATGTTCTTATGTGAAAGATAAAGATGTTTGCTTATATGTGAATGTGTGATTATTGGATGAACCCACATACTAGTATAGATATATACTAACCATGTATTTGTTTGTCAGCATTTTAGGTACCAAGAATACTTGATCCATGCACATGGTGTTATAGAATAAAGATGTTGAAGACACTAAAGTTATACATGAAGGTTTAGACTTAGTGCTATATCATCATACATGTATAAGTTAATTATTTCTAAAATTTATGTAACTCCTTAGATGAGCTTTTTATGTAAACAAGTAAGTATTTGTTCATTAATGGAAATTGCTTACTATTCTATATTATTTCTTGAATCTGATCCTAGAATTTATGATTAATGATATGTGACTTTATGGTTTTCTAGACACTCAAAAGTGTGGGTCGTTACATTTGGTATCAGAGCATAGATTCATCAACTAATACTTAATAGTTTATAATTTCAAATCATCCTTAGAAATTTAAGAGAAAAATTATTACGACATAATGTATCTATAGGTTTCTCATCTCACATTTTCATCTACTTCTCATCTCATTGCTTAAAAAGCCTTGAAAAGAAATTGTTAATTAGGGAAGTAAATGTGAAAAGATATAACCTTTTCTGTAGGTCCCTCTAGGGAGGGTAAACATTAGGAAGATACAAGTATGGGTAACCCCTTTCATAGAGGAAGGACTTGGATTAGGGTATGAAAATTCTAGTAGGTCACGGGACATAGAAACTCTTAGAGGTAGAGTTTATTCCCTAAGCCTAACCCTAAAACCTTAATCTTCAATAATGAACATGGTGTGGTGGTATGGGGCACCACCCATGTAAAACTTGAAATTAGGAATAAGAAAGATAAAGGGATGGGTTTAGGTGACCTAGTCTCCCATGCAGGTGTGCATGGGGAGCATAACACTTATGTAAGAGGTCTTAAGAAATATATGAACCCAATAGTTTATATATATATATATATATATATATATATATATATAGAGTCAGGCTAGAATTCACTCGAGTGTACATATCGCACGAATACACTCAAGTGTGTTTGCATATCAGGACTATTTTTTGCAAAATGTAAACCATTGATCTTCACCGTCATACTATAACTAGGTTACATACAAATTTTGAGCCCATTTGGTTGAGTGTAACTCACTCATCCAAGGGCAACAAAATCGACGCGCGAAACTAATTTAAAATGCATGATTTTTGTGGTCTTCATAACATGAGCTATACATATCCAAATGTGCCCAAATTTTTCATATGAGTTGTTCACAATATGTTTAATAAGATCAATGGATTAGATTTTCAAAAAAAATATTGCATCATGAAAAACTACTTGAGTGTATTCCGCTCCGGATACACTCGAGTGTATTCTAGCCTGACTCTCTCTCTCTCTCTCTATATATATATATATATATATATATATATATATACATATATATATATATATATATATATATATATATATATATATATATATATATATATATATGGGCGTTCATTCATTACCCGCGCGGGTAGCCTGGATTTTTGCTACCCAGCAGCCAAAAAAGTAACTCTCCTGACCAAAAAAGTAACTCTGTTGTCAAAAAAGTAACTATGGTGGCCAAAAAAGTAACTCTGTACAAAATATACAATATATATATATAAGGACGGGTTTTATGATTTTGGAGGGGCAAAAGATATTATTTTTGGCTAAAATTTTTTGGAGAGCTAGAAAAAATAGTCCTCTACAATCGCGAATTTTTTTTTTGAAAAATATTGGTCAGAATGGTGGGCGGGTAGCTAACCACGCGGACAATAAAGATGGTTCCTATATATATATATATATATATATATATATATATATATATATATATATATATATATATATATATATATATATATATGAAAAATGAAAGATTGAATATAAATTACTCAAACCCCTCATGTTGTCTCTAGAAGTTTGGTGATGGTAGCCAAGCCCCTGGAGGGGAAGCCCGATGTAGCACCAAGCCCCTGGAGGGGAAAGTGACCCAAGTTCACAGAATAGACAAAAACCATGAGGTGGTATTCCAGGAATTGAGCAAACATGGGTTGATAAAATATAATGAAAAAAAAGTTATGCCTAATGATAAAAAAATAGGATATCTATGAAACCTTTAGTGTTAGTGTACCAACCTTAGGTGGGTTAGCCCAAGAGTGGGAAGATGGCATAAGAGGGAGGCAAAACCTTAGATCTTGGGATCAGATTGTGGCTAGAGAGCTAACCCCCTCCTATGAGCCATGAAGGCACCCTAGGCTAGGACTTTCCCTTAAAAGGTAAGTGAATAAACATATTTATGTAATGGGATAACCTTAATCCTCACCTATAGGGGTGAAGAATTAAAGATATAAAATGAAAGAACTTATATTCTTTGAACCCAAGCATGCCATCTCTGAGTGACACAATTGGTCAAGCCCAAGATGGAAGACCAGAAAGGCACCAAGCCTAGGAGGGAAGATGGCCTGAGTGGATAGCCAAGACCAGGAGGGAAGGTCATGAAATGGTCAAGCCCGGGAGGGAAGATCAATATGGCACCAAACCCAAGAGGGAAGGTGGCCCAAGTCCACAATGAAGTTGTTTAGGATCAAGCCCCTAGAGGGGAAGATCACATAAGGTCAAGCCCAGGAGGGAAGACCAACATGGTACCAAGCCCTGGAGGGAAGGTGGCCTGAGCCCAATGTTGGGACTACACCGCATAATGTGTTCTCAAAGGAGAGAGATGAAGGCAATCCCGTTTAAAGAATTAAATGAGAGAGTAATGTGCTAAAAATATGTGACATCTAAATGAAACCATTAGGGAGGGTAGAGTCCTAATGCAATCCTAGGGTCAATTAGGGTGTATAAGAGGTACATAGGACTGATGGGTTGGGAGTTGATATGCCCTAAATGCACATGACCATGTGGTTAGGAGGTAATTAATAGCTAGGTTTACCCAAGGTACATGACTCAAGGGATTATCTACCTCCATGAGGATCGTGTAGCCTAATGGGTGACTGTGAAAGACATTCCCTTGATGCATAAGGATGATATCACTCCAAAAGTACCTATACCCATAGAGAGCTCAAGGTTTTGTCTAAGGCTCATAATGATACATGAGATGTAAATATAAAAGATGTAATGAAGTCATGAAAACTTGAGAGACCTTGTGCCCTAACTTAAGAGTAAGAAAAGGGATACTTGACTTCATGGAATGTACGAATACTATGAAATTAAGAACAAGTATGTTTAGAGTCGTATTGAGTATGATTCAAAATAAAAAATGTGAAATTAAAAGGTAATGTGTGGAGGTACCATCTATGCTCTTGGAATGGAATGAACTTGGTGTTTGGACTACAATCAAACACTTATTTCATCTCATTATGAGTTAGAGATATTGAGTGGACACATGTTATGCTTAAAATTAACATTTGAGAATGAAATTTGAACTTAATGATATGATCTAGGGTTGGAGGTGTTACCTCACCTTTATGTGAAAATAAATAAAAAATAGGTTGGAAAACTTGGTGAAGAGGTAGTTACCAAGTGAAATTGATATCACACATGGAAATGTAATCACCAAAGGATGATAACATGTAAGTACTAAGGATATAGATATACCTTGATTTGTTTTTAAGTACCAATCCTAGTAATGATGCGAGGAAATGTACATAACAATAAAAGATGTTAAATAGGGTTTCTAGCCCTATGATTTGAAACTAAGATGAGTTATCACTCACCTAATCTTACAAAGTTTGAATTTTGGGGACAAAATTCCTTTTAAGGAGGGGTAAATGATATATCCTCAATTTTTGTAGAAATTGAATTGTATAAAAACAAGGTATAATTTGATAAATAATATTCTCCAATGGTATTATTGGTGGAATAATAATGTTAATCTCATTTGCGGTATGAGTTCTTGTGGCACAACTTAATTAAATGAAAGGAATTCATTCAAGAACAAATAATAACGACTTTATAAATTATTGCATAAACCAAAATATGGAACAATGTGTAAGTTTCCAAAAATAAAAAGAAATAAGAAACATGGTGCTTTAGATAATTAAAAAGACCACTATAAAGACAAGATTGGGAGTGCCATGCTTGAGGCACTAAATAAGTATATTTCTATTTAACCTCTTGTATACTTGAAAATATGGACAAATAGGATGTTTCGTGAGATAATTATAATGTTTTAAATAATGATTGGAAAGGAGTAAGTTTTTTATAAATAAATATATTCCAATGAAAAGCCCAAAATTTGGATATGAGTGGAAAAATATTAATGCGTTGCTATAATAAATTCAAGGAATATATTACCCAATGGGCACCAAATAGTCAAGTGCTTTCCTTTATGATTTTTTTGGTCGCCAAATCTAAAATAAAAAGAGGTAAGTAATAATTGATGATTATATATTATATATATAATCGTAAGAAAAGAAGAAGGCATGTAAGAGTTTATGTATGGATTAGAATACTTTCCTAAGAGTAATGACTTGCCAAAAAATACATGGTTCCACAGACCTAGTCCTTTACATATAAGAGGGGTTGTATGCCCCAAGTCTTGAGGCTGGTGCTTGTCTCCTCCCTTGTTCAAGTTTGGTGCTAGGGTTCTTAGAATCCTCCTCAACCCTAGGTTTGGATGGAAGGGATCAAACACTACTACAAAAAATGGTTTTTACAACAGTTAAGTTTTCCATTTTACAACGGGTGTCAATTTTTTTATTAGATCACGTGGTCTTATGGGGGGGTTCTTTATACAACAGGTGTTGCACATGTTGTAATATATGTATTTTATACAACAGTTAATACATGTTGTAACACACTTGTTGTAATAGGGGTGTTGTATATAACATGTTGAGACAAAAGAAAAATACATCTAGACACAAGGTTTCGAACTTGAGACCACTTCAAAGTAAGGCACATCTCAAACCACTGAACCAATTTCATTTTATGCAACACATATATTCTTTGTTGAACATATACAACAAATGACGTGCAAACCTATTGTGTGATTGTGGTCTATTACAATGGGTAACTATTACAATAGGTGAAAGTCTGTTGTGTAATTATAGTATACTACAATGGGTTATAGTATGTTGTGTAATGATGGTCTATTACAACAGGTTAACATATGTGACTATTACAATGGGTAGAGCATGTTGTGTAATTATGATCTTTTACAACGGGTTAGAGTATGTTGTGTAATGATGGTCTATTACAACGGGTTAACATACATGATTATTACAACGGGTTAGAGCATGTTGTGTAATTATGATCTTTTAAAACAGTTTAGAGTATGTTGTGTAATGATGATCTATCACAACAACTTAGCATACGTGACTATTACAACGGGTTAGAGCATGTTGTGTAATTATGGTCTTTTACAACGGGTTTGAGTATGTTGTGATATTACAATCTATTACAACAATTTAGCACATGTTGTAGTATCACATATACTACAACAAGTTTGGCCCGTTGTATATAACTTGTGTTGTATAAAATATATAACTCACAACACACAAATAGACTTGTTGTAAAAGATATGCTAACTACAACACAACCAACAGAATTGTTGTGTTTTTCCTGTTGTAAAACGAATTTTCTGTAGTAGTGAGATGTGGCATCAAATTGTCCTCAGGACTCTATTTCTTCCTCTACCATCATTGGTACCTTTCCCTAGAACTCCCTTTGGCGCCCTAAACCATATCATCTTCTTCTCCACTCTCTACCAATGAGGCCTTCTACAACAATGTCAACGCTCCTTTCACTAACCAGAAAAAATCCTTCACTCCTGGTTCCCACCATTGCAGCATGGAATTCAAGAACCAGTCACCCCAAGGACTCTCATCGCTCACCACAGCCATGCGGCGTACTAGAGAGGGGGTAGGTCAGGCAGGAGGAAGCACTACATGTGAGGCTATGTTGCCTCTACAACTGGACTGGAGTTGCCCACCATATGAAGAGAAAACAAGTGGAGCTAGGAAGGTGGAAGTGCAAGGAGGAAGAGCACCACAATGGTGATTGTATAGTGTCGTGCGAAGTCGCGAGTGGGGACACACACGACGTGTATCTATGGGGGAGTTGTGTGTCTGCAAGGGAGTTGTGAGAGGATGAAGGAAGAAGAGAATGGAACCGAGGGGAAATGAGGTTGAGGTTGAGAGAGTTATATATATATAGAGAGAGATCACTGAGATGGATGCTAAAGCAAGTGTTGCCACTGAGAAGCATGACAAGTAGAGTCGAGGTCTGGCGAGCATTGATGGCCGACGCTTGACGCAGCGTCGCACGCCGTGAGGGTCCTGAGGTAGAAGGATATTCACAATCGAATGACCAAAATGACCCTCAAAGCATGTGCGACGCACAAGGGTATTAGAGTCTTTCTACCTTGAAACCCATCCGGCCGCCAACTTGGATTTTAGCAAGTAATTTCCTGACGTATCAGTGCATAATTGGTCTAAGTATGTTAATCTTACAATAATTGTAGTGAATTAGTGGTAACTCTGATTTCAATAAGTTATATATGAAAGTTGCTCAAAACAATGAGAGGAATCCAAAGAAAATATTACACAAGTCTAATTAAGCTTTCTATTCCAAAAGTATATGTAATACATGTGTTGAAGTGTTTAGTATAAAGGAAAACCTGTATTTTCTTTAATATGATGCTTAATTGAGTATATTCATTTATGTTGAGTTAATAACTGATATTGTCATGTATAATGAGGAAATACTTGATAATGATGAATAATTGGCATTCTAGATTAATAATCTTGTTCGTGCTGATTTAGGGTTTTGGTACCATGTGGACATCGTGCTATAATCTTTATGCTAGTAATATGATCTCGGTATCACGAATAACCTAATGTGCTTGGAATGATGAGTAGGGTTTCACCTAATATGCATAACTACGTTTGGTAATCTTAGAGATCATGTTGTGATAGAATTAGGGTTTGTAACCCTAATCCCTAGTCCAAACATGAGAGAACCCTAAACCTTAGTTTAGGAGCAGATCTAGATTTGGTTAATGTAATGTGAATACATGGTGACACATATGTAGTTTGCATACTTTGGATAAAGTTGATTGCATGCTTTGTTGCTTGGATGTTTGGAGGCACTCTTAAAGTACATGTGATATTATGCATGGTTTCTGCAATGACATAAGGTACGTGGTTACTCTTATGAATACATGTATAAAATTCTGAGTTTGCTGAGGTCTCATGATGAGATTGAATGAATCATAAACTACTTTCTTGTTTATTTACTTCTTGCAAATTATAAGTTTCCTATGAGTATTATGAAAAGTAAATAAAAATATTCTAAACCCTGGGTTAGACTGATCTTAAGAGTAATGCACACGAGCCCCAAAGCGACAATGATTACACCTGAGGTAGTAACCCAGATATGGGTTAGAATATGAAAACAAGTTTATGATATGATGTGAAATATAAAGATGTTTGATTATATGTGTACGTGTGATTATTGATTAAATCCATGTACCAATATAGAAATATACTAACTACATATTTGTTTGTCAACATTTTAGGTACCATGTATACTTGATTAGTGGACAAGGGGTTACAAAATAAAGATGTTGAAGACACTAAAGTTATCCATGAAGGTTTAGACTTAGTGGTATATCATCATACACATGTATACGTTGGCTTTTTCTAAAATTTATGTAACTCCTTAGAGGAGCTTTTTATGTAAACATGTAAGTATTTGTTCATTAATTGAAATTGTTTACTATTTTGTATTATTTCTTGAATCTGATCCTGGAATTTATGATTAACAATCTACGACTTTAAGGTATTTTGGACACTCAAAAGTGTGGGTCGTTACACCTCAAATGAATCAATATTTTTACTTGATGTTTGAAGTCTAATTTTCCAGCTAGTTATGTAATTTGATGGTCTCACCAGGATTCACAATCGATGGCTATCTTAATTTCTGATTTGCTGATTTCTCTAAGTTTAGATCGATGGTACACTTTAGTGTCACAACCAATGGTCATCCTAAAAGGTTATGGAGTGATTTCTTTACATATCAGAATGATGTTTCACATAGTAGCTCAATCGATGGTTTTCCTAGATGAGCTCCCGAAGGTTTTACATGTTTTGCATCCAAAGGTTTTACCTATCTAACGTATGAAAGTCTTGGGTGAGGATTTATACTGGGAAATTTTGGGTTTGATTCCCTAATCTAATTGTTATGCTTTATGAAACCTTTATTCAATGGTGGTGATCCATATACGTGATGTAATGATTTTAATCACCTTAAACCTGATGGTATGATGTGTGGTCTATGGTTCGATGGGTTGTGCTTAGTGTACTTGATATGATGGTGGTGATTTGTTGATTTAGGATTAATAATTTTAAGCCCATGAGTTTGTCATCTTACATTTTCCCTCAAATGAATATAAACCTAAGGTTGTTGTAAGGTGATGATTTGAAATGTTTAGTTCAACTTGCATTTTTAAAACTAACACTAGTATAATCAAATATTATGGTGGTTAATCATACCTAGTTTCTTTTCATGATTGTTACCATAAAGGAAGTCCCTTAATGCATATATAACCTTACTATGTTATCTTGTGAACATCTTTTAATTATTCATTGCAATGTTATGTTGAACATATGTATCATAAACATGATGATGGTTTGTTGAGTCTTTTGGAAGGAATGCGAAGATAATGATGTTCTTGAAAGAGATAATGTAATGATCTTAATGACTTTTGGACATGGTTGAATCCTAATGGAGGTGTGATTCTCTTCATGATGTTATAATAGTTAGTACCCAGGGATAATGTGACGAGGATTCATATCCTATGTTGGTGCAATGACACGTAGAGTCTCATGAATGGCAATGAAATCATACCTAGTGATGTTGAAACAAGAATTTAGCCTCATACATTTTATATCTTATGAAGTTCTTATATATTATTGCTTACTACAAATAAATTTGGTTGTGTTTGTCCACTTCTTTGATTCAACATCAATTCACCCAATTGGCATTAACTAATCAAGTGAAACCTTAATCATGTAGTTCCTTGAGTCATGGATCCATTCTAGTTTCAAGACTTGTTGGATGGTGAAATGAGTATTCCTCTAATGGAAGCTCAAGTCGTATATTGTTGAATATATGCATGTTAATAGGGATGTTTATGGTCATACCCTGGCACGAGATTGTTTGAGGCCATATATCAAATGATATGATTTAGTATATGTAATATTTTTTGAGGATGGATGTTATCATACATAGGAAGGAGAACAACTATAGTGATATCTCAGTTTCACTAGTGTCGTGACTAGTACAAAGGGTGGATTAGGCTATTTTGTAGCTTGACCTTATGTGTCGCTGCGGCAAACCCATACTGACTGGGGGGAGAGAAGATCTTAGGATTCCAATCATCCTAGATCTTATATGAAGTAGATTTTGACTTAGTATTAGGCAGTTGGAGTTTGGGTGGTATGACTCAAACTCCGCAGGGCTTAATAAAAGACGTAATACATTCATGTAGTATATCTGTTAGGGTTACACACAATGCTTCACATTAGATGATAAACATTGTTTTCTCTATTCACATATAGATGATGTGTAGTGAAATAAGAGATGTATCCATGCTTATGTAGTTACACATACTATTACTGTTGCTTATATTTATGATGCAAGTTACCTGATGCTATTAGCATTGCCTATACATCTATTCATGCCTATAATGTTAGTTATGCTTATGTTATTAGAAATGATTACACTACTAGCCATGTCTATGTAGTTAGAGGTATGCTTATATTGCTAATCATATTTATGTTGGTAGTTGTGCTTATGTTGTTATATCTACTTATGATATAAACATGCTTATCCTATTAGACATGATATGGTGATAAACATGTTATATTGTTTGAGATGTTCCTAATATTCAAATATGCTCATACGATTACCGATAATTATGACGTTAGTTAGGTTCATGATGATGGTTATGTTCATTGTAATATCTACATCTGGTAGTTGAAAATAATTCTAGCTTCTAAGACTCTAATTTGAATTACTCTTAATAAAGCCCTCATAATTGATAATTCCATTTTGTCACATTATCTATCTATCTACTTAAGCTTCTTAATTTACTTAACCTATTTATTTACTTAACCCGTTGTAATAAATAAGATTTGTTGAGAGTTATATCTTTCGTTAGGACATGGGTCTCACCAAGGGGTCACTATAATCTTTTTAGGTGATCATTAGAAAAGTAGAGGACATGTTCTAGCAAGGAGGAGCTGATGTGATGGAACACAAGTGTGTCCTAGAGTCATCCCTCTTTTAACATTTCCTCATTTTCCATCACCTAGGCATGAATGACCAATCTTCTTCATATGTAAGACAAGGATGTGACGTCTTCTTGACATATGTAGTGGACACCAAGGTTATGAGTCCTAGTATCCAAGGTGTATTAGTGGTATGTAAGTTGGAATCATTAATATGAGTTCCTAATGTTCCTTTCCCTAGAGAGAGTTAGATCTTGAGGTTCTCTAGTGACTCTTAGAGAATAAGAATAATGTTTCTATGATGATATAAATACTGATTGCAGGACAAGGTGTACAAACAAGTGATATCATGACGCAGGACATCAAATCAGAGTGGCACAACGGAAGAATAATGGCTTCCATGAGACAAGTGAGTGATGAGGAAGTATATTATCACATCCAGACATGAGGTCATAAAGTTGTATATAGTAGGAGATGTGGGACACTCTTTTATTGGTATAGAGAATGCAAGTATTAGCCTGAAGGTACATTAACATTTGGAAGCGGTTCAAGATAGGTACTAACACATGTTGGTAACCATGGTGGACCACTAGAGTTCCAAGTTGGAGTAATTACTAAAGTTGCACAGGGTATACTGTAGTTTCATGTTGCATAATAGAGGAAGTTTCATCCTGATATTGAATAAGTGATACTAGATAATATAGGTGAAGTTAAATGGGGGTGTTGGTGTGATGGATTTCATGTTGGCCCTCGATAACACATACCGGTTCAGGAGGAAGGTCATAGTTTTAGTGGATATGTTGTGACAACACCATGGTTTGACATAGCCTTGTGGGATATATAGGATAACATACATTGGATGTAACCATCCTTCTTTTCTTCAGATTTTTGGGGCGAAATCCCTACTGAGGTTTATGGTTGTAAGATCCATGACATGGCTTAATGCCTAATAATGTTTGGTTATCTTAATTAGATGCTTATATGCCTAATAAAACCTTGTCTTCTTCTTTGATATCAGTTAATTGAGCTATGTTTTAAGTTTGATCTAGTTTGGACAATGGTAGTGCAAGTTATGTAATTTTGTGCATGTTTTAGACTTCTATGAAAATTGGCCACATCTATGGTTTTTCTTGTAATTTTTCAAATGCTTGTTGTTCCTGGCATCTTTTTTATATCATGTTGGAGTTAGTTGTACCATTGGGTTCTTAGATTCACATTGATTTTAAGTATGACATCTACCTATAGTTGAACTTAGGATTTCCTCTCATAGATGGGCTACCTTGTGTGATATTTTGGTGGGTTTTCTTGTGAGTGGGGTTGTGGGCTGACCTGTGAATCAAGTTTTAGTGGGTCTCCTAACTTCCCACTAATGTTGGGTTTCTGGTTTGCATGGAAAGATTCTCTTGACCTCAGACACTTGGCAAGATTGGCTAGACACCTTACCTCTTCTTTCTCTCTCCCTTTTAGCTTCTTACACTTCCATCCTCGCATGCCAATGAATTCATTACAACCCTAGCTCACCCTCTCTTCTTCCCTACTGCCTAGAGCTTGTCCCCCCTACTGGGTGAAGAAGAAGGATCACAAGGTAGATTAAGCTTAGTGAATCTACTTCATGTGCACATAGAACTCATATCTACCATCTCGTCAAGCTTGTAGAGCTTTCCTAGCTTATTCTTTACCTAAGAAAGTAAAAAATTATCTCTTTTATTCATTTTACCTTATGTCCTGCTTTCCCCTTTCTTATTCTTGACCAGATCCATGGTTTCAATGGTGGATTTTGTGCTAAAACTCTTGAAGAATACCTTTCTTCTTGCTTTCTTGACCTAGGGTTGCTTGTTCTTGGAGAACAGCTATCTTGGATGAGTTAGGAGCTCAAATCTAGGATTTTATTCTTGCTTTTTCTTTAGACACATTTCTATTTGGAGCCTCATCTTCATCCTTGAGGTGAGTTATATAACTCTTCTTGTTTATTGCTTACTTTTAACTTTCCATGAACAAATCTTGCTCTAAAACATAGTAATGAGTAGAAAATTCGAATCCTTAGTTAAGTTGTGCATATATGTGAGGATTCTTGAGTAGAAGATCTTCTTGTTATTCTTTTTAATCTTATGTACATTCTCTGTATTGGAATAAAAACTTTAGACCTTACTTGAACATGAATTAGTGGCGTCATTGTGGTGAGAATTGATGGCTATCCTTGATATGATTTGGGTTGATTTCTACCTTGCCTTACGATCCAATGGCTATTCTTGGTGTAGAACGATGGTGGTGTTTTGGTACTACTTTTATGGAATTGTTATATGGCTAAGAACTCGTGGTCGTAATATTCTTATCTCTGGTTGGTCAATAGTTTCCATAATCATAGTAGTTAATGGTGTTTGTATAGTTGAAACTATGGTTTACTTGATGCCTTAAAACATTTTCTTACTTGTTGAGTGACCTGATGGGTTGGCCTCTAGGAAAGGATGACCATGGTACTTTATCTACTATTTTTATGGCTTTAGTAAGATTGATAAATAATGTTTATATTGTCTTCATCACTGAATGATCGATGGTGACCTTAAGCTTCACGAACAATGGTTTTTCCTAGGGTTTTGAGCAGATTTTTCCTTCCTTGTATATCAATCTGATAGTTTGTTTTGGCACTATTTGGTTTGATCATTTTGTTCCAACCAATGTCTTGTACTTAGCTTCTATTTTGGACTTTCTTATGCTTGACAAATGATGGTCATGATGCTCTTCCAAATGGCTCAAGTTGATTGTCTTATTTCTACCTTAGATGATGGTTTCTCTCTAATGCTTTGAGTTGATTTTCTCTTGCATCCATAACTTGATGATTGGGATTCTTGTGCCAATTGATGGTTCTCAAATAGTTGCTATTGTTATGGATTTATAGGCCCAAGAACTAGTTTTCATGTTTCTCCTATCTTTTGTTCAAACGATGGTTCCTTAAACCATAGCCAAATGATGGTTTTCCCCTCAAATGAACTGATGGCTTTACTCGATGTTTGAAGTCTATTTTTCCATCTAGTGTTGTAATTCGATGGTCTCACCAAGATTAACGATTGTTGGCTATCTTAATTGCATATTTGCTGATTTCTATAAGTGTGATATTGATGGTACTCCTTAGTGGCACAACCAATGGTCATCCTAAAAGGTTGTGGAATGTTTTCTTAAGTATTAGAATGATGATTCATATAGTTTCTCAGTCGATGGTTTTCCTAGATGAACGCCCCAAGTTTTGTCATGTTTTACATTTGATTTTTTAACCTATCTAACATCCGAAGGTTTTGGGTGAGGATTTATGCTTCGAAGTTTTGGGTTTGATGCCCTAATTCGATGGTTATGTTTTATGTAACCGTGATTCAATGGTGGTGATCCATATACATGATGCAATGGTTTTAATCGCCTTAAACCCGATGGTATGATGTGTGTTCTATGGTTTTATGGGATTTTCTTAGTGCACTTGATTGTATGGTGGGGATTTGATGATTTAGGATCAATGGTTTTGAGCCCATGAGTTTGTAGCCTTCCCTTTCCCCTCGAATGAATCTAAACCTTAGGTTGTTGTAAAGTGCTGATTTAAATTGTTAAGTTCAACTTTCTTTGTTAAAACCTAAAACCAATAGAATCAAATTGGTTAATAATAATAGTTTATTTGCATGATTTGTACCATAAAGGAAGGCCCTTATTTCTAATATAACCTTACTATGTTAGCTTGTGAACATCTTTTAGTTCTTCATTGCAATGTTATGTTGAACATATGTATCACAAATGTGATGATGGTTTGTTGAGTCTTTTGGAAGGAATGGGAAGATAATGATGTTCTTGAAGGAGATAATGTGATGGTCATAATGACTTTTGGGCATGGTTGAATCCTAATGGAGGTGTGATTCTATTCATGACGTCATAAGAGTTGGTACCCAGGGATAATGTGATGAGGATTTATATCCTGTGTTGGTGTGTGACAAGTAGAGTGTCATGAATGGCAATGAAGAAGTACCATGTGATGTTGAAATATGGATTTGACCTCATACATCTTATATCTTCTGATTCTGTTATACATTAATGCTTGTTAGAAATAAATTAAGTTTTGTTTGTCCACTTGTTTGTTTCAACCTTAATTCACCCAACTAGCATTAACTAATCAAGTGAAACCTTAATCATGTAGTGCCATGTTCCATAGATCCATTCCAGTGTCAGGACTTGCTAGATGGTGAAACAAGTATTCCTCTAATGGAAGCTCAAAGTCATGTAATTTTGAGTATATGCATGTTCACATGGATTGTTGTGTCCATACCCTGATAGGGGAAAATTTGAGGCCATATCTCAAATGATATGTTTCAGTATATGGGATATGTTTTTAGGATGGCTGTGGTCATACCCCGGTAGGAGAACTAGTGCGGTTGTATCTTGGTTTCACTAGTGATGTGACATGTAGCAAGGGAAGATTAGGTTGTTTTGTAGCTTGACCTTATGTGTCACTACAGATGACCCATACTGACTGGGGGCAGAGAAGATCTTAGGATTCTGGTCATCCTAGATCTTGTATAGAACTGATTTTGACTTAGCAATGGTCAGTTGGAGTTTGGGTGGTGTGACTCAAACTCCGTAGGGGTTAATAGACGTAATCCAACATGTTGTATATATATTAGGATTAAACACAACACTTCACATTGGATGATAACCCTTGTTTACTCTTTTCAGATATATTTGATGTGTAGTGAAATATGAGATGTAGACATGCTTATGTAGTTACATTTATTGCTACTATTGGTTATATTTGTGATGCAAGTTACCTCATGCTATTATCAATGCTTATACTGCTAATCATGCCTATACTATTAGTTAGGCTTATGTTATTAGAAATGCTTATACTGCTAGTTATGTATATATAGTTACATATGCTTATGTTGCTAATCATACTTATGTTGGTAGTTGTGCTTATCTTGTTATCTGTACTTATGATGTAAACATGCTTCTCATGTTAGACATGATATGGTGTTAGACATAATGCTATATTGTTAGACATTCTCCTACAAGTCAAATATTCTCATACTATTATCGATAATTATGACTCTAGTTAGGCTCATGATGATGGTCATGCTCATAGAAATATCTAAATATGGTAGTTGAAAATAATGCTATCCTCTAAGACTCTAATTTGAATTGCTTTTAATAAAGTCGTCATAATTGATAATTCCATTTTATCACATTTTCTATTGATATGATTAAGCAACACAATCTACTTAACCTATTTATTTACATAACCTATTGTAATCAATAAGCTTTGTTGAGAGTTATATCTCTCGTTGGGACATGGGTCTCACCCATGGGTCACCACAATCTTTTTACATGATCATCAATAGTAGTAGCGAGCCCATGCCAACAAGGAGGAGCTGATGTAATGGAGTACAAAAGGAGTTAATTAGATGTCTAGTGTTTCCTAGAGTCATCCATTTACTCTCAGGTTCAGGCGGGAAAGTTTTGTATATGGTGTTTTATTGACTCATGCTTTCATAGTATTTTGACCTTGTACATGTAGATGATATACCATGTGTATATGTGGTGATTGAGGCCACAAAGTCAATATAATAGATGTTAGTATGATTTATGAAATAATCTAAGATGTTGGGTTTTTAAGAAAATGTTGTGAGTAAATTTGTGAAACTTTAAATCAATTTTAATTAGCCCTCTTTGTAGTGATGTGTTTTATTAGCGGTTGACCGTGTTTGAGTTTTTAGTAATCTTGCTTTGTGTGATGGATTGTCACATTGGTGGAGGATCAGGTAAATGCCAATTGTAGGTGGACAAGAAGATCGATGTGTATTGATGCCTACGTACCATTCTTGCAGCCATGAAGATTAGTGTTTATAACCTGATGTAGAAGGGGAAGTGATGCCAAGGTTTAAGGAGGCTTCGAGAGATATAGTGCATGTAATAAATATCTAGTCCTAGAGCACAAGGAGGATGGTTGCATTCAATGATACTATCATTTCAAAATCAAGCACTAGTGAATTCATGGTAGAGGGAGTTTTCAAAACATTTTTCATCTGGTATAGGGTCTACTGATGATTTCAACATGATTACAACAACTAAAGATGGTGGAGAGGGGAGGGGGTTTCTATGCATCCTCAATGAGTGCTAGGGTAAATATCTCCGGATAGTGTGGGGATGACAACTTGTGCATGTTACTTGGGCTCTTTTTCTTTATTAGTAGAATTGAGTATACTTTCAATTAAGCCCTTGGTGTCATTTTCTTCCTTAATCTTTCTAGGGTGCATTAAAGTGATGATAAATTGAGAATTTTGAACCATGGGTCTCTACTAATGTATCTTAAATTCTAACAAAGTTATACTTCCATTTTGTCAACTTCAGACCACATATTTATTTATCCTCACAATAATTGTGAATACTAATACAAATCCCTTTGATATATATATATATATATATATATATATATATATATATATATATATATATATATATATATATATTGGTTCCATTTCCAGTAGTTCATAATCGCGCTCAACTATGCAGTTGTTGGTCCCAAATGGGATGACTAGATTAAATGAGGAAAATTTGTGGTTTGGTGCTTCAGTTTCAATATGTTTCAATGAAGTAAAAGGCTTACATACCATGGTTGTTTTCTTGCCATGGTTATGGTGTTTCCCTTGTTGTAGCTTTATTTTTTCTTGAGATTTTCCTATGCAGAGGATCTTTAAACCATGGATATGGCCATGTATCATGAGTATTTCAAGGATTTTGTTATTCACTTTAAGTTATAATGACCTTCTTCATGATTTTCTTTTTCTTGATTTGATCTTTACCCATTTGGGGTAGGCTGGGCCTCTTAAGGGTTCACTTTGGACTCCTTCAAAGGAGGACATGTTGCATCTTTCTCCTTCTCTTGCTTCTATCCAAAGCATGGTAAAATCACTTCAAAACTATGAAAATAATATCCATAAGTGCATTTGAGTATAAAACCTATTCTTGGGGGGATAACATGCATAATGAAACGTCTAGATGTGAATAATTGGAAATTTGACACAAGATGAAAACCAAATTTAGTGATTCATAATTTAGTACCCTTATACAAAGAGACATGTGCTTTTTGGTTCATTAGTGTACCTTCTTGATTCTGATATGATTACAATAAGGGACTGCATTATATAGTATGTCATCAAAATTGTATGAAATTGTTGAATGTAATAATGAGACATATTGCATAGTTCACCCTAACTTACATGATGCAACATGTCTAACTCCCTCAAGTTTGTATTGACCAAATGACATGTCAATATAGAATTCAAACACTCATTAAGAGAACATCAAATTCTAGGAAATTTATATATATCCAACAAACATTTGATTTTATGATTTTGAGAATTAAGGATTGACCTTCGATAAATAGTTTTTTCAAGTGTGTGATCTTGGGTCAGTTTCCTTTGTCAAGTAAAATTCTTTTTGATATAGTAAGAAAGTCATGTGAATTTTCACTTGATATCTTACAAGATCCAACTTTAATTTGAGTAAGATACCTGAAATAGTGTTGCATTTGATTATTTGCACACTAATATATGAAACCCTATAATATACTTGTATGAATCTCAAGAGACAAAAGTGCATTAGAATAAAAAATACCAAGAATCATTCGAGCAAGATCCATTTAATGAAACAAAATCGTATTAGGGTGTACAATTTTATAACTTATTGTGTAAGAGGTTCCAACAATTCAACTTATAGTGCTCGATGTATATCTAGACCCTCCAATCTAAGCCTCCTTCAAATCTCACCAGATCAGGAATCATAACTCCTTTCCATGATTTCTAGAACTCTAGGAGTCTCCTTGGGATGCATGCATAAAACTAATTTTCATTGTTTAATCTCAATGATTAGCGGATGATGGTAGGTAGCGGATTGTGGCAATCCACGGGTGATTCACACAGATCTCAAGGTCACAAAAGGTCACAAATAAGGCTTTGTTGACCTTAGAAATGACCCTGGCAGATTACATCAATCCTTCGTACACGTTTATGACATATTGCACTGAGCTGTTGCCTCGAAATGTGTGCCCTAAGTGACAAATCATGCCATTTTATCAGGGAGACCTTCTCCTTAGTTTGCATTCCTAGCACATCACCTCATTCCTCCATCCACATCATGGAAGGTTGCAGTGTTCTTCCATCACCTAGACTTTTGTTCTATTAGTGAAGATCTGTGTCTAAAATTACTTCGATGTGTGAACTCATGTTCACAATATGCACACGAGTTTCTTTGAGTTTCTCTTCCAATTTCTCAGACCTTATAGGCAACAATGAGAGAATCTAAATGCATGACCTGAGGGCCTCCTCTTATATCATATATAGAGAGGAGTGGAGATCCACAGTTTTCAAATCCGTGTTTGGCAAGGTTGTGGATTACCTGACTTATGGAAACTAATTTCTTAAGTATGGGTAAATTTTTTATTTAGGTCCCTAATACTTTTTTCAAGTCCTTGGATTTATTATAATGATTACAATAAGGTCCAATTCAACTTTTCTTCAATCTATCTATATACGTTTGACCCTACATGCACCATACTACATTGGCATTAGATTCAGGGATCAACATTATGATCCATAAGCAATGAAAAATGTCTAGCTACAAATCATTGATACCAAATTACTAGTATTAGTCAGACATGACTAAATGAAATAATAGCAATGTTACCATGTTGTATAATCCTTTTGTCATAGATATTTGTGTAATCCTTTTGTCACTGTTACAACCCCAATTTTTGGGTTCAATTAGTGAGAAATGTAATTTCTCATATTAAAGATAATTGAACAAATAATGATATGATTTGTTTTGAATAAATGTATTCCATTCAAAATAGCCTTGATTGGTTGCTTTGTGGGCTTTATTTGCTATTGGGCCCAATAAAAAGGAATTTCAATTGATTAAGGAATAATTGAGAATTTGAGAAAGGAAATATGTGGAAACCTCTAGAAGGAAAATCCAAAGAGGATTTCGTGCCTCTTGGGTTCCTTGGGTACCAAGGATTCCAAGGTTGCAAAAAGAAAGCAATGAGAAAAGACAAGATCAATTAAGTATTTCTTTATGAAGAAAGAAATTGGAAAATAATGATAAAATGTGGAAAATAAGTGGAAAGAGGCATACATGAGATTTCTTGGGGCAATTTCATATCCATGAGATTTCTAATGATAAAAGGAATACCAATGAGGGAAATAAAAGAGAAATTCTCAAAACGAGATATCTTAATAAGAAATAAACATGATAATGCAAAATAGTGCATATAGATGCATTAAGAAAGATAATGAGTAATCCAATAAAATGAATTTCGAAATAATAGAGTGCCTTGGGATCCAAGGAGTCCCAATAAAGAGGAAAGAAAGAGAAAATACTAAAAAGGCAAAATAAGAGGATAATATAATGTATTATTAAGGAATTATGAGGTATTGTTAAAAAGAAATTAATTTCTATTAAAGGAAATAGAAATTTCGTGGCCAATAGATTAAAAGGCAAATAAAGAGAGTGAAGGAGAGGGATTTCAAATTTCTAATATCTTAAGAATAAGAAAGATCAAAAGGTCAAGGAATAAGAGAGAGAATCTTGATTTTTTTCCAATAAAGGAAATGGATTCCTAATGGGAAAGAGTCGTGTTGCTTCATGGGCAAGCACCTTAGGGCATCAATACCCTCCCCTATATAAGGGGTAGGGCTTTTGGCTCGAGTTTGAAAAGGATCTCACACTTCTCTCTTTCTCTCTTCATCTTCATTCCGTGCAAACCCTAATGGACGATGTAGATCCAATCTGAGGACACCAAGGAGCGGTGTCGAGGTTTGGATGGAAGCAGGGTGCTCCCACGACAACCCCAGGTGAATAGGCCAGCTTCCCCTGCTCTGGATTGTACGCCACCTTCGCTGGTTGGCTGCAAGACGTTCGCAGGTCACAGGACATTGCGCTCTCCATAGATCCAGCTAGACCGCGATCTGGGAGGTGCCCCAAGGACTACGGAGGACGGCGGAGCTGGGGGAGAGGTCGGAGGCAGCAATCGGGGACCGAGGAGCCGGAGAAGGGCCGACGCACAGCTGCAGATCGCAGCTAGGGCGGCGCCACTGCTACGGCTCGAGGAAGAAGAAGAATAGAAGGTGCGTTAGACAGAAATACCCTCCGGGGTATGAAGAGCCGGTCGTTTAAGTGATGGGCATTTCGGTCAATTCAAAATGTTTCCCAAAGCATACGTTGCATGGGAGAGGCTGACGTGGCAGCTTGCCATTGGTCCAGAAAGGTAATGTTTTACAAAAATCATAACTGTTAATTGGTAACTCCGATTAGGACAAGTTATATATGTATTTTGATCAGAAAAATGCAAGGAACCCATTAAAAATAGTTTCATAGCCTGAATCTGATCATAGTTCGAAATATATTGTAAATTATCATCTTTAATGAATTAAAGATTAAGAAACCCTATTTTGATATGATTAATGTGTTTAATTGGGTTTAATGGATCATTAGAGTTGATGTTAACCTGTTAAATGTAAGAAGGTACAATATGAAGAACTTTGCACATGATTAGTCTAATTTACAGTTTATATGCTTGAAATTGGAAAAGTACATAAAGTTATCATCTTTAATGATTTAACTAAGGAAAAACCCTTAGATTTGATGATAGATGGATAATTCAAGATGATATTAACCTGTTGTTAATAAAAGTGAAAATAGTATTTAAAAAGATGATCTTTTTATATAGTTGGTTTAATTTAGGGTTCTATGTACATGAATATGCCTTAATGGGATTAGAAACCCTAATTTATGTTGATATGAATTCTAATGGTTTTAATTGTACAAATCGAAGAATAAAATGGAGATATGATGATTCGAAGATAAATTGAGTACCAAAGATCTTTAATGTGAATTATTTGGATAATTAGTGTTTCCTAGTGTATAAAGGTGGAAATAGTATTAAATAAGGTTCATATATGTGAGTTGAACTATAATGAAATATGATTTGTCAATTTGAAAGAAACCGAAGATGATAATTAGCCTTAATGTTTTGGATATGACCTAAAAGGATAAAGATAATAGTTTTAGTGTAGAAGAAACATATTAGACTTATTTGACATTCAATTGTGCCTATGATGCAGAAATTATGGTTTGTGAACTAAAAGAGCATTAAAAGTGATAAATGCATAATGAAGGCTAAAAACCTAATAAAACCCTAAGGTTGGCCTAGAAATTATAAGGTGGAATCCAAGTTGATCTTGAGGATGTTTTGAATAAAACAATGACACTTGAATGTTATGCATTATTTTCAGGATATTGTTGATTGCTTGTTAATTGTGTTGAATGTTAATGAATGGACATCAAGTTACTATGGATCAGGTATTTGGTTACGATTATGAATAACCGCTTAGTTTCCCGATGGATTACCGAGTGTTTAATCGCATTGAATGCAACTAAATTGTTGAATGTTTATTTATTTCTTGCAATTATAAAGTGACTATGACTATCACATAATGTATATGCCTTCTAGCTCAATCATTAATCCCCCTTTGTGTCTTAATGGCTGACCTAGTACATGGCTACCAAGAGGGTAGGTCCATCAGGTCATGAAAGACTTTGGCTACGTAGAGGGTAGGTCCATCAAGTCACCTTTATAGAGGTACCATATAAGTCCTTACAGGGAAAACACAGAGTTGTGGATAGGTATGGATTGATTAGTTTGGCTTAAAATGTAATCTTGGTTGTTAAATAATGAATTGAATGATTACATGGTTATCATAGTTGCATGATTATCTGTTTTCCCCACATGCCAACTTCGGCTGACTGACGTTTTGTTTGTCGGCATTTTAGGTACAATGAAAAGAACAAACAGTAAAGCTACACCTTGTGAATTCAAGAATTAAAGAACAAGGAGGAACTAGTTAGAATAGTTTAGCTGAGGTTACAAGTTTAGTTTGTTCCAAACTTTTCAAAAGTATGCAAAGAAAATTTTTATTACCATTTTTAGTATAGTCTGTTAGAATTTAATAATTGTTTATGGTTATATGTCGAACCTTTGATCCAGGATTAATGGGTGCGGCTTCAACCTCTTGGTCTCCCTTAATTGGGGGTTATCGGGAGGTGAGGTCATAACAGTCACAGATTTCCAGAATGAACTAGAGGCATGGACACATCATCATTGCCACATTCAATCTAAGTTCTATGATTTCCAATTAGACTAGCAAGATACAAATGAACTCATTATCACATACTAACTCACAAGAGCATGGACATGCATTTTTTAGTCTTGCTTCTCAAGAGGTCTTGCATATATCTCTTAGTACATGGGAGAGACAAATTCCTTCTACATCACTCATAATGTGTATCATAATTCTTATCACACCCAATCATTACCTTTATTGCAACCTTCTTCAAGATCATGTTGGGTAGTGTCAAAGCATGAAGATTGTCATATCACCATTGTACTAACTTTAGGTCGAAGGTCCATAACATGACTATCATATTTGAGAGTCTATTATGAATATCATATAATGATCCATGAGTCACTCTCTAGAAGGGTCTGTCTAGTACACTTATTCTCTGACAAGTACCTATGACTCATGAGACATTGTCATCAATCACCAAATATACTAGTCTCATCCAATCCTCAATAATGCTTGACCAGGGACATTTAAGAATATCATCCATAACATCCATTAGGAACTCATGTTCTAGTCACATACTTGAAGTCATATGGATTTGTTCCAATCATTCTCAAAACATTTAGCACACAGATTAATATCATAGCAATTAAATATTAATCAATAAATTGGAATTCTCTTCATTAATCAATTAAAAAGTACATAATATCCTTATAACTATCATCAAATGATTGGCTTCTAGGGTATATACACCAACGATCTCCCACTTGCACTAAGCCAATCACTCACATATCTTATACCAAGTGATATTGCATGACCATCACAATTCTACTATGACTATGCCTTAATCTAGGGATCAACACACTTGATCTCTATAAGGGTCCTATAAATCTTTCATCTTCTCGTCATATGATTTCTCATATGAGATGGAAGCATCAAATAATATTCTTGGAATATGTATGTCATATGGGTTCCTTGGCTAGCCCCATTGTTTCCATAATAAGATGTACTATGCAATCGATGCTAGAAGCAACTTTAAGTTCATCAAATGAACTTCCTGATCCATGAAACTTCCTTTATAACATCTAATGCAACATCATATCCATGCAAAAGATTTGTAGAAACGGTCATTGTCTCTAACAACTGACAACACCATCATTAAGGAAAAATATAAAACTATATTTTGATTAATAATCATCCTTCTAGGTTTAGAATATTGAATTTGTGTTACACTTTACAACCAATTATTCATCACCTCTTTATCCTAAGTTCTTCATAAGTAATTGATGATGTTCTATACTGCAATTCAGTGACCTTCAATCAAATCTACTTAGCATGCTTTTCATTCTCAAGGCACATGATATGTCTAGATGTGTACATAACATTGTATACATGATAGATCCAATTGTGGATGCAAATGGAATCTTACTCATGCGGTCCTTTTCTTCCAAAGATATGGGACAACAAGCCTTAGAACTACTTACCCCATGTGAATCTGTAAGTTCCCTTTCTTAGAGTCTTGCATACTTAATGGTTTTAGCACCTTGTCAATGTATGTACTTTGAATTAAGCCAAGAATCCTACTTGATCTATCTCTATAGGTCTATATATCTAGAATATAGTTTTCTTATTCTAAGTCTTTCATCGAGAAACTATTTCCAAACCACATGTTCACCTTTTGTAGAGTTGCAATATTATTCTCATGACCTATATATCATCCAAATACAATATGAGCAATACTACGATACTCACCCAAATACCATCTGAGCAATACTATGATACTCCCACCAACCTTCTTATAAACACAAGGTTCATATTCATTCTTGATGAAGCCAAACACTTGGAATGGTTCATAAAAACAAAGATTCCATTTTCTTGATTCTTGATTCAATATATAGATTGACCTTTGAATCTTACATACCTTTCCAACATAACTTGGAGATTCAAAACCCTCTGACTGTGTCATGTACACATCCTGAAGAAGATTCTCATTAAGCAATGTGGTTTTGACATCCATTTATTATATCTTATAGTCGTGGTATGTTGCAATGGCAAGCATGATCCTAATGGACTTGCCCATGGAGACTGGTGAGGAAGTTTCATCATAGATAACACCTTGATTTTTTTTTAATTTTTTAACCACTACTCCCCATTTTTCATTCTTCTTCTTGATGACTCATTTACAACCATTGGGTTTTACTCTTTAAGGTGGTTCCAGAAAGGTTCAATCTTTCTTGGATACATGGAGTTCATTTCAGATCTCATGGCCTCAAGCCATTTACCAGATTCTAGTCCCTCCATAGTTTCCTTGTGGGTGATTGTCTCATCACAATCCATGACCAACACATCACCATCTTGAGTCACAATAAATCAAAACATGTCCCTCTCATGGTGATACCAATTAGATATATAAGGTTCCTATGTCTATTGAGGGGTAGGATATGCAACAACAACATGTGGTGCCTCCTAATGTTTCTCTTCGTATTCATTGTCATTTTTTGCGTCTTGAAATTATGTGAATTCTCCTTTCCTTCCACTAGTATTTTGAGGGATGGACTCCTTCTTTAATAAGGTACCAATTCCAGCAACGACTTTGTTTTGGAAAGGAATATAGAAATAGTACCATTTGGGTTTCTTTAGGATACCCTACAAACTAACACTTGTCATATTTTGGTCCCAATTTCTCAGAAAATGATGTTTCACATAATCTTCACAACTCCAAACCTTCTTGAAAGACATATTAGAATGTTTCCCAATCCATATCTCATATTATGTTTTCAGAACCAACTTAGAAGGAATACAATTAAGTGTAAACATGGAGGTTTCTAGAACATATCCACAAAAGGAATCAAGAAGTCAGACTTGTATCATCATGGACCACACCGGGTCTAATAATGTATATTTCGGACTTTCCTCATCATGGACCACACCAGGTCTAATAATGTATAATTCATTCTTCCTGAAACATTGTTATGTTTTGGAGTTCATGGTCGATCAATTGTAATACAATATCACCACTCCAAGAGAAGGTCTGCAAACACTCGACATAAATATTTACCAAATCAATCTAATCAAGGAAACTTAATGTTCTTGCCAACTTGTTTCTATACTTATTTATTGAAATCCACAAACATTTCAAGGGTTTCTAATTTGTATCCCATAAAAGTCCACATATACTAAATTAATTAGTCATATGGGATGAAATATGAAAACAATTCATTAGATATTGAACTAAAAGGACTACATACATCAATATGTATGAGTTCTAGAAGTGCATATGACATCTCACTACTACTAAAAGTCATATTTTCCATTTTTCCAAGTAACATGATTTACATGTCCCGAGAGATTCAAAATTGAACAAGTCTAAGTATATACATATGGAGTTTAGAAATGTGATCACATAATTATTGCCAAGCAGCAATGCTAAAGGTAAGTCATTTTTGAGACACATAGATTAAGAGATTTGGTATTTATGTTATATACATGTGTCTTAGGATCCAATATCATAAGACATCAAGAAATACCATACAAGAAGTAATCCAAGTAAACTGAACAATAGTTGTCCTTTGTAAGAAATGAAGTACTCTTTCTTGGCCAAACAAGAACTTTATGGCATACAAGTAATAGCAATTTCACAATTCTATTATAGTGTCCAATTTTTGTAGATATTAGTAAATTACATATAGGAATTCATCCAAGTAAATTGAACAACAATTGTTCTTTAAAAGAATGAAGAACACTTTTTTGCCAAAACAAGAAATGAATAGCATAAAAGTAATAGAAATTATATAATTCTATTACATTTCCAATTTTCTGAGATAAATTGTGTGTCCCTATAGTAGCAAATAACAAGTTTTCCATACTTTCCACTTTAGGTCACACATATTCCTTTTCTAAGCATATTCTTCTCTTATTATCTTACATTAATGTAAGACTCTCATGTCATATCCAATACCCATGTTAAGAAAGAGGCTGAACTTATTCAATAAATGTAACTACCTGATGTGGATATCTCTATCTCTTTGTACATATCAATTTCACTGTGTAAGACGAGAATCATCAAATTTCCAACATTTATGAAGTTTCCCCATGTGTCCATAATTTACATTACCTTTTTTTAAAAATGTATTCAAGTTATCCTATCTTAGTCATGACCTTTCAGTTATACCCCATCTTCTCATTTTAAACGTCAAAATTTAATATGGGTATAAACTATAAGTGTTGGTCTCAGTTGTTCACAATGTCATTAGGGATGAAAACGATGCAGGTATGGTAGAGCTTGTCTATACCTATAACCATACCCATTTAATTTATTAGGTCGTCTTCTAGTTTTATACCTGTATAATAAAGATCTAGACCTGCACCATACATATACATGCAATAATAGTGGGTTTGCAGTGCAGGTATGTGGGTAAGAGGTTCTATATAAACTTAATATTGTATATACAAGATAAATTACAAATATGTTTTATATATCCTAATACAACAAGGTATTGTTGTTATATAAGATATAAACATGCAATAGTTACATGAAATAATGTAATACATTGTAGATTGAATATTAGTTGACTTAGATGTGTATATTTTTATAGTCATTGTCATAGTATTTTATTTATGTAGCATATCATGTAACTATTTTTATTTTTAGTTTACATATGTTCCTCATTGTAATTAGAATAGTTAATTATCGATTATATGACTAATGATAACCTTATTACCACTAAAGTAATATGTAATCTCAAATATTATATTAATTGGACTAGTAAACTATTATATAATAACCAATTATAGAAGTAGTTATTTATGTGTTACAAATACACAATTCTGTGGGTCTAGGTCCAATCATACCCTTTAGTCCACCCGCTTATATGTAGGTCTATGGAGGTTCAAAAATTTAAACCCATGATGGGTTATTATAGGGTTCAGATTTGCGGGTCGGTGGGTCTATCTATACCTACTCACAACCCTAAATATCATGAGACATTTCATCAATTATATAATCACATCATTTATACTTATTAGCTATATGATATTTGCAACAATCACCTACTCACATCCACGATCATCTTTTGGCCAAAGGAAGACACATACTCACTAGATCCTCCATGTACTGAACTTATTTAAGTATGTAAGGATCTATTGGGAGTGGCACATGATAGAAACATATTCCAATACATCTATATGGTGAACATTTCTCCAGTTCATGTAATAGTCCACAAAATTTGTCTCAATAAGCATGAATTCTCAAGCATAGATTACAATTAAAATTGAGTCATGATTTTTTTTGCAACATTATAGGAATTTAATCTTTAATTTGAAAACTTTCTAATTGAATTAGACCTTTAACTAAACATTCACTCCTATCATTTTCTTAAAATTAATAGCCCTCACTATCAATATGGAAGTTATAGAGAATACCTTTCTAGTGGGTCAAGGTCCATATTTCATTTAATCATAAGTCAACTTTCGTTGACCTCTTATAATTCAATTATGTATGTAGGAAACTTTTTCTAATTGCATCACATGAAAACCTTGGATGGATGGGGAATTCCATCACATAGAACACCTATTTGCATCCCTTTGGGTGCTTAATCTGATTAAAGATACCTAGTTAAGGAAAACTAAACTACCCATAATGTTAAGACCACATAGTCTACTTTGGAAAACACTCACATTCACCTCATACCTCACCAAGATGGAAAATGCACCTCACTTTGGAAAGCCCACATAAAAGATGTGTATTGCATCCTAGAAAGCATCTTAGGCTTAATTTTTAATTAGGGATATTTTATAACACATATTCATATCCAAAAACCACATACATATGTATTATATATCACATATATATAATATGCACCACTAGAGATAAAGATAAAATGTGATGAATATAGCCTCCTAACACAATGTTTCCAAGGTTATGGAATATGATTCCTGCATCATATGCATAAATAAAATATGATAAACCCTTGATCCTTCGATTCTTAATTCATGAGAAGCCACCATGGATGATCCATTGTTGTTGATTCTTGTTCTACATTCATCCTTCTTGATGTCCACCATATTGGATATCATATATCCTATACTATCCTAAAACTATTACATCATATGTAACAGAAGCCTCAAGTTACATTTGAGGGGAATAAGGTGGAAAGCCTTTACATATGGAGTAAATAGAGAAAGTACCACATGAAAGACATATTAAGAATTTCAAACAATCAACCACATGTAATAAAAGTAATCAAAATTATGGTTTGGCCAAAACCATGCATCATACACCTATCAAAATAATTCAAAGGCATAACTTTAAATGTGTAAATATACTCATATATATTATTATGTTATGATATAATCATGGTGATATTAATTGGGACATTCCAATTAATTGGATTTCCATATTAACCAATTTCATCATATATAATATTTGCTCTATCTTCATCCAAAAATTAAAACTCGATTCATAGTTGAAAGATTCGATAAACAGTATTACACGTAGCTCTAATACCATTGTAGGAATCTCACGAGCAGAAAACACAATTGGATAATTTTTTATTGAGAATCCTTTGAGCAATATCTATCTAATGTAATAATACTAGATTGAGGTTTACAAGTTTATATCTTATCATGGAAGAAGTTCCAATGATGCAACTTCTAGTGCTCAATGTAGTACACCTCCTTTGAATCTCTCCAGATCAGTAATCAAAACTCCTTTCTGGGGTTTTTGGCACTCTGGGAGTTTTCTCGAGATGCATGCAGAAAATTGACTTTGGCTTCCTAATCCCAGTGGTCAACATATGACAATAGGTAGTGGATCACTGTAATCCTCCAATCAACATATGACAATAGGTAGTGAATCATTGTAATCCTCCAGTGATTTACACATATCCCAAGGTCACAAAGAAGCTATGCAGACCAAAGAATTGACCTTAGCAAATCATATGTGTAACATCCCTGACCTGGGTTATGTACGAAACCTAGGTGTTTTGCCTAATAAACTTGATTATATACTTGCCCTTATCTTTTGGAATGTAATTATTGCTTTTGAGGAACTTATATTTCAATTTCAGTCCTTTCTGAACAATGTCGAAACATGGTTTTGTTACTTTTGGACTAAAGTGCAAATTACCCAAGTTGAGGGGTTAACTTGCAATTTGTATATGATAAGATGTTCCTATGATGCTGAGACATCATAAGAATGTATATTATGTGGTGGTATGGATTGTACAAGCTTGGACATCAAGATATAGCTTGTAAAGCAATCCTTGTGCATTAAAACCTAGTTTTGGTATAATGTGCAAATTACCCAAAACATCGGGTTCAATGTGCAAGATATCACCTCTAGAGGGTCTCTAATGTTTATTGGAATCAATTAGAGCAAATAAAATGATAAGGGTGCCTCATGTGAATTATCATGGTGGAGAGAGAATCATGACATTAAAATAAACAAGGTTTAAGCACAAATGGCTCTTTTATATAACTTAATGTAAAAGGGAAATATATTAATTATGGAGCCCTTCAACTAAAAGTTGGAGGATGTGTTTACAATATTTTGGAAAATCTTGTGCCATTCTTGGGCACCAAAAAATATTTTGTTTGAGTGGAAGCTACTCACACTAATAATATAATATAAAGAAATATCCACTAAATGATGGATATTAACACATAACTTTTTAAGGTGTTTAGTTTCTTTTCCATTATTCTTGGATAATGGAGAAGTTTTTCAAGGTAATAGAAGGTTTACACGTAGCCAAGAAGCGGAGGAGGACTTGGTTGATATATTGGGAGATAAAAGGAAATAATCCTCTTTTTCCATTTTCCTTGAAAATCCATATACATATATAAGTATCCTTTTCCAAACACCGAATGATCGTTTCCTTAGTTTCTTTTCTTCTCAAACTTTCTTTGGCCGACCAAGGAAGAGATCTGGACCAGAGGAAGGATGACCAAACTATCTTGGTAATCTTTGTTCATCTTCTACCTCGAATTCATGGTGGAAACCATAAAACAAGGTTAGATTCATGGTTTTCTTCACACGATTTCCTTTTCTAGCCATCTTGTTCATCCAAAGATTGAAGAATGAACCTTGGACAACTGCTAGAGCTCAATCCACCATTAAATCTGTGGAGCTTGGATCTCTGGATAATTTCTAGAGGTGGGTTTTATAACTCTAACCCTTAAGCATTGCTAATGCATCCATCTCTCTAATAATTGTTGGCTATTTTCTTCTTTGGTATTCTTTTGGTTAATTACTATAACTTCTGTAAAGAATAGCAACAGTTCTTGGTTTCTTGTAGGAAGAAGATGATGACATTAACTTTGATGATTATCCAAAGAAAATCACTTTACCAAACGGTTTTCCTTTGTGCTCAAACAATTTCCCAAACCGTTTGGGAGCAAAAAGTTTCAAACCATTTGATTGCAAACGGTTTCATCTAAACCGCATAGAAGCAAATAGTCCAAGACCGTTTGGTGGCGTTGACCATTTGGAGGTCTGTTGATAAAAACGTAGGCTAATCACCTATCAATAATTATATATTAACTCCATGTGGTTCACCAATTAAAGGTTCAACAATCATCAAAACCCTAATCGGGTTAATTGCTGATTTGATAATTGAACAAGGTTGAAGTTTGGGTTGAGTGGCTCAAACGGTTTCAAAACCATTTGGGGATCACCCAAACGGTCTCAAGACTGTTTGGTGATCACCCAAGACCGTTTGGAGGTCTAGGGTTAAGTATAGTTGACCAATTGAAGATCCAAAGGTTCTAAGTTGAAGTACAATCAATTGTTATTATGGTGATCAATCCAATGTACCAAACCCTAATTGGTTGACTTGGTTTTTGGTGTTGACTTGGGAAAACGGTCTCAAGACTGTTTGGAGGTTACCCAAACGATCTCAAGACCATTTGGGGTCAGGACATGACTAATTGGATGATAGTTCAATGGGTTCAAATCAATTAGACTCACATTGAATTATGTTGAAGGGTCATCGATTCCAAACCCTAATCCAATTGATTCAAGCCCTAATTTATGATCAATTGAGGGTCAAATCAGTTGAAGGTTGACATAATTAACTCAATTGAATGATGGTGATAAGTCTAATTGATGATGGATTACATGTACTTAATCGTTGAGGGAACCAACAATGGAAACCCTAATTCAATTTGACTTGTTGAGACCATACTTGGTCCATGTGGTTTTGAGGGGGTTTGGACCAAACGGTCTCAAGACCGTTTGGGACCAAACCATCCCAAATTGTTTAGGGTTCATGCAGTTTCAAAACTGATTGTGTCCATGTAGTTTCAAAAGTCAAACTTGGGCAAACGGTCTTCACCTCCTACTTTAGCAAACAGTCTTGAGTGTGCTACGTTACCAAACGGTCTCAAAGGTAGTCCAAGACCGCCTGAAGGTCCAAACGGTCTTAGACCATTTGGAGGTTAATTATGCAAGACCATTTGAGGTCTAAGTTAGTCAAGATCGTTTGGGGCCTTAATGGCCAAGATCGTTTGGTGGTTGATTAACCTAAACCCCTTGGGTATTTAAAGTGGTTAAGGGACAAATGGATTAGTTAATTAATACATGATGTAATCAAAGGTGATCATGGTACTTGTACCTTAAAGGGGCAGTGTGTTTGAAACCCATGGTAATGATATAAACCATGAAGTCAATTCTCTTTCATGATTGCGTTACTTAACCTAATCAAGGCTAAAGGAAACATCCTCCTATAAAGGATGAGAGAGAGAAGACTCCTTTTATGAATGATTAATCAAGTAATGGACTTACTATATGAATGAATATCTAAATAGTGTATGATCCTTCATAGTGAGATCATTAAAACCCTAATTATGATTGTCAATGAATCTTAACCCTAATTTGAGGGTAAAAATGGAAGTATTCCTAATGCATGATGATGATGTAATCTTAATTCATAATGATGACATGATAAACCCTAACCTAGGGTGAAGTAATGTGAATAGTAAACCCTATTTAGGTTATGATGAATATGAACCTTAATCAAGGACGATGCAATGTGTATAATAAACCCTAATTCTGGGTTATGCTTTATTGCGTGAAGCTCTATGATTAAATAATGAAATGAGGAATCACTATTCCTATTGAGATAAGGGGGGTTGGTTAAACCTAATTGAATTAAAAAGGGAAAACCCTAACCCTAGTAAGGGCATAGTGGTGCAACCCTTAAATAGTAATGTTATTAATGTTTTGCATTATGCTGATCTAAAATCGATATGCCTGTTATCATTAGTATTAATAATGCAAGTTTTTATGAAATAGTGAGCATAGCCAGGTAAGAGCTATGGTTCCATATTCATTGAAGCACTTTATAAGCTTTGAAAGTAATGATATACTATGTTGCCTAGTGAGAGGTAACAAAAGAGATTGATAGGCTATATGAACAATGTGAAATATCTGCATTGCTACTATCATGTTTATACTGTCAAATGACTTGATGGAAATGTGTTACTTGGTAACAAGTTTTTTGATAATTTAAGGGTTTGAACACCCATATTCTTGAATCATAATGGTGAGACGATTAGGGATCGAGATCCCAATGTTAACAAAATGTGAAATGAACTTGATACAAATAGTACTCTTTCTTTATAACAATTGTTTTAATGGTTTATGTTTTAAAACATGCCTGATGCTAAAAGAATGCCATAATGTACTTAAATAATCAAGTATAATGATATCATGTAGAGCCCTGACCATAGATCCATCATCGTCAGAAGCTAAATGATGGTGAAATAGGTTTTCCTAAGGGAACTCTTGGAGAGCGTACTTTTGAGTATGTGGGAGTTATGGATGTGAATATCCTTACATCCTAATGGGGGAATTGATGTGAGATGAACATTTAATCTCTCAATCCTTCATTATATGTATATGTCGGGATGATGTATCACTAATCTCCTGATGATGTTGTTAATGCCGCATCGATGTGAAATAAACAAGAAATCCCTCGATTGCGAAGAGAGTACAACATGCCACTGTAACTCTAATAGCAAAGTTGCCAGAATACCCTGGAAAGCTATTATGGTAGAGACACGAGATGTCCTGCATGTTTTTCCTCACACTGACTGAGGAGGATGAGGTCATAGAAATCCGGCTCTTTCGATGACCTATGTATGGTACCGATTTCGATTTCACAATAGTCAATTGGAGTATGAGCGATATATCTCATCTCCTCAGGGCATAAGTATGTTTTTAAAATGTAATCATCCATGTAGCATAATTGCTTAGGTTGAACTACGAGAAACAATGATTGATGATACATTGTTTATTAAGTCCTAGTCAGACAAATAATATACATGTTCTTCATATTCCTTATGGATTAAATGACTTGCTATTCAATCAAGTTATAATTGAAATGAATGCATAAAGAATACTACTTATTTAGTTATTTAATGAATTACCTACTGTTGAATAGTTATAATCCTACTGCTCAGTATCATTCTATTAATTGTAATAACAATGCTTCTAGCGAAGATTTATAACTCTGACTGGGACAATATTCAATTGTCTCACCCCTGTGGGATTCAACTTTTTTGGTAGACGTTGAGGAAAAAGAAATCCATCAGTGGGTGAGCAACAACAACAGCAACAACAACAACAAGGACATCATTGATCTTTAAGTGGAGACACTGTATGTTAGGTCTGGAATATAGAGAGTCCTGTGTCGTCTCTGTACTCTCAAGTCCTAGGAGTCAGTAGATGGTTTAATATATATATCTGAGATTTTTGGCTTAATGCCTCGAGATTTTTGTATACTGCTCATGTACAATTTAACAGGGCAGTCAGTGTTATGACTCTCGAGATGAGATAATACAGAGATGTACTGATGAATCAACTTGGAAATAACTTGTTTCTTCATGAAAGAGTTTTATAGTTGTGGATCTTTTTACAAAAAGTTTTAATTTTTAGTATTTTTAGTAATTCCATTGCTAATAATTTGCTTCCGCATTCGTTGATCTCATTTTTGTAAGTAGATCATCACAAATTAGTGGTATCAAAGCTCTAGGTTTGCTGAGTCTATAAAGACATAGGACTAAGGTTGTTGAGTCTGTTCCAGTGTCTTCGAGTATATCTGATAGTGTCTTTTGCTCATATAGGAGGAGAAGAGAAAACTAAAGATGTCTGGATCACACGAGGAACATGTTGCTGAGAGTAGTGTCGCTGCACCTGGAGGAGGTGTAAGAAACCAAGAAAGGGAGGAACCTGTACCTGAACCACCTCAGTTCAACCCAGCTGACATGGGGAACCCAACCTTCCAAGCCACGTTCGATCAGTTCATGACTGCCATGACACACATGACTGATAGGATGCCTAAACCTGTACCTAGGGCACCTACCCATCCAGAAGGACAAGGAGCCGGCAAGACGTTTGAACGACTACGCTGGGTTGGGGCCACAGAATATGCTGGAACAACTGACCCAATAGATGCTGACTTGTGGCTAACTGAACTAGAGAAGACCTTTAGAATCGTGAACATCCCTGAAGATGAGAAGGTTAGACATGCTATGTATCTTCTCAAGGGGAGTGATAGTCACTGGTGGACCATAGAGGAGAGGAAAAGGCCTGGTGTGGAGATCGAATGGGAAGTATTTTGATGAGCATTTGTCAACATATACTTTCCAAAGACGTTCCTAGATGAGAAAATCTCTCAGTTTGAGAGATTAAGACAAGGACCGATGAACATTAGTGAATATGAGGCTAAGTTCATGGAGCTTTTGCGGTTCTCTCTACATATGGCAACTACAGAAGGAGAAAGAATTAGCCATTTTGAGAAAGGATAAAATGCTGAGTTGACCAACCCTATGTCTGCACTAGAGAATAGAGAAAGGTTTGCTACCTTTGTGGAGTCTGTCAAAAGAATAGAGAGGTCTGTGATGGAGAAGAGACAGGACAAGAACAAGAAGATGTACCCCCAGTTTCAAGGATCCTCATCCAAAGGTTTTAAGAGACCAAGGTTTTCCGTGCCTACACCACCACCTAGATTCAGTACCCAGACGCAGTGGACGTCAAATAGGGGTAGAGGATGAAGTCAACCACTAGAAGGAGCTCATAGCTCAACATCTGTGTCAGTTATAGGACCAACCAGACCATAGAAAGGGGTAAGAAGTTGTTATATATGTGGAAAGGTGGGACATCTGATGAAGGATTGTAGAGCCCGAGAGGCGAGTGTGACTCAACCCCAAAGATAGAGTCAACAAGGATCTCAAAGGAGACAGTTTCGAGGAGGAGCTAGAGGATGTGGACAAGCGTCCCAACCTGGATCATCAACACCTAGTCATCAAGCACCGAATCAACCACAGGAAACGACGAGATTCTACGCGATGAATCCACCTGATGCAGTGATCAACCCTCGGGTTGTGGCAGGTCAGATGGAATTGTTTTATTCAGATATGTCTACATCTTGCATCGTATTTGTTTTAATTGATCTGGGTGCTACACACTCCTTTATCACTCGAAGGGTGATTCTTGACTGCAACATGACAATTAGTCATAGGGCAGAGAGTTTGAAGTTAGAAACTCCTTTGATGGAATCTGCTATTTTACGGGAGATGTGTTCTCCCTGCATCCTCTCGTTTTCTAAACATCACATTCAAGTGGATCTTATACCACTTGATATGCATGGATTCAATGTAATCCTTGGGATGGATACCTTAGAAAGGTATAAGGTTGTCTTGGATTGTGAGTCCAAGCAAGCTGTATTCACAGATAATAGTGACTCATGGATCTTTCAAGGAGATAGAAAGATTCTTCCTATCTGTCTTGTGTCAGCTATGGTTGCTGAGAAGTTGATGAGGCAAGGATGTTATGCATTATTGGCCCATGTGGTAGATACCACCATGGAGAGTTCTAATCCTACTGAAGTTCCTGTAGTCAGGGAATTTGAAGATGTATTCCCGGAAGAACTTCCAGGTGTACCTCCGCCCCGAGAGATTGATTTTGTGATTAATCTAATCCCTGGCATGCAACCAATAGCACAAACACCATATAGAATGGCGCTTGCTGAGATGGAAGAACTCAAGAAGCAGCTGTAAGAGTTGCTTGAGCAGGGTTTCATCCGACCAAGTACTTTGCCTTGGGGTGCTCTGATCCTCTTTGTTAAAAAGAAAGACAGGTCAATGCGGTTGTGCATTGATTATATATAGTTAAATAAAGTAACGATAAATAATAAGTATCCTTTGTCGAGGATTGATGATCTCTTTGACCAGTTGTGTGGTGCAACAATCTTCTCAAAGATAGATCTAAGGTCGGGATATCACCAGCTACGTATTAAGGAGGGTGACATACCTAAATCTGCCTTCAGAACAAGGTATGGTCACTATGAGTTCACAGTTATGTCATTTGGACTAACTAATGCACCAACTACATTTATGGAACTCATGAATAGAATCTTCCGACCTTTTCTTGATGAGTGTGTTTTTGTCTTCATAGATGACATCCTGATCTACAGTAGAGATGCTCAGCAGCATGAGCAACATCTTCGCCAGGCTCTAACTTTGCTAAGAGAGCATAAGTTATATGCTAAGTTTAGCAAGTGTGAGTTCTGGTTACAGAAGTTTCTTTTCTTGGACACGTAGTATCTGCCTCAAGTATTCATGTTGACCCTAAAAAGGTAGAATCTGTCCTGCAATGGGAGCAACCGAAGACTCCGACGGAGATACGAAGTTTCTTAGGGTTGGCAGGCTATTACAGGAGGTTCAATAAGAACTTTAGTTCCATAGCTTTACCCTTGACTAAGTTGACCAGGAAGGATGTTCCTTTTACCTGGAGTGACAAGTGTCAACAATCTTTTCAGCTGTTGAAGGAAAGGTTGACAAGTGCACCTGTTCTTGCGTTACCTGAGCAAGGGAAAGGATATATAGTTTTTTGTGATGCCTCTAACACTAGTACATAACCGGCCTTTAGTGTCAGTTATTTAAGGCCTTTAGTGTCGGTTTTTAAGGGACACCTATGTAGGTGTCGCTAAAAGCCCAACTATTACACGTCGGTTCTCAAACCGATGCCACAACCCTTCTTGTGCTAGCAGGGGTATATGCGTCGATTACTAGCTTTGAAACCGACGCCATATACCTTCGCGCCATAGAAAGGGTGCCATATGGGGCACTATCGGCGTCGGTTTATTAGTGATAACTGATGCCATCTCACCCGCTGTCACGGCCGTGCTGGCCAGCACGACTGTGGTATCTGGTCCGCTGCCACGACCATGCTGGACAACACGACCGTGGTGTCTGGCCCGCTGCCACGAACGTGCTGGCCAGCACGGCCGTGGTGTTTGGCCTCATTAGGGAAATTGATGTCGACTACTAGTAGGGCAACCGACATTGTAACCATTTGTCATCAGTTTTTGAAAAGATACCGATGCCAAATATGATGAAAAGACGTCGGTTGTAACATTAACCGACGTCATATCCCCTGACAACACGGTCAAATAGATGTCGGATTTAAGTGCAAAACCACCGTGGTATGTATTTGGTGTCGGTTTTCTTCAAATAACCGACGCCTATGTTTTAATTTTTTTTTCTTATCAGCTTGCAGGCCTACTGTGGCTGGTCGCAAGATGAGAGCCTACGACATCCGTTGATATCGGCCAACAACAGGCCACAAACCTACAAAATTAACATGATGGACAATATTATATATATGTGATTCACACTCATGTATAAGAACATTTAATTCATATTATTTTTTCATCACACGCATGTAGAAACCAGTAGAAACCTACAGTTCCATTTATTTCATCTCTTTTCACATTCAGACACATGTAGAAACATTCATGTATTGATCATTTTCACACACATGACAATTCATAAAAATTCATTCACATTCACACAAAATTAATTATGAGAACAAAGTTAATCTATATTCATCATTGTCATCATTGTCAAGAAAATTATATTTAAAAAATCCCACTCTTTGCAGGGCTTTTGCCTAATCTTCTCTTACAACATCTAATTCATCTCTCGTATAGGGAGCATGTACATCGAAATGCTTTGCACCTGTGTTGAAGTCCTTAGTTTTAAAGACCTACAAAGAGAATGACGTATATACATAATTATAATAATATATAATAAGATTCATATATTTCATATTATCTAACAAGACTATGTATAATACATGTTGTATGTTATCAATTTCCAATACGGCATGTTTGATGATTAGGTCCATAAATCGCATCACATAGTAGGCACATGCCCAACCGTTGTCTTATGTAGCACACTATAAATTGAAACATACAAAATATTCAAAAATACAAATAAGCACAGTTCACATAAATAATATATACATTGGAGTCAAGAAATTACTTTCACATTCTCCCAATTGAGTGTCAGATTTTTTTTCCTGGGGACCTTTCCTTCAGCTTTTTTGTACTCTTGTAAAGCCCTATATATGTTAATGTAACACATTAAATTGCATAATTAAACAGTAATACAGTAACAGAGGTTAATAGATATAAAAACATAAAATATTTCTCATGAGAATAATGGCCTTTTAATTGCATGTCCATATAATACATCCAACTCACTCCCTGCAGGATCTAGATAATAGACGATGAATGTCTTGGGGACAATAACTAATAATCCCAATGCTTAGCACTACAGGTAAGAAAGTAGAAAATTAATAACTCAATATCCGCAATAAAAATGTAATTTGCTTAAGTCCAAATTACAAGCAAAGTAAACTTACTCGACATTGAATGGAGCTATTATCACCGTCTTATTATTTTTACCAAAATATTCAAAAGCATCACAACAGTATGAAGTAACTGAATACAGGTCTGTATCTACAAGACTAATCAAAGATGGAACCAAAAATCCCACATGGGAAAACCCAAAATTTGTACATGTCTTGTGTAAGTGGCTGCAAAACATGTATTACGTATGCATTAATATATAAGAAACCAGATTGTCGTATATAAAACAAGGTATATGGATGTATAAACCAGATTGTCTTATGCATTAATCTCACCATATCCACAGCTCTATCATAGATGCGTTCAACCATTCATATCTAAACAACTCCAAAATATCTTGTGTAAATATGTTGTTTTCGAATGTTTGACCTGCATTAATACGTATCCAGAACTTCTATTACGTATGCATTAATATGTATGCTAAACTTGTATAAATATATTGTTATCGTATGATTTACCTACAACATTCTCTGGAATAGTAACATTTATAGGGCAATTTGGATTATGTTCGCCGATCCATACTGCCACTCCTACAATTAGGACCTATCGAGGCGTGTAGGTCCCCTGGAAGCCAACTTGGTAGTCGAGGAGGTGGAGTCCGAGATGTAGCGGGTCTCATCTTTTTGACATGTATATATAATTTCATATCAATTGACTCATATATATATATATATACACACTAACAAATTAAAGTAATGAAAATTTATCATACAATATCAGTATAGAGGACATCTGCTTCGGGCCACAGTATCACTTCGCCTATTGCCTCACCAAGTCTTTCAGTATCTGGGTCTGCATGAGGCAGTGTAAGATTCATCCAACCAGTGAGTATATGTATCGGGCTCACACGTACCATGCCATTTGGTACTGGACTCCCATGAAACATGCACCCTTTAAGGGGTGGGTAAGCCAATGCCTCTACAACGATATATCCTTCACGTTTTAGTCGACATCACTTCAACCCCTACAAATTTACGTAAAGAATGTTATATGCATATATACACAAACATATTATCTTGAACAGACTAGCTATTATATATTCCATAAAAATAGTTATAGAGGATGTTCTAGGTTGTGGGTCTGTAGGATTACTCCCAACCTCTGCAGTACGAGTAGTAGGAGAAGAGAGGTCCTCCACAGGTACTGTCTGAGTGGCATTCTGAGACGCCTGCCACTTGTTAATTGCTTCATGGAGTCTTTTATCAAGTACTTCCTCAACTCTCCTATAAATTAAGGAATCTACATATACATGGATAAAAGAAATGCTAGTTTTTTATTATTGAATTCCCTTTCGCAATAACATTCTAAAATGAGAATAAGTTACCTCATCTTGTGAAAGTCCCACTTTTGGGATAGGTTTGCGCTGGGATGGCCCAAAGAACGCTTTGATGCCCACACCAGTACATGCACCCCTTACACATCCAGGATGCTCTGGGTTACCCAGTGCAACTTTCAATTCATCCCTTGTGACCTAAGGGATGAACTTGCCTTCCTTCCTCTGCTCGTGCAACTCCCACTAATCACCATCAACAAAAATTCGTAAGTAAACATAACAATAATCATCAATAGATTACTCTAAGAGTTGATTTTTACCATTTTTGCAACGACCTCAGTGGTTGCGGGCTTCGGTATCTCTCCCTTCTTGTTTTGCCTCCTAGCTATCCACATAGCATGGTGAGGCAGAGGTGCGGGAGTAGCAGTAGAGGACTCTGCAGTCTCCTGAGTAGTAGTAGGCTGAGTAGACTCAGCCTATAGTCTTTGGCGAATGCCTAAATATCCTCTTGGACCCATTGTGTGGTCATGCACATTCAATGCATGCCTTGCTCGTTGAGCATCACTGATAGCCTAGTTAGTTAGCACATTGATTTGGTTAGTAACATTAAAGGTTAATATTGAATAGGTGAATACATAAAAACATATATTAATTAAATTGGGAGTGGCGCTTAATACCTTGAATTCATCTATTTTTCTTTGGGTAACAAACTCCTCCCAGTCTTTGGGGTCCAAGTAGTTCCATTTATGTGTGGCTTCCTTCTTCCTATATTTATTTTTCAAAGAGAATACAAACAAAAATTATTAGTGTAGAGTTAGTGAAATACTGATCAATGTTTAGAATTGGAATCAATCAAGAACCTATTCTCATCATCACGTATGTAATCTCGGGTGAGAATGGTCCTATAGTTCCTTAGGACCCTCCCACAACGTTGCATCACACATTTACGATGCAACTTTTCATCCAGATCAAATATGCTCTGCAAATTAAATAGAATTGCTATTAACTAGTATCCTAAAAATTAGTAATCTACAAAAATATAATTACAAATAATAATAACTCACGCATAGTTCCTTCCATATGTGGTCTTTCTTCCCCTTAGGAACTTTATACCATGATTCTAGGATAGGACTGCACTCCATATGGATTTCCTGCCTGATCGAAATCCATAGACAATTTGGGTCCATTACCCCTTTGATGTATTAACTTTTTCATCATTGTGATTCCCCTCACTTTCTCAATTTTCTTTTGTTGCTCCTCAAGTGCTGTAACAACTTCAGGGGGTACATAACCAGCCTAAAATTTGATAAAAAAACACACTTACATGATATAATTATAAATGAACATATAGATAGAATCCTCAGGGATATATTCATAATTAAAATTAACTAACATTGTCAGGCGGTGCAATCACGTCCTCACCCTCACGGTGATCATCAACACAATCATCATGGGAATGCTCAGCCATCTGAAAGTTCACATTCAAATTATAAATTTCACATTGTAAAGTAACACTAATTGTAAAGTTCACATTGTAAAGTACACATCACATTGTAAAGTAATTCACATTGTAAAGTTCACATTCACATTGTAAAGTTCACATTCACATTGTAAAGTAATTCGCATTGTAAAGTCCACATTCACATTGTAAAGTTCACATTCAGAAAAATAAAGCATAATAAAAATATAAACACCCATGCCTCTAATATTGTGATCTTTTATCAATTAACAATCCTTCATTATGATCCCCGCAAACATACAAGTCATTGTGATCCCCATCTTCAATGTTTGGTGGTGTTGGAAACTCAACTGAGAATGGACTAGAGTCATCATACTTATCATAGTACTATTCTTCATCTATAGGATCTTCAATGAACTGTCTTTTACCATGAAGAACATCCGACCATTTATCATTTGTAGGATCATCGATATAAAATACTTGTTTCGCCTGTGATGCCAATATGAATGGTTCACCCTCCTTGCCAATCTTTTCAAAGTTCACTAACGTGAAACCCAATTCATCCACTATAACTCCTTTGTTGTTGCCAACCCAATTACATTTAAAGAGCGGAATTTTGAAATATACATAGTCAAACCCCCGTATGTCTTCAATGACACCATAATATGACATTTTAGCTTCACGTGGACTTTTATCCTTTGCACTTGCAAAAAACAATGAAGAAGCTTGAAGGGTGACCCCACTATTTTGTACGACACTCTTATCATCTTGACTCTTTGTGTAATATGAGAAACCATTTATGTCAAACCCTTCATAAGACATAACATTCAATATTGGTTTAAAGGCGATGCATTTGATGGTTTCAGTAAGATTATTTGGTGTTTCAGATAGTTGATGTAAGTCTTTATCTTCAAACCACTTAATAAATGTCTTGTTATGCTCTCTACCAAGCCACATTGAATTGGTTCGAGGATATTGTCTCTTGATGAAATTGGTATGTTCCTCGATATAAACACTCACTTCATCGATGTTGTGTAAAATATACAAGTGACCTTGCTCCAACTACTCACGGCTGATTACATTCACTCGTGATCCCAAAACTCCTTTGTCAAAATGCTCCTCAATATTCTTGTCATTCACGAGAGTGCCATTACCACTCAGAAAGTCATTGCAAAAATCCATAACCTCTCTCGCCACATAACCCTCAATAATACTCCCTTCAGGCCGAAAACAGTTTTGAACATCACCTTTAAAAATGCTCATGTATCGTTCAAAGGGATACATCCAATGCAAGAAAATTGGTCCCAACATTTTCACTTCCGTAGTCAAGTGGACAACAAGATGTACCTTGATATCAAAGAACGACAGAGGAAAATACATCTCAAGCTGACATAGGGTAACAACCACTTCTCTTTGCAAATTATCGAGAGTATCATGGTCAGTAACTTTGCTGCACAGACTGTTCAAAAAGAAACAAAGTTTGGTGATTGCAAACCATACATGCTTCGGAAATATAGATCTAATTGCCACATGCAATATTTGTTGCATTAGAGTGTGACAATGATGAGATTTAAGACCTATCAACTTCAGATCTTTCATTGATACCAATGTACGGATGTTGGATGAGTAACCCTGTGGCACCTTAACATTTACCAAGCATTCAAAAAATGCTTTCTTCTCCTTTCTAGACAACGTGTAACAAGCGGGAGGTAAGTATGTTCTCTGATCTCTACTAACTACTTATGTTAATTCTGTCCTTATTCCCATTTCATGTAGGTCGATTCTGGATTTTATCCCATCTTTAGTCTTACCTGGTATAGTCAACAAAGTACCGATGATGCTATCACATACATTTTTCTCAACGTGCATGACATCGATACAATGCCTGACTATCAAAGAACTCCAATAAGGAAGATCCCAAAATATTGACTTCTTCTTGAATAAAGACTTGTCACACCTTGTGGCCATCGTACATTGTGATCTCTTACTAAATTCATTGGCGATGTCTTTCACTCTTTCATAAACATCCTCCCCTGATATAGGTTTAGGTGCACTACATTCCTCATTCTGTCCATTGAATGCTTTGTGCAACCTATGATACGGATGAAATTTTGGAAGAAACCTTCGATGAGCAAGATATATAGTCTTTCCTTCATGTTTTAGTCGTATTGAATCAGTGTTCTCTTCAAATATAGGGCACGCTTTAGATCCTTTGACACTATATCCAGACAAATTCCCATATGCTAGAAAGTCATTCATAGTGCAAAACAACATAGCGTGCAAACAAAATGTCCCCTTTCGTGAAGCATCATATGTCATCACACCTTCACCCTAGAGATTCTTCAATTCATCAATCATAGGTTCAAGATAAATGTCGATATCATTTCCAGGTTGTTTAGGGCCCGATATCAAAGACGACAACATAACATACTTATTTTTCATACACAACCAGGGAGAAAGATTGTATATAACAAGCATAACTGGCCAAGTGCTATGTTGGCTGCTCAGTGTCCCGTACGGATTCATCCCATCTGTACAAAGCCTAAGTCTTAGATTCATGTCCTCTTCACCGAATTTAGGGTACAATATATCAATCTTCTTCCACTGTGGGGAATCAGACGCATGTCGTAGGATCCCATCATTATTTTTCTTAGCATCTGCATGCCACCTCAAATTCTTCACATCTATAGGATTGGCAAACAAGTGTTGAAACAATGGTATTATGGGTAGATACCACATCACCTTGGTGGGAGAACTTGTTTTGGACTCCCCCGAAGTCGTCAATTTATACCTTGACACACCACATTTCAGACAATCTTTCAAATCCACATAGTCCTTTTGAAATAATACACAATCATTCTTGCATGCATGTATCTTCTTGGCCTCCATTCCCATTGGGCACAACAATTTCTTTAACCCGTATATTGAGATCGGCAGCTCGTTTCCTTCAGGAAGAATTTCTTACAACAAAGACAACAATGACGTGAAGCTTTTATTGCTCCATCGATTGTTAGCTTTCAGTTTATAAAATCTCAACACAGTGCTAAGCTTCATAAACTTACAACCCGTGTATAACGGAATCTCAACATCATGCACAATTTTTCTAAACATGGGAGTTGGATTGGTTTTGGTGTGCTCTACCCCACAACTATCCAACATCGCATCAACGATGTCTATTGGAACTGATTTGTTCACATATACGACATCGAAGGGAATTTCTTCTTCCACACAAGCACTGCTATTGACATCTACTGGTTTTGGGTTTGAAATCTCTCCATGCCAGTGCCATTCTGTATAGCCTTGTACAATCCCGTTGCTCATGACATGACTTATGATTTCATCACCAATACTGACTTTCAAGTTGTTACCTCAATGCCTACATGGACAATAGAACCTATCTCCAGGTTGTTTCCTATGTTCCTCGAAAAATCTAATAAACTGATCAAGACCAGAAATAAACTCTGGGGTGCAACGATTGCGAATGGACATCCATGATCTATCCATTCTATGATCAAAGAGAAAATAAGTATATATTACAACAAGATTAGGGTCTAGGGTAAATAGATTAGAGTTTATGGTTAAAACTTTAGGATTTATACATGTGATGTCATTCTTATAAATAATAAATGTGTACCACCTATCCCATTCTTCAACACCTAGTCTCACTAGTAAGTGTATAATGTGTATTGGGTTTTCAAGAAAATTTCGGTAGCATTTCCCCGCTCTTCTCCAAGTACATATGTACTTAGATAACAAATGGGGAAATGCTACCAGAATTTTCTTGAAAACCAAATACACATTACACACTTACATCCTAAGTGAGATTAGGTGTTCAAGAACAGTCCCAAACTGGGGACTATCCAAGATTTACTCCTAATGAGTAAATCTTGGACGGGTTTCTAGGCCAACATAATATAACACCAGTCCCTTGTTCGCAACCTCATTCAACACACAATGTTCTTATAAAAACACTTGTGGATAGCCATAACAACATACCAATGCTTTCTAAATTGATCAATATATTATAACACAAATCGTTGTGGGTATAACATAGAAAAAAACTCAACATGTCACAAAATAAACATGTCCTTAACATGATATATAGATATTTGTAACCAAACTCGTGGTAACTATACCATAGAAAATTAAGTAGCATGCCCAATATATAACAAAAGCAACATTTTTCAGATTGTTATAACAAAAGCAACATTAAGGTTATTCATAACAACATATGTAGCGGAGGAAACTCGTGGATGAGCGATGGTTTAAAATCTTAGTCTAATCTTTGTGCAAGTCTGGATGTGATTTGACTAGGGGAAAAACTGATATGTTCCTAAGGTTGTGATTATTTAACTAATATTTAAGACAAAAGCTGGATAGATTGATTATTTTGTGATTAATAAAAGGGTTGAATTAAATATTGATTATTCTAAAGTTCTAATTAATAAAAGGGTTGAACTAAATTATCATATGAAAGTAACACAGGCCGGAATGAATTTCACCATCGCTACCTATCATTCAATGTCTTATTGCATTACATTAAGCATTAACATATATGTTGAGGTCGTGTTAATCCACTTTTGGTGTTAATTAGGGTTAAGACATATGAAGAACCTATCTGAAGTTTTCATCAAGGGTTTAACAAAAAACGATTGATATGTTAGATCTGGAGTATCTATGATAAGATTGGAGAGGTAAAGAATAACACCCCCTTTTCAAAGAAGCAAATAGTCATGTAACCTTATAGAGAACAAGCCAAGAAACAAGCCCACAAAAAACTTGAACATCACACATCGAGTGAGAGGGGAGCATCAACAAAGGAAAAAAACAAACAACCAGTAGCCATATGTAGGAATACCCTAGAGGAAGAAGAGGAGGAAGAAGGGTACCTTAGCGACGACGGAGGAAAAGAGGAGAATGTGGCCGGCGGTGAGCAGCAGCAGACGACCGACCGAGAGCAGAAGCAGGTCGGCCGGAGCAGAGGAGCAGGCCGCCCAGAGCAGAAGCAGAAGCAGGCGGCAGTGACTGGAGCAACGAACAGCGACGACTGGAGCAGTGAGCGGCGGCAGGAGCAGAAACAATTGCCAGACCTAAGCGCGGAGGCGATGAAATAGAGAAAGGGGAAGATCCTGGCTCGCCACGAGTGTATTAAGTTAACAATAGGCGTCGGTTATTTAATATAGCCGACACTTAAAATAATCAGCGTCAGCTGTAATAAAAAACTGACGTCCAAAGGGGCTGAAAATTTTTGAAGGGACAACGCGCGAAAATGCATTGGCGTCGGTTATTTCCTGAAAACCGACGATAAATATGGGCCCAATTTTCTATCTCACGCATAAACATTAGTCATCGGTTGTGTAGACAAAAACCGACGTCGTATGATAAATTTTTGAGGTAATTTTTTCACTGGAAAATTTGGATTTGGCGGTTGATTTTAGGCGTCGGTTGGTTATTACGAAACTGACACTAAATAAAAAGCGATACCCGTGTCTGGTTGCTCTTCACAGATAGATGTCAGTTTTTTTTTATAAATGACACTGTATGCATTAGGTGTCAGTTTCTTGTATACAACCGACGCCTGTAAATGTGACTTTATAAGCCATTTCTGTAGTAGTTTAAGAATGGACTAGGATGCGTGTTAATGCAGGATAAACAAGTGATTTCTTTTGCTTCTCGACAACTTAAGAAACACGAGGAAAATTATCCGACACATGATGTAGAACTTTTTGTTGTAGTTCATGCCTTGAAGATCTGGACACATTACCTCTATGGAGAAACATTCCAGATTTTCACAGACCATAAGAACCTGAAGTATATATTTTCTCAGCATGAGCTTAACATGAAGCAACACTGCTGGATGGAGTTAATCAAGGACTATGATTGTACAATTGATTACCATACAGGGAAAGCCAATGTAGTTGCTGATTCTTTGAGTAGGAAATCAGCAACACTAGCCTTAGATAGAGCACAACTGAATTCTTTGGTGTGCTCTAGGAGAGATATGCTTATCTCTTTAAGACAAGACAATGTACAGTTAAAAGTATCGTTGTTATCTGCACTGCTAGCTGAGATGCATATAAAACCTACCCTGAGTCAACAGGTTAAGGAGGCACAACAAGCTGATGCTGCAGTTCAGCAGATTAGATCAGAGTATGATTGTGAGAAATGAGAATGTTTCCATGACTCATATGATCAGGTAGCCTGTTATCATGGTAGAATGATAGTGCCTGATGTGGATAACTTAAGAAAGTTAGTCCTGGAAGAAGATCATTCTTCGATGTATGCTATTCATCCAGGAAGCACCAAGATGTATTGTAACTTGAAAGATATGTATTAGTGGCCTGGTTTGAAGAAGGACGTTGTTGAGTTCGTTATGCGGTGTCCTGTGTGTCAGCAAGTTAAAGTTGAACACCAGAAGCCTACAGGAACAATGCAACCTTTGCCTATACCTCAATGGAAGTGGGATCATGTAACCATGGACTTTGTGGTTGGTTTACCCAGAATAGCCAAAGGTCATGACTCCATCTGGGTAATAGTTGATAGGTTGACAAAGACAACACATTTCTTACCTGTCAAAACAACCTATTCTGCTAAGAAGCTGACACAGTTGTATGTAGATGAGATAGTGTGGCTGCATGGGGTCCCAATTACCATTGTTTCTGACAGAGGTCCCCAGTTTACAAGTCATTTTTGGTAGTGACTTCATAAAGACTTAGGCACACAGTTAAGGTTTAGTACAACCTTTCATCCTCAGACTGATGGGCAGTCAGAAAGGACTATACAAACCTTAGAGGACTTGCTTAGGGCATGTGTCCTCCAGTTTATAGGAAGGTGGGATCTGCACCTAAATTTGATAGAGTTTTCCTATAACAATAACTATCAACATAGCATTGATATGGAACCTTATGAAGCTTTATATGGCAGACGTTGTAGATATCCCCTATGTTGGTATGAAATCGGTGAATATTAAGTTTTAGGTCCTGATCTTGTGCAGTAGACCACCGAAAAGATTAAAATAATACAACAATAGTTAAAGACTACACAGGATAGGCAGAAATCTTATGCTGATAAGTGTCGTAGACCTTTAGAATTCTAGGTTGGAGACAAAATATACATCAAGGTCTCACCTTGGAAGGGAGTTCTTAGATTTGGAAGGAAAGGAAAGTTAGCTCCTATGTTTATGGGGCTTTATCCAATCATTGAAAGAATTGGAAAGGTAGCTTATAAGCTAGATCTACCACCATAGTTGCAAAATTTACACCCTGTGTTCCACATTTCCATGTTAAGGAAATGTCATCCTGAAATAGAATCAGTTCTGCAACCTATGGAAGTAGAATTGACTGATGATATATCTTATATAGAAGGACCTGTGTTGATCTTTGACAGAAGAATTAAAAAGATGAAAAAGAAAGACATAAGTCTTGTGAAAGTCCTCTGGAATCACCGTGGAGTTGAAGAAGCTACATGGGAAATAGAGGAATAAATGAGGAGGAAATACCCTACTCTTTTCTCTTAATATGTTTTTGTAATGATTTCGGGGACGAAATCCTTGTAAATGGTGGATAATTTGTAACATCCCTGGCCTGGGTTATGTACTAACCCTAGGTGTTTTGCCTAATAAAGTTGATTAGATACTTGCCCTTATCTTTTGGAGTGTAATTAGTGCTTTTGAGGAACTTATATTTCAATTTCAGTCCTTTCTGAACAATGTTGAAACATGGTTTTGTTACTTTTGAACTAAAGTGAAAATTACCCAAGTTGAAGGGTTAACTTACAATTTGTATATGATAAGATGTTCCTATGATGTTGAGACATCATAAGAAGGTATATGATGTGGTGTTATGGATTCCACAAGCTTGGACATCAAGATATAGCTTGTAAAGCAATCCTTGTGCATTAAAACCTAGTTTTGGTATAATGTGCAAATTACCCAAAACCTAGGGTTCAATGTGCAAGATATCACCTCTATAGGGTCTCTCATGTTTCTTGGAATCAAGTAGAGCAAATACAATGAGAAGGGAGCCTCATGTGAATTATCATGGAGGAGAGAGAATCATGACATTAAAATAAATAAGGTTTAAGCACAAATGGCTCTTTTATATAACTTAATGTAAAAGGGAAATATATTAATTATGGAGGCCTTCAACTAAAATTTGGAGGATGTGTTTGCACTAGTTTGGACAAGCTTTTTCCATGCTTGGGCACCAAAAAATATTTGTTTGAGTGGAAGCTACTCACACTAATAATATAATATAAAGCAATATCCACTAAATGATGGATATTAACACATAACTTTTTAAGGTGTTTAGTTTCTTTTCCATTATTCTTGGATAATGGAGAAGTTTTGCAAGGTAATAGAAGGTGTCCACGTAGCCAAGAAGTGGAGGAGGACTTGGTAGATATATTGGGAGATAAAAGGAAATAATCCTCTTTTTCCATTTTCCTTGAAAATCCATATACATATATAAGTATCCTTTTCCAAACACCCAAGGATCGTTTCCTTAGTTTCTTTTCTTCTCAAACTTGCTTTGGCCGACCAAGGAAGAGCTTTGGACCAGAGGAAGGACGACCAAACTAGCTTTGTAAGCTTTGTTCATCTTCTACCTCGAATTCATGGTGGAAACCATAAAACAAGGTTAGATTCATGGTTTTCTTCACACGATTTCCTTTTCTAGCCATCTTGTTCATCCAAAGATTGAAGAAGGAACCTTGGACAACTGCTGGAGCTCAATCCACCATTAAATATATGGAGCTTGGAGCTCTGGATCAGTTCTAGAGGCGGGTTTTATAACTATAACCCTTAAGCATTGCTAATGCATCCATCTCTCTAATAATTGTTGGCTATTTTCTTCTTTGGTATTCTTTTGGTTAATTACTATAACTTCCATAAAGAACAACAACAATTCTTGGTTGCTTGTAGGAATAAGATGATGACATTAACTTTGATGATTATCCAAAGAAAATCACTTTACCAAACATTTTGCCTTTGTGCTCAAACGGTTTCCCAAACTGTTTGGGAGCAAACGATTTCATCTAAACTGCATAGAAGCAAACGGTCCAAGACCGTTTGGTGGCGTTGACCAAGAGTTGACCATTTGGAGGTCCATTGAGATAAATATAGGCTAATCACTATCAATAATTATCAATTAACTCCATGTGGTTCACCAATTAAAGGTTCAACAATCATCAAAGCCCTAATCAGGAAATTGCTGATTTGATAATTGAACAAGGTTGAAGTTTGGGTTGAGTGACCCAAACGGTTTCAAAACCATTTGGGGATCACCCAATGGTCTCAATATCGTTTGGTGATCACCCAAGACTATTTGGAGGTCTAGGGTTAAGTATAGTTGACCAATTGAAGATCCAAAGGTTCTAAGTTGAAGTACAATCAATTGTTATTTTGGTGATGAATCCAATGGACCAAACCCTAATTGGTTGACTTGGTTTTCGGTGTTGACTTGGGAAAACAGTCTCAAGACCATTTGGAGGTTACCCAAACAATCTCAAGACCGTTTGGGGTCAGGACATGACTAATTGGATGATGGTTCAATGGGTTCAAATCAATTAGACTCACATTGAATTATGTTGAAGGGTCATCATTCCAAACCCTAATCGAATTGATTCAAGCCCTAATTGATGATCAATTGAGGGTCAAATTAGTTGAAGGTTGACCTAACTAACTCAATTGAATGATGGTGATATTTCTAATTGATGATGGATTACATGTACTTAATCGTTGAGGGAACCAACAATGGAAACCCTAATTCAATTTGACTTGTTGAGACCATACTTGGTCCATGCGGTTTTGAGGGGGTTTGGACCAAACAGTGTCAAGACCGTTTGGGACCAAACGATTCCAAACCATTTACGGTTCATGCAGTTTCAAAACCGATTGTGTCCATGCGGTTTCAAAAGTCAAACTTGGGCAAACGGTCTTCACCTCCTACTTTAGCAAACGGTCTTGAGTGTGCTACTTTACCAAATGATATCAAGGGTAGTCCAAGACCACATGAAGGTCCAAACGGACTTAGACCATTTGGTGGTTAAGTATGTAAGATCGTTTGAGGTCTAAGTTAGTCAAGATCGTTTGGGGCCATACTGGCCAAGATCGTTTGGTGGTTGATTAACCTAAACACCTTGGGTATTTAATGTGGTTAAGGGACAAAGTGATTAGTTAATTAATACATGATGTAATCAAAGGCGATCATGGTACTTGTACCTTAAAGGGGTAGTGTGTTTGGAACCCATGAAGTAATTAAGCTCTAATGATTACAATGGTAATGATATAAACCATGAAGTCAATTCTCTTTCATGATTGAGTTACTTAACCTAATCATGGTTGAAGTAAACATCATCCTATAAAGTATGAGAGAGAAAACTCCTTTTATGAATGATTAATCAAGTAATGGACATCCTATATGAATTCATATCTAATTAGGGTATGATCCTTCGTAGTGAGATCATGAAAATCCTAATTATGATGGCCAATGAATCTTAATCCTAAATTGAAGGTAATAATGGAAGTATTCCTAATGCATGATGATGATGTAATCTTAATTCATAATGATGACATGATAAACCCTAACCTAGGGTGAAGTAATGTGAATAGTAAACCCTAATTCAGTTTATGATGAATATGAACCTTAATCAAGGGTGATGCAATGTGTATAATAAACCCTAATTCTGGGTTATGCTTTATAGAATGAAGCTCTATGATTACATAATGAAATGAGGAATCACTATTCCTATTGAGAAAAGGGGGGTTGGTTAACCCTAATTTAATTAAAAAAGGGAAAACCCTAACCCTAGTAAGGGCATAGTGGTGCAACCCTTAAATAGTAATGTTATTAATGTTTTCCATTATGCTGATCTGAAATAGATATGCCTGTTATCATTGGTATTAATCATGCAGGTTTTTATGAAATAGTGAGCATAGCCAGGTAAGAGCTATGGTGCCATATTCATTGAAAGCACTTTATAAGCTTTGAAAGCAATGATATACTATGTTGCCTAGTGAGAGGTAACAAAAGAGATTGATAGGCTATATGAGCCATGTGAAATATCTGCATTACTACTATCATGTTTATACTGTCAAATGACTTGATGGCAAGGTGTTACTTGGTAACAAGTGTTTTGATAATTTAAGGGTTTGAACACCCATATTATTGAATCATAATGGTGAGACGATTAGGGATCGAGATCCCAATGTTAACAAAATGTGAAATGAACTTGATACAAATAGTACTCTTTCTTTATAGCAATTGTTTTAATGGTTTATGTTTGAAAACATGCCTGATGCTAAAAGAATGCCATAATGTACTTAAATAATCAAGTATAATGATATCATGTAGATCCCTGACCATAGATCCATCATCGTCAGAAGCTAGATGATGGTGAAACAGGTTTTCCTAAGGGAACTCTTGGGGAGCATACTTTTGAGTATGTGGGGGTTATGGACGCGAACATCCTTATATCCTAATGGGGGAATTGATGTGAGATGAACATTTAATCTCTTAATCCTTCATTATATGCATATTCCAGGATGATGTGTCACTAATCTCCCGATGATATTGTTAATGCCGCATCGATGTGAGATAAACAAGAAATCCCTCGATTATGAAGAGAGTATAGCATGCCACTGTAACTCTAATAGCGAATTTGCCAGAATACCTTGGAAAGCTATTATGGCAGAGACATGAGATGTCCTGCATGTTTTTCCGCACACTAACAGAGGAGGATGAGGTCATAGAAATCCGGCTCTTCTGATGACCTATGTATGGTACCTATTTCGATTTCACAATGGTCAGTTGGAGTATGCGTGGTATACCACATCTCCTCAAGGAATAAGTATGTTTGTAAAATGTAATCAGCCATGTCGCATAATTTCTTAGGTTGAACTACGAGAAACAACGATTGATGATACATTTTTTATTAAGTCCTAGTCAGACAAATAATATACATGTTCTTCATATTCCTTATGGATTAAATGACTTTCTATTCAATCAAATTATAATTGAAATGGTTGCATAAAGAATACTACTTATTTAGTTATTTATTGAATTACCTACTGTTGAATAGTTATAATCCTACTACTCAATATCATTCTATTAATTGCAATAAAAATGCTTCTAGTGAAGAGTTATAACTCTCGTTGGGACAATATTCAATTGTGTCACCTCCGTGGGATTCAACTTTTTAGGTAGATAGCGAGGAAGAAGAAATCCATTAGTGGGTGAGCAGCAACAGCAGCAGCAGCAACAACAAGGACAACAAGGATCTTTAGGTGGAGACACTGTCTGTTAGGTCTTGTATATAGAGAGTCCTATATGTTGTATCTGTACTCTAAGGTCTTAGGAGTCAGTAGATGGTTTAATATAGATCTGAGATTTTTGGCTTAATGCCTCGAGATTTTTGTATACTGCTCATGTACAGTTTAACAAGGCAATCAGTGTTATGACTCTCGAGATGAGATAATACAGAGATGTACTGATGAATCAACTTAGAAATAACTTACTTGTTTCTTTATGAAAGAGTTTTATAGTTGTGAATCTTTTTAAAAAAAGTTTTAATTTTTAATGATTTTCAGTAATTCCGCTGCTAATAATTCGCTTCTGCATTCGTTGATCTCATTTTCACAAGTAGATCGTCACAATATGAATAATGACATACATGTGTGTAGCGAGTCACACTGATATGCTTCCTTGACATGTGTGCCCTAGATGGTCGATAAAGTTGTTCTACTAGGGATACCTCCTCCTCAATTTTTGTGCGTGTAAGATTGCTTTGTTCCACATTCCATGCAGGTGGTGGATTGCATCCTTCCACTATCACCTTTATTTGTGTGTTGTCAGTGAAGATCTTCGTCCCCAATGACTTCATTGCACAAACTTTTCTTCATGATATCCACACGAGTGTGTGACGATAGTCTAAGTTGCTAGTATCTACCTCTCCCAATTTCACTCATTCAGTTTTTCTTAGGGTTTCTTAAACCACGATCGCAACAATGATAGAATCTAAGAGTATTCCATGAAGGCCTCCTCTCATATCATATATATAGAGGAGTGGAAGAATAGGGTTTCCTGGTCCTATTTGGGTAGGATGTGGATTACCTAAGTTGTGGTATCTAATTTCTTATGTCTGGGTTCATACTTTATTTAGGTTTCTAAAACATACTTTCAGGCGCATAGATTTATTATGAAAATTATAATAAGGTCCAATTCAGCCTTCTTCAAGCTATGTATATGTGTGTGACCTTATAGGCATCAGGATACCTTGTAAATGGATACACTACTATATATTATGATCCATAAGCAATGAGTAGAGTCTAGATACACATCATTGCTACCCAAGTAGTATTATTCATACAAGACTATATAAAAAATGACCAATGTTACCATTTCATATAATGATTTTGTCACAAATATCCAGAGTGAACTAGAGGCGTGGATACATCATCCTTGTTGCATTCCGTCTAAGTTCCTTGATATCCAAGTAGACTAGAAATATACAAAGGAACTCAATATCACATTTTGACTAACATGAACATGGCCAGGCATTTTTCTACTCTTCCTTATGAAGATGCCTTGAATATTACTACTATTATATGGAAGGGATAAATTCTTTCTACATCAATCACAATGTGTAGCATAATTCCCATCATACCCAATCACTACCTTTATAGGAACCTTCTTCAAGTCCACTTTGGGTAGTGTCAAAACATAATGATTGCCATATCACCATTATAGCAACTTCAGGTCAAAGGACCACAACACCAATGTTGCATTTGAGAGTTGATTATGTATATCATTTAATGGTCCATGAATCACTATCAAGGCGTTTCTATCAAGTACACTTGTTCTCTAACAAGTACCTATGTGTGTGACTTGGTATATAATACCTATGACCCATGATACATGGTCCTTAATTACCACACATACTAGTCTCACATGTATTATTGTTGTTCAAACCTCAATAATACTTGATTAGGGACATTTAAGAATATTAATCTTAGCATCCATTAGGATCTCATGTTTAAGTCATGTACTTGAAGTCTGATGGATTTGAACCAAACATTCTAAGGACATTTGTTCTGTACATTAATATCATAGTAATCAAGTGTGCATCAATAAATTGGAATTTTCCTTCATTAATCAAGTTAAAAGTACATAATATCCCGATAACCATCATCTAATTATTTCCTTATAGGTCATATACACCTAAAAAGTTAACCATTGATTCACTTTGACTATATTAATAATCTATCTTGAAATAAGTTGAAGCATTTTATGCTAGCTCATGACACTAATATCATATATGACCGAATTTCATGTCATTTGGACACTCCTATTATTTGTTATAATTTTTTATTGTATGGCCCTATTTTACCATATTTCCTTCATTTTTATTCCCCTTTCTCCAAACCAATAATCCTAAATGTTGGATTAAGGATTTCACATCTTTACTTGGGACCATTCTGGACTAGCGCTAGGAGGGGCGTTACACAACCCATGATCAAACATAAATTTAATCCTAATTTAATTAAATCAAGATACTATTTTGTGATAAACTTTTTTAGGAAAGTCTGAGAACTATAACCCACAACTCTATCACTTCCTCCTACCTTTAATGGAATACCTTCTCTCCTTGATTGTTTACATTTCCCACTCACCTTCATGACCACACTTTATGTACGGGTTATACCCTATTCACAAAGATTCACCTTTGCTCATCTTTCTAATATCAAACCTCAAGACACTGGACTCGATGTGTGATCATGACGTGAGAAAGCAGAGCAGCGTCCAATGGGGAGACCATGGGGGCTATCAGTGGGGCATCTGCGTCGGCAATCAGAAACTCTTCCTCTTCAGGCCACGAGATTTGTGCGGGAAAGGGAGCCAGAGGAGCTAGAGGAAGCATTCTCTGTCCATATGATCTGGATAATGGAGTGCTTGTGGTGTCCAGCGGGATGAACGCGGTGGTGACCAGAGCTCCCTCCTCTTCCAATCGCAAGGTCCATGTAGGGAGAGGGGTTAGAGGAGTTGGAGGTAGAGCCCCCCGTCTGTGTGCTAGCCAAATTGCAAGGACGGGTAATGGCATACACTATAACGAAGGTAGAGCGACAGGGCGATCTCACAGGCCACTGGAGTTAGGGCTCTCCTCGACCTCATCGACTGCTACAAGGGTTAGTAATCTATCCAGGGAAGAAGATCGAGGGGCTACTGTTCTGAATTTCCTCCTAGTGAAAGTATCAAAGGAAATGAGATCGTGGAAAGATATTGTGGTTCTGGGCGCTGAAAGTACTCAATCAAATCTTGAGAAGAAGCATTGTGAATTCAGGAATGGGAAGCTCATCTATTTAAGTAGCATAGCGCAATGAAATGAAGAGACATGGAGTCATGCAGTGGTGGGTTATGTGATCAAACTCAACAATCCACACTAGAAACTGTTAGTGATCCAACTGGCTAAGATCTGGGAGGTTAAAGGCTCGATTGATGTTCATTCAAGAGGTAAGGGCTTCTTCATCATCCTTTTCTCGAATGACGATGATATGAGAACGACCATAGGGGGGACCATGGTTCATTGTAGGGAAACCCTTAATCATCAAAAAACGGAAGAGAGGTGATCCTTTGGAGATGTTGAAACTCACTTAAATCCCAATCTGGTTGAAAATTCATGGTCTACCTCTGGAACTATGGGATGAGGAGATGTTCTTGTATATTGGTTTTGTTCTAGGGAAGCCTATGTGACTGGATTGTCTAACGCTGTCTTATGAAAGGCTTGAATACGCTAGGCTTCAAATCTTGATTCTAGCAAGCTTCTCATTTCAAAAGGAGATGGAAATTGTGAGCGATGATGGAGTTACAAACACTATCTTCTTCAAGTATGAATGGGAGCTGAGGACCTATCTGTGCTGTGGTAATTTTGGCCATGCTGACGAGGTTTGTTCTATCACTCTAAAATCTACTCATGTCCAAGCTAGAACAACTGTGAACAAAGGCACATGGATACCTATATATCGTTTTCAAGGTAACAACTCAAGTCTAGCTTCGAATTCGACTTCTCAGAACCATCAGTTTACTTCGCAATCTGAAAACAATGCCCCTTCAAGGGTTGATACCTCAAGATCTATTGATGTTACTTCCTCAAGATCTATATCTCTAATTCAAGCTCATGTTGTCATTGGAGGCTCGACTGTCGATCTACTTAGACAAGATGCCTCCCCATTTCTGGAGATGATTGACCTTATTTCTGTGATACATATGCAAGAGGTTGATTTTAGATCTCCAAACCAAACAATGATAATGGATGAATGGATTGTTCCTAGGAAATCTAAAATCCCCCCTAGGTGCTGTTAAAAAATGGTTGTACCCTCTACTATAGTTACTAACAATACAACAAATAGATTCTCAATTCTAGATAAGGACTTGGAGGGATTGGAGGACTATGTAGGGGAGGGTGGTCCATCTCTTTCAAATGGATAAGACCTTAAGTTTGGTGACCTAGAATGTGAGGGGATCTAGCAATAAAATCCCTTGCATTCAGGATGATATGGAGAGACTCAATCCTGATATCATTATCTTATTGGAGTCTAGAATCAATAAAAACAATCTGAGATATGTTCTTTACACTGGTTGGCAGTCCTATAACTACTTAGATAACTCAAATTTCTACTCTTATACCAGGATCTTCATTCTCTTGAAAGATCCAAGCATTACTATTCATAAAATCAAAGTGTCAGCTCTGCTTATTCATTGTAATATCTCTAAAGATCATCACAACTTCCTTTTTACAGTTGTATATGGTTCCAAAAATGATCTGGAAAGAAAGCATCTATGGTATGATCTTTGCTCCCAATCTAGCATGATTAACTCTCAATGGTTCCTAGCTAGAGACTTTAATGCGTTCATACTTTCATGGATGATTTCAGCAATGCTATTAGTACTACTGGTCTTCTTGAAATTCCCACAAAGGGTCCTTACTATACCTGGGATAGCAAAAGCAAATCTGGGATGAACACCTACTCTAAAATTGATTATGTTTTCTGTAATCTAGATTTCCTTGACTACTTTCCTAATGTGTGGGCTGAAGCTATATCCAATATTACAAGTGATCATAAGATCATCGATATTAATCTGGTCAAGGGAAAGAAGCTAGTTACTCCCTTTTGTTTCATTAGTCCTTGGATTAATCAAACTGATTACTCTAACATTATCAAGAAAGCCTGGCATATTGACATCAGTGGTCCTCCCATGTATAGGTTGTAGAGAAAACTTCATTCCACCAAGTTTTCTCTTATTTCATGGAATAAAGATAAGGTTAGAAACTTCTCCTCGCTTTCTAAAAAGCATGAAGCTCAAGCTACGGAGCTCCAAAAAGCTACTGATTAAGATCAAGGAAAATATTGAACTCCATGCTCAAGTTAATAAGATTAGAAAAGAAGTTATCAAAGTTGTTGAAGACGAGGAGAGTCTTTGGAAACAAAAATCCAGGATCAAGTGGTTGAAACTTGGTGATAGGAACTCCAAATTTTTTTATGCTTCTATGAATTCTAGACGAGTGAACAATCCTATTCACAACATTATGATAAATGATGTCAGTTGATTGGATCCTGTGACTATTAGAGACCATATCACAAACTACTATGAAAGCACTTCCAACAGGTCTGATAATAATGATTTTATCTACGATGACAATTGGGTGTTCCCTAAACTCTCTTAGAATCATATTAAGAAAATCATTAGCCTTGTAACTAGAGAAGAGATTGAATCTATCTTAAAATGCATGAAAGATGATAGGGCTCCTGGCCCAGATGGGTTTAATGTGTTATTCTTTAAGAAAAGTTGGGATATAGTTGGTGACGATGTTTGTAAGGTTGTTCTCAAATTTTTTGTCAATGCCAAGTTGCTTTAAGAATGTAACAAAACTTTCATTGTGCTTATCCCTAAGATCAAATATCCTCAAATGATCAAAGACTATAGACCTATTTCTTAGTGCAATATTGTTTACAAGATCATTACTAAAATCTTGGCTGACAGACTCAAATATGTGCTCCCGGATATCATTAGTCTTAATCATATTGCCTTTGTTAATGGGAGAAATATTGGTGACGCTATTCTCATTGCAAATGAGATTCTGAGTAACTTTAATAACAACAATTCTTCTCTTCTCTATATGAAATCTGATCTGACTAAAGTTTTCGATTTGATCAGTAGGAAGTATATCTTTTTCTACCTCCACAAAATGGGTTTCCCTGATTTCTGGATCAAATGGATTGATAAATGTTTTTCTTCTGCCTCTTCTCAAGTTCTTATAAATGGTGTTCCTTCAAGATCCTTTATGTCTAATGTTGGGTTGAGACAAGGTGATCCTTTGTCACCTTACTTGTTCGTTTTAGCTATGCAAGGTCTTACTGCCATTATCAACTCCTTTGTAGATGATGGTCTGTTGGTTCCTCCCTCTCCTACTAAGAAGAGCAATTTCAACATCTCTCATATAATCTTCACATATGACCTTCTTCTCTTCTCTAAAGATGATCAATCCAATCTTAACTCCATCGAGAAGATCATGTATATCTTTGGTGAAGCCTCCGGTCTGAAGATCAACATTATGAAATGTAATCTGTTCCTAAGCAAAGGTGCTGGTAGTTTACATAGTGATATCACTAAAGCCGATCTTCCCGTCAAGTATCGTGGTTTACCCTTATTTTCCGAGACGCTCACTAAAGCTATGTGCTTACCCATTGTTGAGAACAAACTTATCTCTTGGAAGTCTAAGCTCTTGTCGATGGCTGGTAGGATCAAATTGGCTATCTCAACCCTTTCGGCCTACCATATTTTCTGGTTTGCTGCTTTTCCCTTGCCAAAAGAGGTTATTGAGGACATTGAAAAGCATATTAGAAACTTAATTTGTGGTGATTCTGATGAGAAGAAGATGCTTCACACCATCTCATTGGATACCATCTGCAGAACTAAGCAAGAAGGTGGTATAGGTCTCAGGAAGATTGAGGAGTGGGTAAAGGCTTACCTTCTTTTAAATCTCTGGGATGTAGCTAGCAACAAAGCCTCCCTTTGGGTGACATGGATTCATGAGAAGTATCTGGTTTATTACTCTGTATGGTCTATAAATAAAAAGTCTAATGACTCTTGGCCTTGGAGAAAGTTTCTTGATAATAGAGACCTGCTGCTCGAGTTAGTGGACTTCAAAGTTGGAAATCATAATTCTTTTCTTCTTTGGGAGGACCCCTAGCTTACGGATAAGACTACCCTGCTCAGCAAAGTTAATCACCAGTTGGTTCATAGGCTGGGGAAAGGGAAAGCTTGTAAGCTTGCAACTTGCATCAAAAATAACAAATGGTATTTTCCTAAAATCAGAGGTAGTGAAGGAGTCTCTACTATTCTGAACAAGATTGAGCTCCCGACTGTTGATATTAAGGACTCCATCCTCTGCAATGGTAAAGATCATCTTAAATGCAAGGATTTCTAGAACCTCACAAGAGTTAAGCACGTGACTACTGATTGCGGTGGCTGGGTTTGGGATCCCATTCTGCCTAGAAGATTCTCTATTTTTCTTTGGAAAGTCTTTCATAATAGGTTGTTTACTGATGACAATAGACAAACGTTTGGGTTTGTTCTGGCTTCTAGATGCATTCTCTGCTATGTCAGCTAGAAACCAGATATCATCTATTCTTCACGTGTGTGGTTTCTAAGAACCTTTGGAATAGATTCAAGGATCATTTCCCTTCTGTTATCTCTCCTAGATGTATGAAGGATCTTATGGCCTGGAAAAAGAAAGAGGTGAAGCTACTCGCATGCAACATTCTTTATGCTCTTTGGATGGAAAGGAATAATCATATCTTCCACAATCATAGGAGGAAGATCAATTGGCTTTGGGAACATTCTGTGGCAGACTCTATTCTTCATATCTAGTTTCTGCCCTTCTTTTCTTTTATAGTTCTGTTCTTTCTGCTTAGCATAGATTTTTCTTTGTATAGTTCCCTTTTCTTTTCCTTGTATAGTTCCTTTTTTCTTGTACATTCTTATACAAAAAATCAAATAAAAAGATAGCGGCACGCTGGGTTCAGAAAAAAAACCTCATGACCCTATCCCAAAAACCCTAAACCTAGCCTTTATATACCCTAAATAAACATTTTTTCTAGTTTATATTTTTTCATGATCCCATTCATCCTCGTGTAGGTATTCACTAGGCCCTCTCTTCATTCTTACATAATATCCAATTGACTAGCAATGCAATGTCCTCACAGATATCACTCCTGCAAAGGGGGTGTGGAAAAGGCGAGAAAGATCCCTTAGATTTGGTAAAGGATTCAAGAGGGAACATTCAAAGGCTCATGATGTACGACCTCTGTCTTACATTCAAACTATGACAACCTAACATTTTCTCTCCTCTTATGTACACCTTCTCTCTCAAATACTAACACATCTCACTGAATCTAATTTCAATTATATTCTTTAGTGATTTGATGGTTAATTGTAGTTAGATTAATCCTATGTTCAACTGTGTGACATTGAAATCTAAGTTTGACCTATGTCTCATGCACCTAATGTATCATCATCCTTCCTTTGTATTTGACCATAACCAACATCTATCCCTCTAATTTATAGAAAGTAGTAGAGGATTTGATTCTGATTCTAAGGGTTTAAAAATCATGTCAATCAGATCCATAAATCATAAGTTAATGACTTTGTAAGTTACTCCTTTTTTAAGTATATTTAATATTCCTTTTCCCTTGGCCTGACCCACTCTGACCCCCCTTATGGGCATGTGATATGGGCTCTTCCCCCTCATCCAATGAGAAGCAATGGATTAAGAGCCACAACCACAAAAGAACCAGGGTGGCATCAACTATTTTGGGTTGATGTTAGTGCAACCACCACAACAGAAGTGCGGACAACATCTATTTCTCAACTATTCCTACATAGGAAATAGAGATCGTGTGACTTGGTTTTGATAGAGTGATGATCTAAGGTGTGGTTGTTGACTGGGCTTGGAATCAGAGAAGATGGTGGATCAGAGTCTAACATTCTAGAAAAAACCATATCAAGGTAAAGCTTGCAAAAACCACAATGGATTCTAGGAATATTCGATATCTACAAATAATAGTCATTTGTTATTGAAAAAAGAAAATTGATTCAAGAAAAAAAAATACTTGCAAGTCCTAATTTCATCATTGTCTTACAAGATTCCTATATTTGTGATATGTAACCATATTGAATGTAGTTAATGCCTTAATATGACAAATCTTGGACCAATGTTGATTGTCCACCCCCCTAATCATAAAATCAATAACTGGATATACTTTGAGCCATCTATGGAAACCTTAATCATCCCATGTTCTCTTCATGACCCTAATGTATAAGGTTGATATTGAAGTTGTACTTTTTCTAAGATGGTAGTGAGTGTATATGATCAAACTTCTTTAATGCAGTCTTCAATATGTAACCAGAATCATCTAATGAATTATATTTTTTATTATATTTGTTGATTGTTGAGAATATATTGGTTCATTATTCTACATGATTTTTTATGTATCCTACATATTTGTGCTTCTACATTGCACTTTGACATTACCATTCTAGGGATGGACACTTAGTTCCATTCATTACCAACTTACTAATCATTTGGAGTTTTGTTTTGGTTGATAAAATGTTGCATGATAGATGGTATCATAATCTAAACAATAAAATTTTTTTACTCAAATGAAAAATAAACTAACTCAGACTTATATACCAACCCTATAAACTCAATAAGTTGTCCTTTGTAGACTAAGTTTACTTAACTTCTAGGTCAAAAACTAGATTTTCTAGAAGTAGGCGTAGACTTGTGTAATTCTTGAAACTTTTCTTGTCTCATCCTTCTGTCATGTAGTTTGGGTTGTAGGTTTAGGAGGGTGAGAAAATGGAGATCTTACAATTGTCAACCTAAAGTTAAAGGATGTCATGCCATAATGAAATGCTAAGTAATGCTAAAAACTAGATGGGACCATGGTGGTGGATGCCTTAATCTTTGCTTTTGTTGCCTACACATAATGTATATGAACTTTGACACTAGCTTACGATCTTGCAAAATTTTGAGGATGATTTTTTTTATTTTAAGACGGGTATAATGTGACAGCCTAATCTTCTCTTTCCTCTTACCTTTTATCTCTATTAGTGACCTATCTTCATCAATTTGATTTCAATTTTATCGTTTGAGTGATTTGATGCTTAATTGTAGTTTCAAAACTCTTTTGTTCGACAATGTGAAATTGAAATGAAATTTTGACGTAATTCTCATGCAAGGTGTGTATCATCATCAATACTTAGAATTTGACCCTAATTAAAATGATATATTTTCCCTAGTGTAAAACCCCAATTTTTATGTCTCACAAGATGAAGCTAAATTTATTTTTCAACTAGGGGAGTGTTACGAACATGATACTCATCACAATAGCAATATATAGAATCCAACAAAGACTAGTGTAAAAATATATTCTCATAAATCTTAGGAAAGAGACTTGGTAACATCAAACTTGATAAAAAGTTTAAAAAAATGATGCAAAAGCATACATCCTAACTTAATATCTTAGATCTTGTAGATGGCACCCCACAATGCAAACTTTATTAAAATTGTTGATGTGTCCTTTCTGTAGACTGATCTTATTTAAGATTATTACCTTGGCACATCTCGTCCCTTGCCATGCATAAATCGCAAAACTACCGCTAGAGTAAGGGTATTGAATTTCTAATATGATAAATATGAATGTACCATAACTGAAAGTTGAACTAAGATCTAAAAGTTGTAAACTTATACTGAATCGATGTGTCTTTTTGTTGCTTGTGACCACCATTATACAATAAGTCTTTGTCCAAGACAACAAAGTGTCTTCTATGGTATAACACACCCTGTGTTGGCACAACATGACCTCTATTGACCCCTAAGTCTCCTTGATCATGCAAGACACCCTTTGTTGACCCAACGTGCCCTATATGATACTCACAATATCTTCTGAATCATTGCAGGATTATCTGGTGAGGACTTGTCCTGTAATGTATATAGTTAATTTTCTAATGTCATCTTTATATTTACGTTGTTAATTTCTTATCTCTGAATGTGTATCTCATTATTTATTGAACTAAATCTAAATATGAATCTTTAATCTAGTATTCTTACTTTTAGGATGAATCCCAATTTAAAGATTTAATTTAATAGAATGTATTAATTAAATTCTAATATCATATATATGACATATGAGTCTCAAGCTTGAGAAAATAAATTGAACTGAATCTAAGTCTAGATCTAGAATCTCATATTCTTATAGTCTAGATAAATCTTAATGTATATCTTTTTAGTTTAAAAATTACATGCAAACTTTTATCCGAGCCAAAGGATTGAGAAAATAAATTGAACCAAGCATAGAGATACTAAGTGTCTAAAGTAATACAAATGTCAAATATCTAAAATCTAAAAATTGGGCAAAATCACTCAATCTAAATGAAATCTAATTTCTCAAAGCATGGCTAGATATGAAACACTAAAGTTTAAAAGTAACAATTTCTATGTTGCTTTGTAGGAAGATATAGGCTGAATGATAATAATAATGAAATTCAGTGGACATGATCCACTAACGCTTCTTAGAGAAAGATCCTACTTGCTCCTATGAGGTTGAAGAAACTCTAATCCTCTAGAAAGAAAGCTAAATAGACTTGTGACAGAATTAGGTAGCAACTTGCTAAGGAGTTCCCAAGAGTTGGAGGCCTCCCTAAAGGTCTAAAGTCTGGCAGAAAACTCTAAATTAGTTGATGATGTCGGTCGAGTAGGGACACAGTTCTTGGACAAGATTTGAAAATAACAGGGGCAAGTGTTCTTTTACTAGGTATGCTAGGATAAGGAGGAAGATATCTTTTATTGGTTTTACGGGTTTAGAATATTCCTGTATAATTGAATTTAAATTTTGAATATCATTTGTCCTTTAATTTCACACTAGACATTACCTTGACTTAATTGTATTAAAAGATCAAATAAGGTGAAACATCTTTCTCTTTATTAATTAGTATAGTACAAATTTATGTTCAAGGTATTTATCTCTTATCGGTAACTTTCCCATATTATCTTTCAATATCTTTTGGATGAGATATTTTAAAGGTGAGTGGAAAGAGAAAGGGGATGCTAGTATTTCCATACATTAAACAAGTTTGTTGATATATTCAACATTTCATGTCATTGATCCTTCACTTTATCTCTTCGTCGCATTACATGGAGTAGGAGTGACAAAAGATAGAGAGAAATATTACTTATTTTTATGCTAAAAGTATGTAAAAACGAAATCATTATCACTATTTCTTGTTTAATAAATTATTTCACATCATTGAAATTCAAGTCATTTACCTTCACTTTGTCTCTTTTAAAAATTCTATAGAGTATGATAGAGAAAAGAAGAGATAAAATTGTCATTTTCTTCTATGGGTTTATTGTGTACAAGGGATAAGGAAAGCCTTGAACATTATGTCTTGAGAAATTTCAAATTGTGACATCAATTGGATTATCATTCACTTTACTTTATGATTGTAATAACATAGGAAGAGAGGGAAGAGCAAGAGAATAATATCACACTTTTCAAAATAATGTTGTCTTGATCAAGTGATCACTTCTTTACCATATAATTAAAATCAAGGAACATTATTTATTTTTTGAAATCACAAAAGGGAGGAAAATGAAAAAGAAAGTTAATTCAAATCTACATGCATTTAATATATAAAAACAAGATAGAAAGTGATTTCAATAAGTTATTTTGAAAAATATTATTGATATGACTATCCACTCCTATATAATTCATATTTTTGAAATGATCTTTTGGTTATGAAATAGTAAACCATTTTTAACAGTCCAAATTAAATGCATCATTTTGATTTCTAATTTACATAACATCTTATCACCCATAACTCAATTTCCTTTTAAATATCACTCTTCCTAGTTGTGTTGGGAAGGTGATGGTCCAATCCCAACACTTCCTTATGTCTCTAATGACTATAAAACTTTTCTAAAATTGGTTATACTATGATTTAATTTATCCATGACTTAAATGTTAACCAAAATAACACAATATATCCTTAAGTTCCCTATAATTCTATGTCAAATATATTGTTTCAGTATTAACTAGATTTCAATTTGTATACATTTATTTTACCAAATTTTCATAAAATAACAATATTAAAAACGAAAATTCTAATAACTTCTTAATATTCACTTCCAACCCAAAATGACATGTAAAAGTTCACAATAAATATTACAAAAAATTTAATGTATTTATTGCCTCAATGAATTTGGCACCTAACCTCTTTCAAAATAAAAAAAATATGAATTCAAAGTTGTTCCTATCATTAGTTACACTCAAAAGAACAATAAAATCTTCCACAGAGAGAAATACTAAAATGATAGAACCTCAATATCGTGATGTTTAGCTAAGAGTTCAATATTATTTTCATTATCAATTTCAAATCTCAAGAAACAATTCATTTATCATCTTTCAAATTATTTGATTTATTTGACAATGAACCACATCTAGCCTTATCTTTATTGAATTTATTTCCTTATCTAAAGTAAACCAGAAATCATAAAATTTTGATCACTATTATGTATTTATCTAAGGATTATAAATAAGTTCTTTGAACTAGAAATCATTTAATATTTTTAATCACTCATAATCCCTTTTTGGGTAAATAATAGTTTTTTTATGAATAACATTAATTTCTAAAACTTGGTCATAATGAATTTATCATTATTTGATCATATATATATATATATATATATATAGGAAAATGATCCAGTGAGAAACATATCTTGGTGAGAGCATGAGAGACATTTGAATAACTTTGTACAATGATCAAATTTTCATAATCTAACCATACGGATTGAAAATATACCCTATTAGTCACGTTTCCACAAAATCTCATCGTCATAGGACTTGTATTGCACGCACAACAAGCAAATACTTTTCAACGCTCAATATTGAGTTTTAGGCTGACCGTTGTATGTAAAATGTGTATATTGTATATATGGAGATGTAAACGATATCCGATTGTGATGATTTTTTGTGTGAAGGTAAATGTAAGGATGTTCTTCCCATCCATATGGTTGGATATTGAAAATAAGCTACAAATTTATAGTTATTCAAATGCCTCTCATGCTCTCACCATAGAATGTTTCTCACTAGATCACTACCCTATATATATATATATATATATATATATATTTCTATATATAATTGTAAATTATTTAACGTTCACAAATAGTCAAAATACTAATTACCCCTATTGTGATTATGGACAATCAATGGGCTCAAAATGCACCTATAGATCATCATATCCAATTTACCATATGTGTTGAGTATTTGTCTTGGATCTCATAAGGATAAATTACATACATTATAATACTTAAATTTTGAGACATTACACCTACAATTTACATCAAGTGGTAGAGGATTTAATTCATAATACAACTCTAAAAAATCATGTTAGTTGAATTTATAGATTAGAAGTTAGGGACTTTGGAAGTTATTCCTTTTTAAACTCTTTTTAATTTCCTTTTCTCCCTCAACGTAGCTCACTCTTGTCTTTGGGACCATCTCCTTGCCCTTCTAAATCTCACTATGTTTTTCCCCTTACAGGCTTATAATTGCACCCTCCCCCCTCAGTAATTGAGAATTGAAGATCACCTCTCAACCTGATGATGCTAGCATTGTCATCTTCCTACATTAGACAAGGGCGACCATGTAGATAGCTGAACCGAGATTCCTTACACGTCATCTTCAGTAGTTTTGACACATCCACTTCCTTCCTCACATAAAACCATAACCTATAGTACCCCCCCTTTTTATCCTATTCCCACTACCTCTTGTGCTACACAATCTACCTTCATGCCTTGAAACTCCTCACCACCACAGACGAAGATGAGATCATTGACGAGTGAACTATAGGTAAAAACTCAATAAATTGTCAAATCTTGTAAAATTCCTAGTAATTAGCTCTGTTTTCAGAAAAATACAAATAATACACCAAAATTCTCAGAAAAATATGTAGAATAACATGGAACTATCATATTATTCTTTTTTTGCTTAAATCATAGTGATATCATGCAATATATACTATACTTATTTCATGGAAAATAAATATCAAACGATTTCCTAAAATTCTAGGAACAAGTCAGTAAATCAATTATCATGTATAAAACATATGGAAGGTCTGAGATAGTGATGTTTATGCTAGAAACAACTGGTTTTACTCTATAATTTGATTAGGGATGATAACCCTACATAAAATGCAATAAATACATTTATGATCAATAAATGTTGGATTCCATAGAACACCCTCATATCAGTAACTGGTAGTTAATATGAATCCTTGAGATCAGTTAGATGCATGGAATTCATGTTATATGAAGATGACCCTTAATACATGTCTTGTAACCCTAATTTGACTAATGAATGTAACCTAGGATTAATATGTGCACAAAATTTAATGGAAGCTAATGTTTAAATGATTAACCATAATCTATAACATAATTGGAAAATAACATCAGCAAGATAATTCTAAGACAAGAATGCACATAAAAATGGGAATATCCTAATGACTAAGCAAAACACTAAAATGGAGATAACTAGGGTAAAGATGATGAGAACCTGATGGTTATATGTGATTTTGTCTTAATCAGGGTTGACCTAGGATGTAGATGACATCTTGAATATGGTTTAGTATATCTGTGATCAAGGTACACCATAACCTCATACTTGGCTTATTGTACAATATGCTTGCAGTATATGTGTAGTAAACACTTGGCATATGATATTGGATGAAATGATTGTTCTCATATGATATCTTGCATGATTTTCCGTACTTGTGGCTATGAGCACATGAAACAAAATATATTTGTTCCTTTATATGAATGCACTAAACTCTTTAGTAGTACATTGCTTGTAAGTGACTTAACTCTTTGGTACTCGGTCATATTGTGCATATGATCTAACTCATTAGTATTCGATCATAAAGGCCTTAATATTGATCTCCTTCAGAGTCAAGAAAATGCATCAAAACCTTCAGTGGTCAGTTCATGGATATATAATGGAAAATGTTCCTAAAATATGTGTTCTCTTTTGTTAATAAACATCTTTTTTCAAGTATATGCCTTTTGTTATATGTTTCTATTGTTACTGCCAAGTATTTGTTTTATCTTATTGCCAATCTTAGTAATGAGAGGTATATAAAAGACATGTAGGAATACTCAGTACAATATTCTTGAATATTGTGGTGACGTGTACTGCATGTAACATTTTGTTTAGGTTGTGGACATATGATCTTGAAGAGCATGATAGTTGAGAGTTGTATGGCGAGCTGATGTATAGGTGGACCTATTGTCTTAAGATCATATTTTATATGTAGTACATGTATATGTAAAGTTTGATGTCCAATATGTAATGTCAATTTGTAATAAATCATATTGTAATTATATGTTGAATGGTGAACATGTGTTGTGGTTTGTTTATTGTTCATGTGCATGTTCTACTGTTGTTTCCTTTTGACTTCCTCTAATTTTTTTCTTCTTAACCTAGTGTGGGGTGTTTAAATTATAGTCTCACTGAGATGAGGTTTCAATTTGGATGTCACACATTTGATTAAGTTTTAGAAAATCTGGGGATGTCACAGTAGCAGAGTCACATCCAACACACCTTATACCGTCCCCTACTTTGCTCGAAGTTGTTGTGACTGCAGCAACCATTGGATAAGTGGGGGTGACATCCCCAATTTCCCCCTTGTTCCAGACTGAGAAAAAGGATAGTGTGACTTGAATCTAATAGAGTGATGAGCAGAGGTGCGTCAAGGCTTGTGCTATGAGTAGTTGGTGGAGTGGTGCAACAAGCTACCTGGGCCAACACCTAAGGCCCAACGACACAACACCCATTCTGGAGGTGCACACCGTGCATCCATGACCTTAGATCATAGATATAACCATCCACAAACCACCAGATCAATGAACACTTACAAAACCATAATAGATGCTATAAATATCAACTCTCTACAAATAAATAATCATTTTTTTTATCAAAAGAGAAGATCTATCCATGAAAAATACTTATAATTCCTAATTTCAACATAATCTCACTAGATTCCTATATTAGTGATCTTTAATTATGATTGAATGTAATTAATTATGTAATATGATAAATCTTGGAGCATGTTGATCATGCCAATCAGAACCTTAATCTTCCCACATTTTCTTGATGACCTTAGTGTATAAGGTTAATATTAATTGGTACTTATTCTAAAATCCTAGTTAGTTTATGCGATCAGATTCATACAATGTATTTTTCAACATGTAATGAATCATGTTACAAATTACATTTCTTAATATACTTTTTGGTTGTTGAGAATATGTTGGTGCATTCTTGTTCATGTATGTTAAGCTTTTACTCTTCCTCATTTGTAGTTTTATTTTATCATGTTAGGGATAGACACTCAGGTCTAGTCACCATTGACTTACTAGTCACTTGGAGTTTGGATTTCAGTAATAAATGGTTTGGTGATAGTCACACATGCAGTCAGCTAAGAGGGAGGATCTCTCTTTGTTACTTGATCATGGTCAACTCTTCAACTAATGTTTTCTTACAATCCTCTCTCTCACTCCATCGTAGATAGTAGGAGGGGAAAATTTCAACCACATAATACATCACTTGGTCAAGTGACGACTTTCATCTAGTGATACTCATTTTCCCATTCAAAATGTATATTTTTATCCCTCAACCAATAATTCAATAAAATGCTTAAATCTTGCTCAAATCATAACGATTGATGCGTTTATCCAAAAATTAGTGGAAACATTCATGTAAATCAATGCCCCTACCCTAATATTACGTTAAAAATTGGTTTTTTGTTTAGATTTAGACTCGAGTCATCTATTGAGATATTTACATGAAATATTCAAGAGCTACCGGGTTGAAGTCTACATGTTTTGTTCTAATTAGAATCATGTCTAGTTGATGAAAGTGGGTATCTACAATAGACTCACAGATCAAAGGAGAAGTATAGTTGTTAGGGCTAACCACCATAAAAAATGTATAGAATGGGATATTGCATAATAATGTATAAATTTCATCACATAAGTGAACCTTAATCCAACCTATTAGTTTTTCTCCCACATCTTCTATCCAATCCTATATCAACATATGTTCAACTTTAAGTCATTGTTTGGAAGAACATACCATTGAGATTAAAGTGTGGTAGAAGGTCAAAAATCAACAATGAGATGCCTAAATTTTGTCTCCTAAAACAATCGACTAGCAACAAACACATTTCCATTTGTTTTTCACCTTCTTGCAATCATCTATGATATTTTCATACTTTCTACCACATTGATTCATGGAGTTTCTAACCATGATTGCATGAACGATGATTGTACAAAACATTTTACAAAATACAACCTAATTAGTGCTCATTTCTTCAAGAATGACATACTTTATATTTTATGGGTGCATTTGTAGTTTTTGTAATATTAAGTCAAAGATATAATTTCACATCATTACTAAAAAAGAACTCACTTTGTAAAAACATTGAATTTGTACACATCCTACAAGAACTTACAACTATACATTATTTTATATTCTCAACAAAGCTTGGAGAAATGTAGACATAATTGTTATATAGAAGTCTTACTGTATGTATGAACTTATATTATAAATATAATGTAGTATGCCTTATTGTGCACTTGGAATATATTGATTTAATGTCAAAAATAATGCCAGTGGACAATTATATTTTTACGAGATGTAAAAAATCTTTTAATAATTTATCAAAAATTTGCAGAGATAATTTTGGTTACATAAATGAAGTGTAAAATCAGTTCAATAACCCATGAATATTTTTTTATGTCAAAGGTAAAAGAAAATACATTGAGTAATGATTATGTATTTTCCTAAAACAATTTTATAAATATTTCAACATAAAATACACATAGAAACACTATATTGCATACCATTACATTACATACAACAATCATTAAATGATGGTAATCTTCTTTTTAGGATTTTTTGAACCATAATGCTTATAATTTTGTACCTTGGACAAATTACACTAAGATATCGCATACCATTCTATATGAAAATATAATTAATTTCTGGTAAGATTTTGAATATATCATTCATATTAGTTTACATTTGAGACATATGAACTTGATTTCTAAACCGGGTGACATGATACTATACAAAATTGATTTTTACTTACATATTTAAAATGTATTCCTACATATATTTTTAACAGAGAAAAGTGTGGATTCAAACATTGAACCTACTTTCGAAGCATATCTTCCAATTAATGTTAGAGATAAAATTTTAAAATTGTAGTTTCTAGTTCTACATAATGAATAATTAAGTGGATAATAGTATATAATTAATGCAGAAAACCATATTTAATATTATCTAAATGATACGTTATAATTTAAGTAGTGGCGGTTGAGGAACAATTTGCATGAACGCCAACTAATTGACTACCTAATGTTGCATAATTTATAGACTTAGGATTGTGTATTTATCATTGTACAAGTTTAGAAGGATAACACTTTTGTAGTCCAACAAATTGTTATTTTACCCTACGTATTTGAATTATAAAAAATGTATATACTTGATTGTTTAAGTTCTTATTATTGTACCATTAAATCAACAACATACAAAACAATTTGAAAGAAGCATGACATATCTCTTTTTATTATAACTAGCAAGGTGCACGTGCTAAGCACATGTGCGATGGAAAAATAATCATTTCATATATACGTATATAAATTATTAAAAATACAACATATGCATGCATGTAATGTAAAGAGCATTGTTGGGCATGTATCAATTAGATAATAGTGCTAGAAACATAACAAATATATTTTATTCTATACTATATAAGGAGAAATTGATATTTTTGCATAATTCTTTTCGTAGTGGGTTCTTTGTAACACAACTGAGAAAATTAAATGTTTGATCTATGATACCTATTGCAAGAGATATCAACAATTAATTTTGTTGGATTTACAATATAAATTTCTTTTATAAGAATATAATAAGAGAGACTAATTAAAATGAGAAAAAAAGTTATCATTGTATCTATATTCTTATGACTACAACTACTATTTGAACCTTCCATTGATGTGGATGTATGGTGAACTTCATCCTCTGGTGATGGTATCTATAGTGCATAACTTGGTTCTATCGGTCAAATATTGTATATTTAATATGTAGCATTTGTCAACTTTTTATTCAAACATATTTGAAGTATTATTTCTTGTTTGGGAGAACTCATGAGGTTTTTATTCATCTCGCCCTCCTCGAGCAAAAAAAATGAAATTAAAATTAAAATCACTAATTGAACGCCAAACATTAAACATTCTAGGACTCCTACAATTACATAGCTAAAAAACAATGAGGTGTTGGGTTTCAAGAGGCGGACCTAAGTACTCAAAGGTGTAAGTGTTGCTTTTGAGATGGTATTTTACCAATTTATCAGCCACCTTGTTCTTCTCTATACAAAATTGGATTATCCATGTTAAATATAACATCAAGAAATACCAATGGTAGAATCATAAATTGTATTGAACTAAAATGCAATATTATACCTATATGATTCTAGCAGCAGATAGTTCTTCATTGTACACAATATTTGTTATAGTTGTAATGCCAATCTTCTCCATAGAAGTTGGCTTGATTAGAACTTTGAGATCTTTAGGTGATTTTATCTTAGATAAAGCCACATATAATTGACCATGAGAGAATACAGGTGGAGGTAAATATAAACTAATTCTCTCCAAAGTTTGCCCTTCTGTTTTGTTGATTGTCATTTCAAACATAATTAGATTGGAAATTACATTCTCTTGAAAGTAAATGGTAGCTTTTTATAATCTTTTGGCATCAATGGAATTCTTGGGATGAATACTCTTTGTCCTTTTCTATCTCCCACTGTTGTTTGAACATCGATGGTGTTCTTACTGAAATTTTTGCAAACATAATTAGATTGAAAATTGCATCCTCTTGAAAGTTAATGGTAGCTTTTCATAATCTTTTGGCATCAATGGAATTCTTGAGATGAATACACTTTGTCATTTTCTATCTCCCACTGCTATTTGAACATCAATGATGTTCTTACTGAAATTTTTACAAAGAAGTCATGCACCATTACAGAGTCCTGAGAAAGGATCAATATTTCAAAGTAGCATAATTGGACAATTTCTTTTATGTACCAATTTATGAGGTGGTAGACCAGAAGGAGTCAAGGAATTTAGAAATTCTTTCTCTTGAAACTGATTCGTGTTGTCAATAGCTGAATCATAGTTGTAGTACTATTTCTTATCTCTAGGAAATAGTTCAATCAATATATCATTTATATCATCAACAAACTCATTCTTTGTAGTTAGAATGGCATGATTTATTAGGGAATACATGCTTTCTGTAGAACTACTAAGTTTTGAGTAAATTTCTTTTATTAGTTCATACCTAGAAGAAGTCTCATTAGTAAATGAGATCACCATGTCTTTAGGGATTTGAATCCGATCCCCAACTATTGCCCGTTTGATACCATTTCCAACAGAAAGTAAGTAATTTCTAAAAGAAGGATTGGATGTACTTCTCATATTTTTCTTCAAATGTAGTTTTTCAATATGCTCCCATAGTTTTGATTTTACAAAACTTGTGGCAATCGTTTGCTCTTTTCCTCCTCTTGGTACAACAGGAAGAACATGCCTAAAGTCACCTCCAAATATGATAGTTGTTCCTCCAAAAAGAAGTGTGTTGCTTGTCATGTCTTGTAATAACATATCTAGTGGTTCAATTTCTTATTTTTTTGCCATTGATACCTCATCCCAAACTATAAGCTTAGTTCTTCTTAGAAGCTTTCCCAGACTGCTTTGCTTTGAAATGTCATAATTTTTTTGTTCTTCATTATTTAGTGGTATTTTGAACCTTAAGTGTGCCATTCTTGCAAAAGGTAACAAAGATGCTTCCATTCCTAATGATGTGGTGGAAAGTTGTATTTGATCATTGGACCTGACTGTAGCAAGTAATGCATGATATAAGAATGTTTTACCCGTTCCTCCCATACCATCAATGAAAAAGACTCCTTCTTTTTTAGTATTCACTCAATCCATAATGGTTTTATAAGCACAACTTTGACCCTAATTTAGTTGTGAAATTTCTAGGATATCATATGAAATAATGATTTTTAATTATTCTTCTACTTCTTTGTTTAACTTTTCATGTTCATCTTGAATAATAGATGGCAAGTCGAAGTCTGCCAAACTGTTTCCCATAGACTCTAAGCACATATTGATATTTTTTAGAGAATGATTATAAGCAATATTCCAATCCCCTTTATGCAAATTGTAGAAGTCCTCACTCATTTCATTTTTATATTTTTCCCAGAGAGTTATAGGGCTTATTGATACACAATAGACCACTATAGTGGAAAACAACTGCCGAAGACCCAATGACATTTGAAATAATTTTGTTTCATTAAGACATCCTTCAATGCTACTTTATGTTTCCAATAAACAAAGCTTTTCAACAACCTCTTGAAATGTATTGAATTGATTTCCATCTATAGTCCTCAAACAACTATATGATTTAGCACCTTTGACAATATTCAATAAACTTCCTAGGGAGTAGCACTCACTTCAATAGGTTTTTCAAAAACAACCCTTCATATGGAATGCCCTTGTTTTATTCTATTCCATCATTTTTATTTCCTATCCCATACATAATGCTCAAGAAACTCTTTATATAAGTACTTTTGGGATTCTTCATCAACCTCATTCGATCTAAAATATTCTATTAGCATTGTTCTTGAGAAAAGCTCATTTTTAGCTCATTTTCCACTATAGTATAAATCTTGATTTGCATGAAATGTAACTGTATGTTTGCCTTCAAGATGAAGTTGTAGACATGTTACAGGTGGATGCATTTCATTCAAAGGAAATTGATATATTCTCCATGCAACTTTTTGAGGTGATACCCATCGTCTAGATACAAACTGTGCAATTTCATCATTCATATTTTTCACAAGTTTGTTATCTACTTGAAATAGTACACGGTCATGACCTTTGTATATGTACTTATATAAGTACTTCACTACTTTAATCGAAGAACATATTTTAACATTCATATGACAATTATATTTTAGATAATAAGTAAGGATTGTATGGAACAATCCAATGGTTGTCAATTGTGGAAGAACTGAGTCTTTCTATATGATTAGTGTCTCTTCGTCGGTATAGAGGGTAGGAATATTTTTTTTGAGTTGTAATTGAGAAAAAATATTTTGGATAATCTTTCTTGCACTTTGCATTCTCCATACAAACATCGTTTGGGTTTGATATTCCACAAGGACCATGGACCATATGTTTCAAAACCATGCTATGTAGATGTGAGTCATATAGTTTTTTAGGTACTGGTCATATATATCAGGTGTGGTTATCTTATGACTGTTATCCAATATGATAATAAATGTGCATGTGGTAGTCCTCTTTTCTGATTTTCTATCACATAAACATAACCAATCACATGTCCAAATATGCACTACTACAGAAATGGCTTATAAAGTCACACATACAGGCGTCGATTTTTTGTCAAAACTGATGTGTAAACCCTAAATGTCGGTTAAGTACACAAATCGACATATATATGTTAGGAGTGACCAGACATGGGTACTGCTTTTTTATTTAGCGTCAGTTCCTAAATAAGAAACCGATGCCTAAAAACACCCGCCAAATCCAATCTTTTCAATGAAAAAAATTACCTCCAAAATTTAACATGCGGCGTCGGTTGTTAATTAAACAACCAACGACTAAATGTTTTCTGTGAGACAGAAATTGGGAACATTTTAATCATCGGTTTGGTTGTAATAACCGACGTCGATGTGTTTTCGCGCGTTGTACCTGCGGAAATTTTCACCCCTATTTGGCGTCGGTTCCCTAGGGAAACTGACGAGTATGGTCAGAATTCGAGAACATTTTGTTTTTTTCGGCATATGAGGATAGAGTATAGGTGTCGATTTTTTATTTATAACTGACACCTTTTGTTAAAAGCATCATTTTTTTAATTAATCAACGCCTATTGGTAACTTAATAGCACCCGCGCGAAGCGGACTCTTCCCCTTCCTCTGTTTCATTGCGATTGAAAATAGGTCTGGCGATTCTGTGATTCCACCGCCACCCTCTCCCTGCTCACCACCACCACCCTCTCCCTAATCGCAACCGTCGGCGCTCCCTGCCCTCCGTCGGCTCCCTGCCCTCTGCCGCCCGGACACCTGCTGCTGCCCTCTGCCTCCCAAGGACACACGCCTAGCTGTTCCTCTTGTGGGACGCGTGCCTAGCTGCTCCGGCTGCCAGGTCGCTGCTCGATTCTTGCCGCCGCTACTGCTCCTCACACTGCTGCTTCTCTTCTCCACACTGCTAGCTGCTCCACAGGTAGCCCTCTTCTTCTTCCTCCATGCCCCTCTTCTTCTTCGTTCTCCCTCATTACCAACAGTAAGCACGGCCGTGGCTGTGTTGGCCGACCATGGCCGTGCTGCCCAACACGACTGTGGTCGGCCAACACAGCCACAGCCATGCTTGCTGTTGGTAAGGAGGAAGAAGGAAGAAAATAGGGTATTTTTTCATGCACTTTTTTATCTATTGCTTTGTATTTGTTTATCTACTGAATATATTTATTTATCTAATGCTTTGAGTTTACTTATTTAGGTGTTGTTATTGTAAATCAACCTAGGATATGAACAAATCTTTTGCTTGCATATATTTGTGCTTCTAATGCTAATGCTTGACCTAATTCAGTCAATTTTGATGCATGTTGAAATAAGATTTAAACTTGTCCATTCTAGTATCCTAATTTGATTTTATTAAACCCTAACATTGATGAAACTCTAACATCAATTGTGATGAAACCCTAACATGTACATATCTATCATTGTGTTTGTTGGCCTAGAAACCCATCCTAGATTTACTCATTAGGAGTAAATCTTGGATAGTCCCTGGTTTGGGACTGTTCTTGAACACCTAATCTCACTTAGGATATAACTGTATAATGTGTATTGGGTTTTCAAGAAAATTTTGATAGCATTTCCTTATTTGTTCTCTAAGTACATATGTACTTAGAGAACAGGTGGGGAAATGCTACCGGAATTTTCTTGAAAACCCAATACACATTATACACTTACTAGTGAGATTAGGTGTTAAGGAATGGGATAGGTGGTACACATTTATTATATATAAGAATGACAACACATGTATTTGTTGGCCTAGAAACCCATCCAAGATTTACTCATTTGGAGTAAATCTTGGATAGTCCCCGGTCTGGGACTGTTCTTGAACACCTAATCTCACTTAGGATGTAAGTGTATAATGTGTATTGGGTTTTCAAGAAAATTTCGGCAGCATTTCCCCATTTGTTCTTTAAGTACATATGTACTTAGCGAACAGCGGGGAAATGTTGCTGAAATTTTCTTGAAAACCCAATACACATTATACACTTACTAGTGAGATTAGGTGTTCCAGAATGGGATAGGTGGTACACATTTATTATATATAAGAATGATATCACATGTATTTGTTGGCCTAAAGTTTTAACCATGTAAAAACTCTAATCTGTTAACCCTAGACCCTAATCTTGTTATAATATATACTTGTTTTCTCTTTGATCATAGAATGGATAGATCATGGATGTCCATTCGCAATCGTTGCACCCCGGAGTTTATATTTGGTCTTGACCAGTTTATTAGACCGAGTAACATAGGAAACAACCTGGAGATAGGTTCTACTATCCATGTAGGCATTGCGGTAACAACTTGAAAGTCAGCACTGGTGACGAAATCAAAAGTCATGTCATGTGCAATGGGATTATACAAGGCTATACAAAAAGGCACTGGCATGGAGAGATTTCAAACCCAAAACCAATGGATGTCGATAGCAGTGCTTGTGTGGAAGAAGAAATTTCCGCCGATGATGTAGATGTGAATGAACCAGTTCCAATAGACATCGTTGTTGCGATGCTGGATAGTTGTGGGGTAGAACACACCGATCCACCTCCCATTTTTAGAAACATTGTGCATTATGGTGAGATACCATTATACACATGTTGTACTAAGTTTACAAAGCTTAGCATTGTGTTGAGATTGTATAAGCTGAAAGATAACAATAGATGGAGCGACAAAAGCTTCACGTCATTGTTGTCTTTGTTGAAAGAAATGCTTCTTGAAGGAAACAAGCTGCCAATCTCAACATACCAGGTAAAGAAATTGGTGTGCCCAATGGGAATGGAGGCCAAGAAAATACATGCATGCCCAAATGATTGTGTATTATTTCAAAAGGACTATGTGGATTTGAAAGATTGTCCAAAATGTGGTGCGTCACAGTATACATTGGTGACTTCGGGGGAGTCCAAAACTGGTTCTCCTGCCAAGGTGATGTGGTATCTACCTATAATATCACGTTTTCAACACTTGTTTGCCAATCCGATAGATGCGAAGAATTTGAGGTGGCATGCAGATGTTAAGAAAAATAATGATGGGATCCTACGACATGTGTCTGATTCACCAAAGTGGAAGAAGATTGATCTATTGTACCCTAAATTTGGTGAAGAAGTCAGGAATCTAAGACTTGGGCTTTGTATAGATGGGATGAATGCATACGGGACATTGAGAAGCCAACATAGCACTTTGCTAATCATGCTTGTTATATACAATCTTCCTCCCTGGCTGTGTATGAAAAATAAGTACGTAATGTTGTCGTTGTTGATATCGGGCCATAAACAACCTGGAAATGATATCAATTTTTATCTTGAACCTCTGATTGATGACTTAAAGAAACTCTGGGGTGAAGGTGTGATGACCTATGATGCTTCATGAAGAGAGACATTTCATTTGAACTCTATGTTATTTTGCACTATTAATGATTTTCCAACATTTGGGAATTTGTTTGGATATAGTGTCAAAGAGCTAAAGTGTGTCCTACATGTGAAGAGAACACTGATTCAATAAGACTAAACCATGGCGGTAAGACTATATATCTTGGTCATCAAAGGTTTCTTACAAAATTCCATCTTTATCATAGGAAGCGCAAAGCATTCAATGGATTGAATGAAGAACATAGTGCACCTAAACCTATACCATGGGAGGTTGTTTATGAAAGAGTAAAAGACTTTGTCAATGAATTTGGTAAGAGATCACAATGTACTGTGGCCACACGGAGTGACAAATGTTTATTCAAGAAGAAGTCAATATTTTGGGATCTTCCTTATTGGAGTTCTTTGATAGTCAGGCATTGTATCGATGTCATGCACGTTGAGAAAAATGTTTGTGATAGTGTCATTGGTAGTTTTTTGAAAATACCAGGTAAGACTAAAGAAGGGATAAAATCCAGAATGGACCTACGTGAAATGGGAATAAGGTCAGAATTAACAGAATTACATGAAATGGGAAATTGGAGAACATACTTACCTCCCACTTGTTACACGTTGTCTAGAAAGGAGAAGAAAGCTTTTTGTTAATGCTTGGTAAATGGTAAGGTGCCACAAGGTTACTCATCCAACATCCGTAGGTTGGTATCAATGAAAGATCTGGAGTTGATAGGTATTAAATCTCATGATTGTCACACTCTAATGGAACAAATATTGCCCGTGGAAATTCGATCTATATTGCCGAAACATGTAAGGTTTGCAATCACCAGACTTTATTTATTTTTCAACAGTATGTGCAGCAAAGTTATTGACCCTGATACTCTCGATAATTTGCAAAGAGAAGTGGTTGTTACCCTATGTCATCTTGAGATGTATTTCCCTCCATTCTTTGATATCATGGTACATCTTGTTGTCCACTTGACTAGGGAAGTGAAAATGTTGGGACCAGTTTTCTTGCATTGGATGTATCGCTTTGAACGATACATGAGCATTTTTAAAAGTGATGTTTGAAACTGTTATCAGCCTGAAGGGAGTATTATTGAGGGTTATGTGGTGAGAGAGATTAAGGATTTTTGCAATGACTTTCTCAGTGGTAATGACACTCTTGGTAATGATAAGAATATTGAGGAGCAATTTGGCAACGGAATTTTGGAATCACGGGTGAAAGTAATCAGCCGTGAGCAGTTGGATGCAACGTAAATGCATGATGCAACACTGTGGGAGAGTCCTAAGGAACTATAGGACAAATATCACCCAAGAATACATAAAAGAAGTGACAAGTGGAAGAAGACAACCACTGAACAGTGGAACTTCCTGGACCAAGAACAATGGGATGTGTTTGTTGCTTCAAGAAAAACTAATGAATTCAAGGTATTAGTCGTCACTCCCAATTTAATTAATATATGTTGTATTCACCTATTTAAGATTAACATTTAGTGTTATTAACCAAATCATTAATGTGCATACTAACTAGGCCCTCAGTGAGGTGCAAAAAGCAAGGCATGCACTGAATGTGCATGATCACACAATGGGTCCAAAGGGGTATGCAGGCATTCGCCAAAGACTATAGATTGAGTCTACTGCTCAGTCTACTGCTACTCAGGAGTCATCTACTATAGGTACGACACCTCTGCCTCACCATGATGTCTGAATAGCTGGGAGGCAAAATAACAAGGGAGAAATAAGGAAGCCCACAACTACTGAGGCGGCTACAAAATGGTAAAATACAACTCTTAGAGCAATCGTTCGAATATTGATTATTTGTGGTGTTTACTTAATTACAAATTTTTATTTTGGCGATTAGCGGGAGCTGCACGAGCTAAGGAAACAAGGCAAGTTCATCCCTAAGGGCACAAGGGATGAATTGACAGTTGCTCTGGGTAACCGAGAGCTTCCTGGACGTGTTAGGGCTGTAGGCACTGGTGTGAGCATCAAAGCGTTCTTTGGGCCATCCCAGTGCAAACATGTCCCAAAATCGGGAATTTCTCAAGAAGAGGTAACCTATTCTTTCTTTATAATGTTATTGTAAAAGAGAATTCAATAATCAGAAGCTAACATTTCTTGTATCCATGTATAGGTAGATAAGATAGTTGATAGGAGAGTCGATGAAGTCGTTGATAAGAGAATCAAGGAAGCAGTTGATAAAACACTCCATGAAGCAATGAGCAAGTGGCAGGCATCTCTGACTTCCACTCAGCAGACAGTACCTATGGCATCCCGCTCTACTCCTACTGTAGAGGTTGGGAGTAATCATGTAGACCCACCACCTAACACATCTGTTGTAAGTATTTTTATGACATAGTAACTAGTCTTTTCAAGATGATATGTATATATGTATATAACATTCTTTACACAAAAAATTGTAGGGGTTGAAGCCATGCCGTCTAAAAAGTAAAGAATTTGTCATTGCAGAAGCATCGACTTACCCATCCCTACCAGGGGAAATGTTTCATGGGTCTCCATTACCAGCTGGTTGGGTTCATGTGAGCCCGCTATGTATATTCCCCAATTGGATGGATCTTCCATTGCCATATATCCACCCAGATTGTGAAACGCTTGGTGAGGCAGAAGGCGGTGTGATATTGTGGCCAAAAGCGGATGTCCTCTATACTGAAACTGTATGGTAAATTTACATTACGTTAAATTGTTAGTGTGTGTATATGATGTCAATTGATCTGAAATTATACATATATACAGGTTAAAAAGAAGACACCCATAGCATCTAGGCCTTCACCTCCACCTCCTACATTACCAAGTTGGGTTCCACAAGACCTACCTATCCCGTTAGGTCCTAATTGTAGGGGTATGGCAATATGGTTAGGCGAACATGATATAAATTGCCCTATAACTGTTTCTATAGATGCGGATGGTGCAGGTCAATCATACGAAAGCAAACTATTTATACAAGATATTTTGGAGTTATTTTGATATGATTGGCTGAATACATCTGTAATAGAGCTATGGATAAGGCGAGATCTTCTTTATACATCCATATACCTTGTGTAGGATCTGGTGATCTGATTTCTTATTTATTAATTCATATGTAATACATGTTTTGTAGCTACTTAGACAAGATATGTGCATATTTTTCATTCGAACATGTAGGATTTTTTATTCCATCTTTGATTAGTCTAGTATCTAAAGACCCTTCGCCAGTTCAACAATACTACTGTGATGCTTTTACAAATTTTGCTCAAAATAACAAGATGGTGATAATAGCCCCATTCAATGTGGAGTAAGTTTACTTTGCTTATAATTTGGACTTAAGAAAATAACATTTTATTGTGGATTTTGAGTTATTAATTTTTAACTTTTTTACCTCTAGTGGTATGCATTGGGAGTTACTAGTTATTGTCCCTGAGACGTTCACTGTCTATTATCCAGATCCTAAGGGGACTACATTGAATTCAAAATATGGACACACAATGAAATTGGCATTATTCTAGTGAGAAATATTTCATTTTCATATCCGTTAACATATTTTATTACATTACTATTTAATTATGCAATGTACTGTGTTACATTAACATGTAGGGGTTTAGATGAGTTCAAAAAGGCTGGAGAAAAGGTCCCCAAGAAAAGAACTAGCCAATAATTTGGAAGAACGTGAAAGTAAGTTTTCGACTGCAATGTATATATTATTTATGTGAACAATGCTTAATTAGTTGTATTTTTTAACATTTTGTATGTTTCAATTTATAGTGTTCTACACAAGACAACGGATGGGCATGTGCATACTATGTGATGTGATTTATGGACATGATTATCAAATATGTCGTAGTGGACATCGATACCATTCCTGAGGTATTATATATAGTCTCATTAGATAATATGAAATATATCAATCTTATTTATATATTATTAATTATATATATACTTCATTCTCTTTGTAGGTTTTTAAAACTGACCACACTACAGGAAAGGCCTTACTAGATGTACATGCTCCCTATATGATGGAAGAATTAAATGATGTAAGAGAAGAATGGGCAAAATCCATACAAGTAGTGGGGTTTTTAAAATGTAATTGGGATTTTGATAGCGAATAATGACTAAAGAATGATATTTTGTAAATGAATTTCTTAATTGTAATATGTGTGAATGTTTCTACATGTCTAAATGTTTCTACATGTGTGAATGTGAAAATGAATGAAACTGTTGGTTGTTATATGAATGTTTCTACATGTGTGAATGTGAAAATGAATGGAATTGTAGATTGCTACATGAATGTTTCTTCATGTGTGAAAATCAAATGGACCTGCAGGTTGCTAAATGTGTGAAAATTAATGTGGTTAATTTTGCAGGTTTGTGGTCTATTGTTGGCTGATATCAATGGATGTCGTAAAACCTACAGTTCATAACTGAACTGTAGGTTTCTCATCCTGCGACCAGCCACAACAGGCCTGCAGACTGATTAAAAAAATGCATACAATGGGTGTCAGTTATTTGCAAAAACTGAAGAAACATGCTTACAACGACAGATAATAGCTAAAACCGACGCCTAATGAGACCAGACACCACGGTCGTGCTGGCCAGCACGGCCGTGGCAGCAGGTGATATGGCATCAGTTATAAATAAAAAACCGACACTGATTGTGCCCTAAATGGCGCCCTTTCTATAGCACGAAGGTTTATGGTGTCAGTTTTGAAAACTAATAACCGATGCCTATACCCATCTGCTGGTGCATTTTCAGTGGCGCGTGAAGGGTTGTGGCGTCGGTTTGAAAACTGACGCCTAACAATTTGCCTTTTAGCGGCACCCACATAGGTGTCACATTAAAACCGACGTTAAAGGCCTTAAATAACCGATACTAAAGGTCGGTTATGTACTAGTGATGTCTCTTTTCAGGAGATTAACCTTCAACTCTTCTAATTTTGCTTTGAATATTCTCAAAAGAAGATTTGGGCGATTTTGTGCCTCTTCAAATGCCAGTAATTTTCTTTTCACCTCATCCCATGATGGATTGCATGTGAATGTTAGAAAGATATCAGACTTTCCATATCTTTGAACTAATGTCATTGCATCAAGATACTGTTGCGTCATATCTCTAGGACCACCAATAAATGAAGTAGGAAGTATAACTCTTTTTCAATTGGCAATGCCACTACTGTTTCCTTGATTAAATCTATCCACAACTCCTTGATATAGATCATCTTGGATCTTTTTTTGATCTCTTCTAATATAATCCAACCGACTACTTTCAAGTTTTATGTACATATCAACAATGTATTGTTGTAGATGTCTGCCAGAGTGTAAGGTAATTGATTGTTCGTTGGCTCTAATTTGTAGTTTATAACAGTAATATTAACGACAAGTGATTATTGTTTTTTTTGGGTTCCCTAAAGATAAAAGACAATAGTAATAGAAAGAAGAATAAGTGATCTTTGATGAAGCATAACATATATGAAAATTAGTACTATATACATGACCTCTTTCCTCTTGTTGAAAAAGACTATTTATGGCATTGAAGGAAGATAGATTAAATGATGAATTTGTAAGCATCTGATGACCCATCTTTCTATCTTTTCTGGGAATTCCCTCATGCCAGCCAACGTCACCATGTGGAAATAATAATGGATATTGTAGAGGATCATAACACCCATTGTAATAGTTAATGCAATGGCTAGTTCCTACATGAGTGTAAACTCGAATATCCATTGGAAATTTATCTCATTACTATCCCCATCATCATTTTCAATCCAAATTGCATCCACTTGTGAAGAAGTAGGTGCATTTTGAGTTTCTTAGTTTACATATGGATTATACTTGATAAATATTTGAATATTCTTAAAACTATCTAATTCCTTCAAATTTTGAAAGAATTTGGAATATGGATTTTCCTATAATGCAGTAACCAATATGTGGACTACATCCTCTTTTAATCTTGATGACTGATACAATCTACTTTGTATCTCATGATCTGTGTCATAAAAGTATAACTATAAATGTGACAGGTGTCCATCTTCTAGTATAATTCTATTTATGAAATGATACATTTGGTCTTGTACCTTGAAAGTGTATATTCCTTTATTTTTCTTTGAAAGATTATTATCCTCACTAACACCCATTGATGTAAAGGAAAAAGTATTGTTGTATGTCCTTATGCACTGCCTGAAATGAATAGCTTCTTTGTCCAATGACGTAATCCTAAAGGGATATCATTTGTTGCCAGAACAACTTCTTCATCATAACAACAGAATGTTCTCACTTTGTATGGAAATTGTTTTGCATAATAATGGACAAAATTTTCACATCTTGGAAGTACATATGGTTGTGTTGGTGTTGTCAAATCTACTATGAAGCTTTTCTCCATGTGTTCCCCTCTTCTTTTCATCTCTGAAGAAGAGGCCAAAGGAATATTAATTTCACTAAATCTTGATGAACTTCCAACCTCCCATGTACTAGAAGACACACATTGTGATTGCCTTTTTGTTTGTTTCAATGTTTTATTTAACTTCTCATATTTTCTCTTTGCATAATTTTATCTACTTTCCTCACATTTGGCTTCCTTTTCCTCTTCAGAAAGGTTGGAATATGTTGTCTTTTTTTTCTTATAGATTTCTTCTCTTCCTCAGGTAGATCACAATATTTCATCCTATGTATATTACCAATAAAAGATTTCATTAATGTTACCTATTAATAAAATATTGACTATAGTAATAAATGTTCATACAACCTAAAGAGACTCAACATAAAAATGTTTATAAATAATTCAAGACTTCATTGTATCACGAATCATCATAAGTATTTGAATAAAATCAAAACTTGAGAAGGAATAATTTCAGCAGAAGGCACATAATGCGATTTTTATTTCTCAAATTAATCATGTGAAAATTTGTATTAGTGTGTGGTGAATGAGAATCATATATTTTTTCAAGGATGTCACTTTCAAGGTTCCATTTAACTTCTAATATTCTTTTTTTTTTATACTGGTTCAACCAGTTACATCAGAGAGTTTCTTGAAAGAAAGACGGGAAGGACTTGAGGTCAGCTAGATAGATATGAAGAGCATGGGATGGGCACTCACTCCACGTCATGGGTGATGATGGTTGCTTCAGACAGAACTTAGCTAAGGCGTCCGTCAGTTTGTTATGGCTTCTTCACTGGTAAATTACTTTCTGGTTTGCTAAATTCCATAGGGCATTGATAATCTTGCTTGTGAGCAGGAAGTACTTGTCCAGAGGCTTCTTGGATTTAGGTGTCGATTACACCGCATTCGATGAGTCGAATATGATCAATCCATCAGAAAGACCATTGAGAACAGCCAGCTTAATACCTAAAAGGATGGATTTCATCTCCCCTTAGCATCTGTGCCGGGGATGAGATTGGCACACCCTGTTAACCACTGACCTTGACAATTTCTGGCGATGGCACAAGAACTAACGGTCTTTGTGTTACTCTATAGAGCTACATCCACATGTATAATAGTAGTTGATGGGGTTATCACCATTGGATGAGGTGTCTTCCTACCTTCAGAGGTATCAGAATCATGCGTCAGGGAGGGTGAAAAGGCCTGAATGATAGAAGAGGCCTCAACCAGACATTGAAGAGCAAGAATTCGAGGTGGGGTCTGTCTATTCTCAAAGATATGTAAGTTACGATTCTTCCAAATCTTCCAGCAGGTTACTGGGAATTTGATATCCCAATGCGGAGATGTTTGGATATCTCTGAGGTTATATGCAAACCATTCGTGGATATCCTGGTACTGGAAGAAGTTGTGTTCCGCCGGTGGCAAGATCATGGCCTAGGTCCTCTTCGCATCAATGCAATCCCTTATGGCGTGAAGGCAATCCTCTTCTTCAGTGGTGCAGATGGAGCAGTTGGGGTCGTCAGTTAGATTCTTGTAGGTTATCATATAATTTGTAAGGAGTCAGTTGTGTAGGAGGATCCATAGATGGAGCTTGAGATGATGTGGTATCTTCATGGCCCAGATGGCTTTAAATAGAGGATGGTCCGCTTCGTCAGTCTGGGTGATGGCAGTATAGGCGGAGCTCAACGAGAAGGTGCCATGTGGAGTAAGTTTCCATATGCATTTGTCTGTGCCATAGGAACTATTTGGAGTAGGCATGTTCAGAATGTATTGAATATTGTCTTTTTCGAACCAATGATTGACAAAGTCGTCGTCCCAGCTGCCATCCTCTCTAACTAGACTGGAGACCTTGAGGTCGAGCAGATCCTCAGGGATGGTTAGACCAGGCTTGGTTGTAGGATTAAGATCGTCTCCCAACCATTCATCTGACCAGACAAGAGTGTCAAGGCCAGAGATGGCAACACGTCTAGAATTTTCAAATGGGAAGGGTGTTAAGCTTTTAATACTTCGCCAGAGGTGAGATCCAGTGGGACTGGGGTGTCCCCTACTCAGGTATTTTCCAACCATGAGTTCGATCCAGGGGGTGCGGTGACATTGAAGAAAGGCCCATGGAAGCTACAGTAAGAGAGAAATGTTGAAGTCCTGACTGTGTTTGATGGCTAGTCCTCCCCGTGCCTTAGGCTTTGTGACTTGCTACCATGCCACGAGATTAAGACGTTTGCTGGAGTTCCCATTCCAAACGAAGTTCCAGATAAGTTGGTCGATCTTGTCACAGGTAGAAGACAAGAGTTGGACGGACTGCATAACATAACACGCTTGCGATTGCAACACCGAGCGGTCTAGGGTAGTCCATCCTGTAAGCGAAAGAAGCTTGTTCTGCCTTTGATTGATCTGGTTGTGGATTTTCTCCATTAGAGTTAAGAACAACCCTTAACTTTTCCTTTTGTGAACGATTGGGACTCCTAGATGGCGCCCCAGATTGCTTGTCTCTTGTATTCCTATCTTCCTGTAGATCATTGTCCTTAAGCTTCTTGGTGTATTATGCGAGAAGAACAAGGTCGATTTTTCATGTGATAGAAACAAGCCAGAAGCATCGCTGAATCTTCTTAGACATGCCTTGATAGTCTTAGCTTGAGAGATAGAAGCTTCTCCCAAAAGAATAATGTCGTCCGCGAAACTTGCGTGTGTGATGGGGATTTTTGACTTAGAGATGATGATGGGTTTCCAGGAGTGATTGGCAACCTCTTGAGTGATCAACTGGCTAAGCCTTTCGAGGCAGAGGATGAAAATATATGATGACATAGGATCGCCTTGCTTCACTCTGCAGGATGGTTTGAAGGAGCCCACCATTTCACCATTCCAAAGGATAGTTGACTTCCCAGAAGTAATGATCTGCATGATGATGTTGATAATGACCTATGGTAAATTTGTTTTGAGGAGTGTGTCATGGATGTAGTGCCAGCTCAGTTTGTCGAAAGCTTTCACAAGATCAAGCTTCAAGGCCAACGATTTCTTCTTGTTCATTTTAGACTCCATTGTGTGAATAACTTCCTGGACCAGAGTTGTATTGTCGCCATTCCTTCACCCCGGGATGAAAGCCGATTGATGGGGGGATATCTAGTCATAGAGATAAGGTTTGATTCTAGTGGCTATAACTTTGGAAAGGAGCTTGGAACAAACAATGTTAAGGGAGATTGGGCGGAACTGAGAACAACATTCTGGAGTAGTCAGCTTGGGAATGAGGATGATAAGGGAGTCTGACCACCCGAGAGGCAAGGCAGGGTTGTTGAATGAACTGGCAAAGCTGAGACTTGAGGGATGTCTAGTTCTTTTCATATAAAGCCACGTCCACACCGTAAGGGCCCGGGGCCTTGATAGGGGACATAGAGAATAAAGCTTCATAATCCTCGTCCGGAGACGGAGCTTCTTAAAGATGAGCTTGTTGACTGCTGGATAGGGGCAAGAAGGAACCTGGGAAGGATGGGCCGACATTCCTTCTCAGCTCGTTGTTGGATTCCATATACACATTTGAGAAAAAAGAGAGAATGAGGAGTTTGATGTCCTTCTCATCGTGGATCCATTCACCATTGTCGCCTTTGAGGCAAGTCACTCGTCTTCTCTGTCTCCTAGCTTTGATGACAGAGTGAAAGAAGCGGGTATTGTTGTCACCCAGCCGAATCCAATCACATCTGGCTCTTTGCTGATTCTCAACTTCCTCTCATCTAACGATCGAATCTAACTGACCATGTAAGATAATGGTCTCTTAAGCCATGTCTTGATTGTACCGGAGGGCCAATTTCATCTGGTTCCATTGGATCTTATTCGAGATCATGTTCTTCTCCTTCCTATCGCTCTTCCTTGTGGTTGAGTCCCATTTCCTGGCTTTAGAGAGAAAAGAGGCATTCACAGTCATACGGTCTTTCTCCGTAGACCATGATTCCTTAAAGAAGTTGGTGTATCCAGGCGTGGTGTACCACCTAGAAGATGTACGAGTAGGAAGAGTGTTGCGGATAGAAGGATGATCAGTGTATGACACTATGATAGGGGTGTGGTCGGAATGGTTCTTTTCAAGCACTCGAATCTCCTTAGTGGTGGAAGAGTCGATCCATGGTCTATTCGCCAAGGCTCTATCGAGACGCTCGTGAAGGAGTCCTCTCCTGAAAGTAGTCCGGGGACCAAACTCTCCCAGATCATACAGAGAACAGGATTCCATTGCTTCAATGAAGTTGTTACTGTTGGCGGTGTCAAAGGTATCACTCCCATATTTCTCCGAAGGGTACATGACGACGTTGAAATCACCCATCACCACCCAGGGATCTGTATTGGAGGGGGCTAAGGTGCTAAGGTGGTTCCATAGAAGTTTGCAGCCACTTCTAGTTGTACTAGCATAGACGAAGGTGAAGAGAGTGCCCTCAAGATTGCAGTGGATAAATTGTTTATGAGAGAGGAGAATTTCCAAGTTGACATTGTGCTTCCAGAGCACCCAAATGCCACCTGAGAATCCAATAGCTTCTACTCTATGCGAGTGCGTGAACCCCAGCTTCTTGATGATCCCAAATGCCTTGTCTCCACTGCAATGGGTCTCCAGTAGGAAAAAGACCGATATGTCATACTTCAGAGCAAGATTCTTGACTGCTAGATGGGTGCCTTTGTCACAGGTACCCTGCACGTTCCAAGAGGCTACTTTCATTTATCAGAATCTGCTAGGGTTGAGGTACCCATCGTCCTGTCTTCATCTTCAAGGTCAGGTAGGAGAGAGGTCTTGGTTTGAGAATCCAATAGCTTCTACTATATACGAGTGCACGAACCCCAGCTTCTTGATGATCCCAAATGCCTTGTCGCCCCTGCAACGGGTCTCCAGTAGGCAAAAGACTGATATGTCATACTTCAGAGCAAGATTCTTGACTGCTAGATGGGTGTCTTTATCACAGGCACCTGACACGTTCCAAGAGGCTGCCTTCATTTTTCAGAATCCGCTAGGGTTGAGGTACCCATCGTCCTGGCTTCATCTTCAAGGTCAGGTAGGAGAGAGGTCTTGGTCCTCTTCCGGTTGCAAGGAATCGAGGAACCCCCCGATTGGATCACCTTCCTATTTCTTAGGTGGATTCCAACAGAGTTTTGTCTAGGACTCCGATAGGGGTGGATTGGGAAGACCCTGGTGGATGTATCGCCCAGAGAGAAAGATGTGGTGATGAATGGATGTGTTTCCTGCGTTCTGCCAGTGAGGACTGCATCTCCGGTTGGGTTCACCGCCGTATGTTTGTCAGATTTTTGTGTGTTTGTGGAGTGGTGAGTGGATGTTCTATGAGAATTTGGAGGGGGACCGGAATGTTGTTCAGGCAAGCGTTGGTCTGTGCCGGTTTGATCTCTTCTCAACCTGGAATTTCTCTTTCATGTCTTCCAATCAATACCGTTGGTTATCCTCTCAGCAACGTTATCAACATCAATAATCTCAGTAGCATCGTCATCCCCTTCCTGCGTTTCTAGGGTTTGGAAGCGATTTTTCAAGAAAGGTTGTGACTTTTGGCTTGCTGCTCTGGTAGGCCTCTGCTTGCGTTGGATAGGTTTTGCATAGATACAGTCCATGAAGCCTGGGGCGAGTGGGGGAGGTGTCTGTACGGGAGTGTCACTCATAGTTGAGTGCTTCCTCAATTCATTTTACGTCGTGATTCACTTGGTGCAGTCTCTTTCTAGATGTCTTGCACGTCCGCAATACATACATATGAAAGGAATGTTCTCATACTCGATTCTATAATAGTTGTCTTCGATCATAACTTGTGGGGTTAAGGGCTGAGTAGTATCCAGTTCAACCGCAATTCTTGTGAAGCGTCCTTGACGTTGCGTCAAGGTGTTGAGATCCACTTTGATAGTCTTTCCGATAACATCTCCTATCTTTGCGAGCATAACTTCCTTGTACAGATGGATGGGGAGATTAGGGATTCATAGCCAAGAAACCAACTTTGGAGTTGTAGAGGTTTTCAGCGTGAACTCTGGCTGCCAGCGTTGGACTGTGAGATACGACCCGAACAGCGGCCAAGGACCACCTGTCAAGGCATGGATGTAATTGTCTTCCCTCTGCAATTGGACAACAAAGTAGTCATTTTCTAGGTCAATGAGATTGAAACAACCTTTCGGTTTCCACATCAGTTTCAGCCTATATTGGAGGGTAAGAAAGCCAATTTCTTTAGACAACATTTTGACGACGACCGTATATTTCCATGGTTTGAGGAGGATGTCGCGGGCGTCCAGTTTCAGTCCGAAAGATGGCATGCTGTTCTCGGAGGTGCAGATGATGTCATCAGGACTCAAGACGGTGTTGTTATCTTCCGGATCAATGCGTATGTAGCCCTGGTCATCTGTCGGTCATCTGTCATATTCTTGCCTACCGATTCACTATATGAATGCCTCTGCGCCACCGGGGGTTGTGACATATTGGGATTTCTGTTGGGCATATCAGGGAACTAAGCCATCGTACGAGTGCTGGAATCAACGTCCATGGCATTGTTACGAGGTGCCAACATGGGATGTTGTTGCCTTGTGGTTGAGAAGTTCAGACAGATACCCGTGTTGCCTAACGGGACATGCAGAGAAGGGCTGGGATGATGACCATCGACGTCGTCCAGAAAGTCGTCTCCAAGGTTAGCGTCGTCTCCAGGGATAACGCCGCCACCTCCAGTCATCGCAGATTTTCCCACATTTATCTATTTATTTCTTATATTTTACTAACTTCTCATATTCTATCTTTACATAGTTTTATCATTTTTTCTCATGTTTTGTTTATTTTTCTATTCAAAATGGTAGGCACCATACTCACATGACCTCTTCTAGTCAATGACTTATTTTCCTCAACCCAAAAGAATATTCATCCTATGTATATTGTTAACAACTTATTTTATTAATAATTATATTAATAAACCAATAATCATAGTTATAAATGTTGCTAGAACTTAAAGAACCTAATCGTAACATGAAAACAATTGTAAACAATTTGACTATTACTATATCAGAAATGATCAAATGAATATCTGATTTTTTTTAATAAGAAATAGAACATATGAAGAAATGTATGTAATAGAATTTGATGCCATAGAAAAAATATTTTCTCAAAATATATAACACAACTTAAATAATGATATTTTAGTATATTTTAGATTTATTTATACATTTCAAACATTAAAAAAATGTTTGTTGTACTTTAGTCTGAAACATTCATATATTTTGATGTGGATGATGCAGTTTCCAAATGACTAATTGATCCAATCCTCAAGGAGAAACCACCTTAATGACTTCACATGGGCAGTGTGAACCTCATTTATATGTTGGCCAATGATATATAAAAAAGATATAAATATTTTTATGTTAACTTTGACTTGTATTATTATAATAAAAATCAAGATCCGATCAAATTCATACTAAAATGGAACTATATTATGTATAGTTTAGTTTGCCAACGCTTAAAATAGGAGTCTAGTTTCCCACACTCAATTAATTGATTCACAAACATCTTATTTAACAGATGACCTTTGTGTCCTTAATAACACAATTTTGATGGAAACAACTACATACAGATCATAATAGTCTCCCTATCACGCACAGAGTTCATATAACTATATGTAATAGTATATTGTTTGTCGTGGAATACAACAAACAAACATTTTGTACATAAAAAAATCATATAGAATCAACGTTGGTGTATACATTACATGCATGTATGAAGAAATTTGTGGGGTCAACAATTAAGCAGATAGAGAGCTAATAACTCATTGACTATTGATTAGTATATCCGCCATGGCTATTTACCGTTGGAAACCCCTGCAGACGCCAATTTGAGGTTGGCACTATACTGGAGCAGATAGTCGTTGTTCTTATGACAATCTGAATAGAAAGGTCAACGCTCCCTGTAACATCCCTGACCTGGGTTATGCCTTAAACCTAGGTGTTTTGATTAAGAAAGATGATTATAATTTTAATCTAATCTTGTGAAAGTCATTAGGCCTCATGCATAACTTATGTTTCAATTTTGGTCATTTTTGAACAATGTTGAAGCAATGTTTGCTTATTTTGGACTAAAGTGCAAATTACCCAAGTTAAGGGCCTAACTTGCAAATGTTACATAATAATATGTTCCTATGATGTTGAGACATTATAATAGTGAATATGATGTAGTAGTATGGTTTCTACAAGGTTGAACACCAAGATAAAGCTTGTTGGACAATGTTTGTGTATTAAAACCTAGTTTTGGTGTAAAGTGTAATTTACCCAAAACCTAAGGTTCAATATGCAAATTACCACTTAAATAAGGTCCCTATTGTTTCTTGGAATCATGTAGAGAAAAGAAAATGAGAGGGGCACCTCATTTGAATTAAGTTGGAGGAGAGAGAATCTTGATATTAAAATAATCAAGATTTAATCCTAATTGAAACCCTAATTCAATTTAGGGCAAAAATGAATGTATTAATTAAAGGGCTTTCAACAAAAATTAAAATGGTTGAGTTCAGATATGTGTGGTCGTTTTTTTGCTTTGCAAGAGCCATGAAATATCTCAAGGAGGTGGAATTTCCACTCACCTTATTATAAGGAAAAGAAATATCCACCAAGTCATGGATATTAATATAAAAAGGGTTAAGGTGCTTATTTTTCTTTTCTTTAAAATGTGGATAATTGAAGGGAATAAGAGGCCAAGAGGATATCCTTGTATCTAAGGAAGGATAGGGGTCAAGTGGAAAGGGAATGGAGGGAATAATTCCTACTTTCTCTATCCTAATTGAATTGTTTTAATAAAATTCACATATAAGCTCATTTATCCATAGAATGAAAGGGAATTTCGGATTTACTTCCTCCCCTTTCTTGGAAAAAGACCTTGGGATCTTGGGAGAAAGAAGAGAACGACCCCCAACCTGTTGGTAAGTCCTTGACCGTCGTTCTCCTTGATTCCATGGTGGAAATCGAAAATAAATTATGGATTTCTTCTTATTTCGATCTCCTCTTCAACCCTAGCGAAATGTTTCAACCAAAAGCTTGAGGACGAGCCTAAGGGGAGTTGCAAAAGCTTCATCCACCATTGTTGGCGTGAGATTTGAGCTTTGAAGCTCAATTGGAGGTGGGTTTTATAACTTGAAACCCTAATTTTGTTATTGCATTCAATTCCCCATTAAATAATGATCATTTCTCTATTTACAAATATTGATTTGGTTGATTGATGCAATCTCCATGGAAATCACAGAAGGTTTAATGGATCTAGAGTTTGATGATGATCACATCATCATAAGCACACACCTCCCCAAATATCTAGACCAAACGATTTCAATCAAATGTCCAAACAGTTTCACAAACCGTTTGGGAGCAAACGATTTCAAACTGTTTGGAATGAAACAGTTTCACTAAACCGCATAGAAGCAAACGGTTTAAGACCGTTTGGTGATGTTCAACACGGTTGACCATTTGAGGATTTGTTCATAATTATCTAGGTTAAACACCCATCAATTACTATGGATTAACTCCAATTGGTTCATGAGTTGAAGCTCCATCAATCACCTAAACCCTAATCGGGTTGAGTGATGATTTCATAAGTGATTGAGTTTGAAACATTGGTTAATTGACCCAAACGGTTTCAAAACCATTTGTGGATCACCCAAACGGTCTCAAGACCGTTTGGGAGTCAACCAAGTGCTGATTTTGCAATTGAATGAGTTGATGCTTTGGGTTTATTGACCCAAACGGTTTCAAAACTGTTTGGGGATCACCCAAACGGTCTCAAGACCGTTTGGGGGTCACCCAAGACCGTTTGGAAATCTAGGGTTAGGTATGGTCTAGTGTTTGAAGGTCCAAAGATACCAAATTGAAATACAATTAAGTGATGATTTGGTGACCAATCCTAGGATCCAACTCTAATTAAATGACATGGTTAATTATGATATGATGGGAAAACGGTCCCAAGACCATTTGAAGGTCATCCAAATGATCCCAAGACCGTTTGGGGGTCACCCAAGACCGTTTGGAGGTCTAGGGTTGACTATGGTTAGGTGTTTGAAGATCTAAAGGTACTAAGTTGAAGTATAATCAAATGTTGATTTGGTGATCAATCCAATGATCCAAACTTTGATTGATTGACTTGGATTTTGATGTTGACATGGGCAAATGGTCTCAAGACCGTTTGGAGGTCATCCAAATGACCTCAAGACCGTTTGGGGTCAGGTCATGCCCAATTTCGATGAAGGCTCAATGGTTTCAAAGTAACCAATCTCACATTGATTAATGTTGAAGGATCAACGATTCCAAACCCGAATCCAATTGATTGAAACCCTAATTGATGATCAATTGAGGGTCAAATCAGTTGAAGGTTGACCTATTTAACTTAATTCAAGTATGGTTATAGGTCCAATTGATGATTGCTTACATGAATTCAATGGTTGAAGGATTCAACATTGGAAACCCTAATTTAATTGGTATGGTTGATACTTTTTTTTATCCTTGCGGTTTTGAGGGGGTTTGGACCAAACGGTCTCAAGACCGTTTGGGACCAAACGATCCCAAACCATTTAGGTGCATGCGGTTTCAAAAAGTCAACTTTGGCAAACAGTCTTCACCACCTACTTTACTAAACGGTTTTGAGTATTCAACCAAGACCGTTTGAGGTACGATTGGTCAAGACCATTTTGTTGGCTAAATGGACATTTGTAAATCCCTTTGTTTTGATAATGACAAACATTTCATTCTTGTTAATCTAACGTGCTACTTGAGTGTTGCAGGAATAAGGTGGATGACAAAGCAATTAGGGAAATCCATATGCTTACATATTTATATTTTCATGAAATGTAATCACTTTGTAAAAACTTGTACAAATATATAATGTACAAGTACTTAGATTTCATGTAAATCAAGTGTTAGATTCTCCCTAGCTAAAAATCACATTTAGATAGGTCATCCCCTTCAAATAAGTGTCACATATGCACACTCATACACACACTTAGTGCTTTAATTGAAAAATTGAAACAGGGTCAATCTTGGTCGACTAACTCCTCGACCGAGACACTCTCGGTCGACAATTTTCTCGACCGAGAAAGATCCAAGTAGCCGTTAGACACAGCTAACAAGGTGGTTGGCAGTTGGAGATAAACGTTGCATACACTTGATACAGAGAGCCTGTCGGTCGACAAAACGTCGATCGAGTAGGTGTCTCGGTGGTCTCTGACAGCAACTACAGAATTAATTAATTAGTCGTTACTAAAGCAACAAACTTGTACCTAACGGCTAGTTAAGCACTTAGAAACCCCTAGAAGGTGTCTAGAACGTCCTTAAGAACTTGTAGGACATTCCTATAAATAGGACATGCCTTAGGACACCTAAATACACTTGTTACACTTGAGAAATCTTTGAGCATACTTTGAGCAACCTGTTTGTGAGCAAATTGAGCACAGTGACAATTGGCTACTTCTTCTCTTAGCTCAAATTTCGAGTCCTATAGGCTAGCATCTCCTATCCACTGCAATTACTATTCCATACACTTTGGTTAGGAGATCTACACGCTTGATCTAGGAAAATCAAGCCTTGTTCTACAAAAGGATAAGTTGTAATTTCCTTTTTCCTTTCTTGTTCTCTATTATTGTTTGTACTCTCTTGGCCACTCCTAGGTTGGAGGTTGCGGATTGGTGAAGAAGGGGACCTTGAGCTACTTCAAGAAGGTTGGTGCAACGGGAGGTTACTTCTAGAGAGGAAGGCTACTTCAAGGGGGAGCTTGGAGTTACTTCAAGAAGGCTACCTCAAGTTGGTGCATCTACTTCAAGTGAAGGCTGTTCAAGGGGTGTATAAAAAGTATTGTATTTTGTGTAAATCCTTGTGAAGGTAATAAAATTAATACTTTCAAAATCCTAGTTGGGTAAGAAACCGGGTAGTGGACTGACAACTTTAGTATTTGCTAAAGTTGGAACCACTCTAAACACTTGTCTCCTTCTTCCATTTTCAATTGTGGTTGTTTTGAGTTAAATAATTGTTAAAATATTTAAAAACTCTATTCACCCCCCTCTAGTGTTTTTCAATTGGTATCAAAGCAGGCTTCAAGGAACCATAACAAGGTCTTGAAGAATGGGTGACAGGGTGCTTAACAACCTTAACCTTGAAGGAACACTGGTTGCTAGACCTCCGGCATTTGATGGAACAAACTACACATATTGGAAGAGAAGGATGCAATTCTACTTCCAAGGCATCAATTGGGACTTATGGAGGATGGTGTCAACCCCATACGAGCTTCCTCAAACACAATATGCAGAGTGGGATGCAAACACGGTAAAGTTTGCTCAAATGAATGCCAAAGTTGTAAGCATTTTATATTGTTCAATTTCTGTAGGAGAATTTAATAGGATATCAAACTGTGACACAGCCTATGACATCTGGCATAGACTGTCCATAACTTATGAAGGTACAGTTCAAGTCAAGAATTCTAAGATTAGCATGCTTAAACAAAAGTTTGAACACTTATGTATGGATCCAAATGAATCTATTAGTGAAATGTTTGCAAAATTCTCTTCTATTGTTAATGGTTTAAATGCCCTAGGAAAAACCGTTCTTGAAGAAGATCAGGTATCAAAAATCCTTCGATCACTTCCTCCTAAATACAAGCCAAAGGTGACAACCATTGAAGAAGCTAATGACCTCACTAGGCTGAAAATGGAGCAACTCATTGGCAATCTAGAAGCTCATGAAGCAACCCTAGAAGAGCAAGAAAGAAGAGAATGTGAACTTCAGCAAGGAAAGAAGAAGGATGTGGCTCTAAAAGCTTCAAAGATAGTCACACCAGAAAGTGAGGAGTCAAGTGAAGAAGAAGGAGAAGAAGCATTGATTGTCAATGGTAAGAAATATAGAAGATTTAAATCTAACAAAATTTCTAGTTCTGCTTCTTCTCCTCCTAGGTGCTTTGAGTGTGGAAAGAAAGGACATTTCAAAAATGAATGTCCTAAAGCAAAGAAAGGAAAGAAAAGCTCACACAAGAAGAGGGGAGAAAAAGCCTATAAAGCTGCATGGGACGAGTCAAGTGAAAGTGAAAGCGGAGAAGAAAAGGTGGAATGTCTAATGGCAAGAGAAGATGATGAAGACTCTCAAGAGGTAAGCCTACTTGATCTTCCTAAAGAAGAGTTAAGTAATAGTTTACAAGAAACTCATGATAAGTATGTTGATGTCAAGAAGAAACTAAAGAAGGTTATCAAAACAAATGATGAGATATATGCTAAATTAAATGATCTTCTCTCTCAAGAAAAGACTGAATTGTTAGCTAAACTAAAAGATTTTCAGACTCAACCTATTCTATGTAACCATTTAGATTATGACAATGTTGTAAAAGAAAGAGACTCCCTATTATTTGATTTAGATCAAGCTAGAAAAGATTTACACAAGAAGATGGATGATATTGCTAAGCTACAAAGAAACCTACATGAGTTAAGAAGAAAAGATATCCTTGACAACATCCTAAAAGCCTCCTCTAGTTTCAATGGAAGAAAAGGTTTGGGATATGATCCAAAGAAATATCAACCCAAAAGAACTCAGACTATGTTTGTACCTAAGAACACAATTCCTAGAAAGAGAAATGAAGTTGACTCAATTACTTGTCATTTTTGTCTACGCCTTGGACATTATTCATTTTCATGCCCGTATAAGACCAAGGATTCCTACTTAGTTTGGGTCCCAAAATCCCAAACCTAGTAGAGTAGAATGCAATTCAGTTGAGATATGATCAAATGCTTAATTTTGCAATTCATATTGTATTATCTCAACTTAATAAAAGGTTTTATGCATTGTAATAATTTTCTGAATTGTTGTACTGAAACAGAAACTTAGTCAGTCGAAGTATTGTCGACCGAAAATATAATCGGTCAAACTTTTGTCGACCGACCAGATGCCTGTGACAAATCAAAATCAAACAACAACTATATCGGTCGAAAATTGGTCAACCGGCTGAATTTCTGTCTTTAATTTACAATACAACAATCTTCTCGATCGACGATTAGTCGACCGAGAAAGATGTCGGTCGAACAATTGTCGACCGACTGAAGTTCTGAATCAGAATTTTTATATAGTCTCTACTTAAATGATTCTAACCATATCGGACCATCACATGGGTACCAAAACTTACATTCTAATGCAGGATTGGGTGGTTGACAGTGGATGTTCCAAACACATGACCGGAAACAAGGATGCATTTCAAACTTTTGAAGAAAAGAAGAGTGGAACAGTCACTTTTGGAGATAACGGTAAAGGTAAAATTGTTGGAATAGGTAACATTGGTACAAACCTCGAAATAAAGAATGTTCTACTTGTTGATGGTTTGCACCATAACTTAATAAGTGTGAGTCAATTATGTGATAGTAGCTATGATGTTTTATTTAACAAAACATGCTGCAAATTATTAATAGAAAACACTACAAATGTCGTCTATGAAGGAAAAAGAGTTGGAAATCTTTATATTCTTAGACCTAACTCTATGAAATCTGTAGTAGGAAAATGCTTGCTTGCAAATGAAAATACTTTAAAATTATGGCATAAAAAGCTAGGACATGCTAGTTCTCATGTTATCAAAAAGTTAGTGAAATATGATCTTGTTCGTGGTTTGCCTACTTTATCCTTTGATCAAGTTGAAAATTGTGAACCATGTACATTGGGAAAGCAAACAAAAACCTCTTTTAAACCTAAACATGAACTTAGCACCAGTAGATCTTTAGAATTAATTCACATGGATTTATTTGGCAAAAGATATTGTTTTGTTATTGTCGATGATTATAGTAGATATACATGGGTACATTTTATTGCAACCAAAGATGATACTATTCATGCTTTTATAAAATTTTGCTCTATGATTGAAAATCTATTACAAAGCAAAATATGTACCATTATAAGTGATCATGGTGGAGAATTTGAAAATCATGTATTTGAAGAATTTTGCACATCTCAAGGGTACACTCACAATTTTTCTGCTCCACGCACTCCACAACAAAATGGCATAGTTGAAAGGAAAAATCGATCACTACAAGAAATGGCTAGAACTATGATGCTTGAACATAACACCCCCAAAAACTTTTGGGATGAAGCTGTAAACACCGCATGCTATGTGTTAAATAGAGTAACTGTTCATTCTCATTTGAAGAAAACTCTGTATGAAATAATACATTCTAAGAAACCTAGAGTTGACTATTTTCATACCTTTGGATCTACATGTTATATCTTAAATACCAAAGATGATAGAGATAAGTTTGATTCTAAATCACACAAAGCATTCTTTTTGGGATATTCTACCTCTAGCAAAGCATTTAGAGTCTATAACACTATCTCTAGAAAAGTTGAGGAATCTATTCATGTCTCTTTTCATGAAGAGTCCAAATCAGAAAATCTAGAAATAATTGATCTTACTAATCAATTCGAAAACCTAAACATACCAAATGACAGTGAGAAAGATACTAAAAACAAAAACCAAGCTGAAACACAACCTATACCTAGACTTATTAAGGATCATCCTCAAGAATTAATTATTGGAAATCCAAATGATAAAGTAAAAACTCGGTCTTCCTTTAAGGATGTTGCAAACATGGCCTTTGTTTCTATCATTGAACCTAAGAAGATATCTGAAGCTCTTAAAGATGATTATTGGATAATAGCAATGCAAGAAGAACTAAACCAATTCACTAAAAATGATGTATGGGATTCAGTTCCTAAACCACAAGATAAAACCATCATTGGAACTAAATGGGTTTTTAGGAATAAACTAAATGAGGCAGGAGAAGTAATAAGGAATAAAGCTCGGTTAGTAGTACAAGGATATAATCAACAAGAAGGAATAGATTTTGATGAAACGTATGCACCAGTAGCTAGACTTGAAGCTATAAGAATGTTACTAGCTATTGTTGCACATAAAAACATCAAACTCTACCAAATGGATGTAAAAAGTACATTTCTAAACAGAATCATTCAAGAAGAAGTATATGTTGCCCAACCACCCGGTTTTGAAATACCAGAAAAAGGTGACTATGTTTATAAACTTAAGAAAGCACTTTATGGTTTTAAAACAAGCACCTAGGAACCGGTATGAAAGGCTCAAGACATATCTTTTTGATAATGGTTTTTCTATTGGAAATTCCGATTCTACTTTATTTTTCAAAACATATACATCTGATTTCCTAGTTGTTCAAATATATGTTGATGACATTATTTTTTGAGCTTCTAATGAATCGTTGTGCACACAATTCAGTGACATTATGCAAATAGAATTTGAAATGAGCCTCATGGGTGAACTAACTTTCTTTCTTGGTTTCCAAATTAAACAAACGCCCGCCGAAATCTTTATAAGCCAAGAAAAATATACTAAAGAACTCTTAAAACGTTTTGGGATGGATCGATGCAAACATGCTACTACTCCTATGGCCACTTCTATAAAAATTGATAAGGATGAAAATGGGGAACCAATTGATGATTCCTTATATAGAGCCATTATTGGTAGTTTGCTTTACTTAACTGCTTCTCGACCGGACATCATGTTTTCTATTGGTCTTTGTGCTCGATTTCAGTCACAACCTATGCACTCTCATTTTCAAGCAGTTAAACGAATTCTTCGATACTTAGCCGACACTACATGTTTTGGTTTATGGTATCCAAAAGGACAATCCTTGGATTTTAAAGCTTATACTGATGCAGATTATGCTGGTTGTCGACTTGATCGCAAGAGCACTAGTGGTGGCTGTTTCCTGTTAGGGAGAGCTTTAGTATCTTGGTTTAGCAAGAAACAAAACATGGTTGCCCTCTCTACAACTGAAGCTGAATATATGGCAGCTGGATCTTGTTGTGCTCAAGTGCTTTATATGCAACAAGTGTTAAATGATTATGGTTTTATTCTTTCATCTACGCCTATCTTTTGTGACAACACAAGCGCTATAAATTTAGCACATAACCCTATTTTACACAGTCGAGCTAAACATATTGAAATCCGTCATCACTTTTTAAGGGATCATATCTCCAAGAATCATGTTTCCCTTCATCATGTTGATACGGAAGATCAATTGGCTGGTATTTTTACAAAACTACTTCCACTAGACCAATTTAACAAGATTAGGAAGCAATTGCTTATCACTCCTTTGGAAGATGTTTTCTTTGATATTTGTGCTTCTTAAAAATAACTTTTACTTACATCATTTTGGCTTTTAATGGACATTTTTTTGGGACATCTAATTAAGGGGGAGTTTTATTCTTAAATGGATATCTTTTTGAAATGACAAAGGGGGAGAAATAAATATAAAACTTAGTATTTGTACAAAACAATAAATAAATATAAAACTTAGTATTTATGCAAAACTCAATCAATAAGTTTCATAAACTCTTGGCTTTACATTGAAAGTTGCTATATTCCCCAAAGGATTGAATTTCATGTTCCATAATTCATGGGGAATAATAAGCACACATTTTATAAACAAGAGAAGAACTTTACAAAGGTAATCTTTAGGTATGAAAATCACATGTTTTATACTTTCTTATTTTATATTTAGGAAATGTTTGTCATCTTCAAAAAGGGGGAGATTGTTGGCTAAATGGACATTTGTAAATCCCTTTGTTTTGATAATGACAAACATTTCATTCTTGTTAATCTAACATGCTACTTGAGTGTTGCAGGAATAAGGTGGATGACAAAGCAATTAGGGAAATCCATATGCTTACATATTTATATTTTCATGAAATGTAATCACTTTGTAAAAACTTGTACAAATATATAATGTACAAGTACTTAGATTTCATGTAAATCAAGCGTTAGATTCTCCCTAGCTAAACATCACATTTAGATAGGTCATCCCCTCCAAATAAGTGTCACATATGCACACTCATACACACACTTAGTGCTTTAATTGAAAAATTGAAACAGGGTCAATCTCGGTCGACTAACTCCTCGACCGAGACACTCTCGGTCGACAATTTTCTTGACCGAGAAAGATCCAAGTAGCCGTTAGACACAGCTGACAAGGTGGTTGGCAGTTGGAGATAAACGTTGCATACACTTGATCCAGAGAGCCTGTCGGTCGACAAAACGTCGACCGAGTAGGTGTCTCGGTCGACCATTTCTCGACCGAGATGGTCTCTGACAGCAACTGCAGAATTAATTAATTAGTCGTTACTAAAGCAACAAACTTGTACCTAACGGCTAGTTAAGCACTTAGAAACCCCTAGAAGGTGTCTAGAACGTCCTTAAGCACTTGTAGGACATTCCTATAAATAAGACATGCCTTAGGACACCTAAATACACTTCTTACACTTGAGCAATCTTTGAGCATACTTTGAGCAACCTGTTTGTGAGCAAATTGAGCATAGTGACAATTGGCTACTTCTTCTCTTAGCTCAAATTTTGTGTCCTATAGGCTAGTATCTCCTATCCAATGCAATTACTATTCCATACACTTTGGTTAGGATATCTACACGCTTGATCTAGGAAAATCAAGCCTTGTGCTACCAAAGGATAAGTTGTAATTTCCTTTTTCCTTTCTTGTTCTCTATTATTGTTTGTACTCTCCTGGCTACTCCTAGGTTGGAGGCTGCGGATTGGAGAGGTTGGAGATCTTCTTGGTGAAGAAGGGGACCTTGAGCTACTTCAAGAAGGCTGGTGCAACGGGAGGTTACTTCTAGAGAGGAAGGCTACTTCAAGGGGGAGCTTGGAGTTACTTCAAGAAGGCTACCTCAAGTTGGTGCATCTACTTCAAGTGAAGGTTGTTCAAGGGGTGTAAAGAAAGTATTGTATTTTGTGTAAATCCTTGTGAAGGTAATAAAATTAATACTTTCAAAATCCTGGTTGGGTAAGCAACCGGGTAGTGGACTGACAACTTTAGTATTTGCTAAAGTTGGAACCACTCTAAACACCTGTCTCCTTCTTCCATTTTCAAATGTGGTTGTTTTGAGTTAAATAATTGTTAAAATATTTAAAAACTCTATTCACCCCCCTCTAGTGTTTTTCACATTTGAGGTCTAAGTGAACAAGATCATTTGGAAAGTAATTAATCAAATTGTATGGACACTTAAATTGAATAAAGGTCAATGGTTTAAGTGGTCAATTACATGATGTAAATCAATGGTGTTTATAATAATGATACCTTTAATGAGATAGGGTGATTAGTACCCTTCAAGTAGCTAAGCCCTAATGATCATGGTGATAATGACATAACCCATGATGTTAATTCTTCTTCAATATTGAGTTGACTTAGCTTAATCAAGGCTGAAGCAAACATCATCTTGTAGAAGATGAAAGACAAGATTTCCTACATGATTGATAATCAAGTAATAGACTTTCTATATGAATGAATGTTTAATTAGGGTATGATCCTTCATAGTGATATCATGAACCCTAATTATGTGGGTTAATGAATCATAACCCTAACTGAGAATATTAATGGAAGTAATCTTACTACATGATGATGGTATGATATGATCCTTCATAGTGAGATCATGAACCCTAATTATGAGGGTTAATGAATCATAACCCTAACTGAGAATATTAATGGAAGTAATCTTACTACATGATGATGGTATGATCTTAATTCATAGTGATGGTATGATAAACCCTAATTCAGGGTACTTTGATGATCACTCCTACTTGGGGTGAATAGTAAACCCTAATTTAGGGTGATGTGATATGAATAGTAAATCCTAATCTAGGGTGATGTGATGTGAATAGTAAACCCTAATTGTGGGTTATGGAATAAGAAACCCTAATGGAGGGTGATGACATGAGAAACCCTAATTGGGGGTGATGTCATGAGAAACTCCAATTGGGATGAACAGTAAGTCTAATTATGGTTTATTGAATATGAAACCCTAGTTTTATGTGATGTTATGTGGAACCCTAATATTATGATATGGTGTAAGACTCAATTTAGGGTGATGTCATGTGATGATATATGAAACCCTAGAGATGGTTTAATAGCTAGTACACTTAAGAGAGGTGTGGCTAAAATAATTAAATAAGATGAATATGTTATAGACATGAAGGATAGGGTTGATGAACCATGTGAATGATAATGTGGTGATTTTAATGAATAAGGGTCTAAGAGACAAGATGATAACTAGAACCTTGTACAACCATCTCTATACATGAGTAATAGCCTATACACCTTACAATGATGAGGACATGAAACTTTTAGGAATGATGTATGCTATACTAAATAATGATGTGGATAACATCCTAAGAGTTGAAATACCTAAACTAGTTGATAATGGTTTATCTTATATCAGCAATGTCTATCAGTTGGATAAGTCCATATCATTAAAGACAATTGGACAATTCTAATGTGTGACCCATGCACCATATGATGAAAGTAACAAGTTAATGGATAAAGTATTAAGAGGGAAAAACTGACCGGCCTAAATTGCGCGTCTGAAAAGTGGAGGCAGATTTGAAGTAGTCAAACTTTTAAATTTATAACCTGAAACCTTCTAGGCCCTCGCAACTTTGTTTACGAGGTCAAAGTATATATGCGGGGTCGAATACAGGGACAAGGGTGGTAGTGATGAGAATGCTGAATCGACACTTTACACTCCGATACGGGTAAAGAGATGATAAAGTTCCTCAAGGGGACAACAGGCTAAGATCGATGAAATAAAAGAAAACTATCTCTGACATGAGCTACGAGGAAAAATTAGGTTTTAAGCATTTATCAGTTTTTAGGGTTTTCATGCAACGAAAATAGAGAGATAAAACTATTGCATTAGCAAGGAATGAAGGAGAAAGCTTTGGTAAAACAAGCGGCAGCAGAAAACATCATGTACCCCTTCTCTCGAAGATGGTACCTCTGACTAAGCATCAACACTCCTCTCGAGGTTGTTGGACTTAAGTTAGAGTGGAAGGGTTACTAAAGCTACTCCGATTTTGGGCACTCTCGTACTCCAGAATCGGACCAAACACTAGAGCCACAACACCTCTCTCGAGGCTGTTGCAACGGGAAAACATGATTCGGTAGCTAATCGAAATGCAATCCAAGCATACAAGCTAGAATTCAGATGTTAAACATTGCCGTCATCCAACAAAGGTACCAAACATAAAGTAGCAGATAATTAAAACTCTTCTATTTCCATTAACATATAAGGGTCTGATTACATTGCATAAGTAAAGGAAGTAAATGACTAAAATAAGTAAAGATAAATGTCACCTTCTTGATATGGAAGGGCGACATGCAACAACATATCCTCTAGCCCGATACTGAGCAGGGGCCTTGCCCGATAGGCCCGTGTCGGGCGGCACCCTCTCGGGCGACACGCTCATGACAGGTAGACGTATCGTGTGGGGCGCCCTTGCCTGATACGATCACGTCGGGAGGCACCCTCTCAGGCGACACGCCGTGACTGATGATGCGTATCGGGGTTCGGTATCGTGTCAGGCTAGAGTGTTGCTTCCAATATTGGTCACTTGTATCGGGTATCCTTGTTGGCCGATATCGCCCTGCAGTGGTGTCTGGGATGACCCTAAGTGAACCATTCCCTCCCTCTCGGGATGGGGAAGTGCTCACCTAGAATTGCCTGACACTCCTCTGAGGCACGCTACGCTAGCTCCTGAAGCTTTCCTGAGTTGGCTTGCGCAGGGTTCCGACCCGTCCCATTGGAGTCTTGTAGCTGCTATTTATAGGCAGCGATTGGGGGAAGTTATGGTGCTCCGGACGCCACATGTTCTTCCTCGGCTCTTATTATTGCAGAATCGGGGATGGTCGATATCAGTATTGCCCAGTACAAGGATGTCGAGTGTCGGTCACCGTGACGAGTGGTGCCTGCCGGTGGGTGGCCTGTATCGCGCGACACGCTTCAGTTGTCATTGCGAGCCCGGCTCCCTATCGGGTAAAAGGCGTATCACCAGTTAGTTTCTTGTTGCGTGACATCCTCATGTCGCGCGTCGGTGTATTGTGCTACCCTATCGGGCAGTGAGTGTATCGGCCAGCTGGTGGGAAGGCCGATGCAGTTGGAACACGTTTGTGGGTCGGGATGGGCCTTTTTGCTGCTAAATGAGTTCAAAAATGAGGAAAACTCTACAAAAGATGATAAAATTGAGTTAATAGCGTGGCGTGGCCTGTTTGTGCAAAAACATATATAAAAAGAGAGGAAAATAGTTTAAAAGGGCAGTTTTGATAACGAAATAAGGGCCAAAAACATCACAAAATTTGGTGTTATCAACTCCCCCAAACTTAGCATTTTGATTGTCCTCAATCAATCTTTAAACATTGTTTTGTGATGCTTCTTCTTGATCGGTATAGTTTTCAGACTAAGGTTTCGAGTGATCATTGAGATGTCTTACTGAGAATACAGCCTGATCACGAACAACAGACTTTATTTCTCCTACCTTATTTAAGCAAAAATTTTCTCTACAGCTTTGGCGAGACTTGGGTGCATGATTTCGAAGTTAGCTTTCACACCAAACAACATTTTGGGAGCAGAAAGTAGTTTGTTGGGTGGGCTAAGGCTTTTTGGGGTTTTCTTGTTTCCCATCAGTCCATCCAGATATAGGTCCATTAGCGGGCGAGTGGTCCCTGCAGTCCAAGCTAGTTAGATATAGAGCAGTGATTTCACATCCTACGTACCACTGCCCCAGATCTACCATGCCTAAATATGGGTACTTTTAGAAAACAAGTGTGTATATATTTCTTTTTCTTTTCTCTTTCTTTTTATTGGGCACAACTCTCATGCTTTTATTCACTCTCATAAGGTTACTCTCTCTTTTTGGGATTTTTTTGGGTAAGGAAAAACAAGAGAGTTTTTTGCTGTTTGGGTAGCTTTTTCCTTCTCCATACACGTCTCTTAACTATTGTGAGATTATTTTTCAAAATTTTTGGCATGAAAAGTTGTAGTCTTTTGTTGTTTGAGGCTGCATTATTAAAAAGACATAACAAAACCTACATCTCCTTGGGAACATAGAAAACAAACTGGCAAGAGTCGTATCAGGTTTTTATTATATAATGTTTTTGTACATAGGTATGGAAACAGAAAATGCAAAATTTTTCAAAACTTTTGTAAGAGCATGCATATGTACATATGATATAGAAGAAGAACAAAAGAGAAAAAGGGGTGGAGTTGAAGAGAAAAAAAATGTATACCTCCCTCACTGCTACATGGTACCCCCCTCAAAACTTACTCCACACTCTGTCCCAGAGTTGTGAAGTAAATAAGGTAGGGTAATTTTACGCCAGCGAGGGTTAGCTGGTGAGCGCGCCTATGCCAGTAGTCGACGTGGGGGAGTTGGTCAGGCTTCTCTTTATTTGATATCCAATCTAGGATGAAGATGCTGCAGTCAGCTGTACCAAATGGAAAATGTGCGTTCAGGATTGCAAGATTCAATGAGATCAGTCATGCGTTTTTGCTGAGGAAGAAGTTCCAAAACTATTAGGCATTCCCTTAAACCGGTTTGACTTTTTAAGATACTTCCATTGTGAACATGAACAAAAGGACTGATCATCAACCTCAATTTCTTTAAACTTTCATCATCTATTGAACTAGTCAGAGAAGTCCACTTATCTTTTGCAATACTTTTTCTTGATTTGGTAGCCCCAAGAGAGGTCCATTTCCTTATCATAGTTTGTCTTCTGCGGTGGTTTAGGACCATCTCCAAAAGACAAAATCAGTGGAAGTCTTTTTCCAGTGGCTTCTGGATTGAATGTGGGTATTTTAGGTTTATCAGTCATGAAGCCACCTTCTTCACGGGGGGTATCTTATTTGGATATAGTATCCACAAGTGTTTTCAAGAGATCTCTGTCTACCATACACCGGTTACCATCGTCATAGTCTGCACGAACCTTGTGTTTCCTTCTTGAGAGCTTTGCACTTGTTCTGGCTGCATCCTCTGGGAAAGAAAATAGACTCGTTACTTCTTCCGTCCTTGCTCTCTTCTCGATGGTTGAGGGCTCAGTTGCCTGGGGATCTGCCTCGGAATTCTGGCATTTCTATCCGACCGTTGTTGCTTCGGTTGCTACCTCAGTGTCAATTCTTATGCCGTGTTTGTCAATCCGAAGGGCGGTTTGCTTTGTACGGGCCATATCTGTTATCATTAAACAAGTTCATTGATCATTCAAATGTTAAGTAGGCAAGAAAAATTGATGCACGATAAGATTCGGCCCATTACAAAGTCCGAGTATCGTCCATCAAAAGAGCATTCTAGGCGATACAAAGTTGGACGATACATAGGAAAGCTGCGTGTTAAACACGTTGCCCGACATGGGTGTGTCGGGTGATACGGTTGCGTGAAACAAACAGCCATATAGGGACTTCCCGATGGAAAAATGTATCGCCCAATAATAAGAACAAACGAGGTGGTACCAGGATGGGCCACCCGACTATCTCCCGACATGGCGTATCAGGCAAACGTGTTTTAAATACGGGTCGTGCGACACACGTATCGGGCGACACAAGCGAAAATCAACTAAAGACGTCAACTCAATATGCCACGCGTGATAGGGAGGTCGTGTCGGGCAAGAAAGCTGTCGGGCTATACCTTTACTATCTGAAGCTCTTGCGTGACACGAAAGTAAAAGCTAGCAGGACGACATATGAGTAAAGGGAGAAATTACCACATGATACGGGTAGCTAGGTGAGTAAAAGTAGCAGCCCAACATGGTAAAACCTCCATACTATATATAGCAATCTCAACCGGGGGTAAAACGGGTAAATCTGGGACGCGTTTCGGTCGTTGAGACAAGCTATTCCCGAGACGAACGGTCTCATCCATCTAATCAAGGGTAATTACTCATCTTGCGCGACACGGGAGCCAGCCGCCCGAGTGTGTCATCTGACACGACCTATGCGATGCCTGATATAAGCATGTTCTACATGCCGGTTGAGTTGTTGTCCGATACAAAGCCTTCGGAACAAAATCTAGAAGAAAAACTTAAAACAAAATGGGGAAAAAGTGGTTGATGAGCAAAGCATCATTGGCCTACGGTTAAGTTCCCTGACTCAGATAGTATTACCCATCCATGTCCATAAAATAGAAGAGTCAGCGCTTGTGGCACATGTACTGACTCGGGCCTTATTACAGTCCAAATGTTCATAATGTTTGCTTTGCAAGAAAGTAAATAACATCCTATTTTAGGAAAAGTAAAAATCTCAGGCTATCTCCCGTGGAGCGCTGCAGTTTTCATCGCCAGCTCGACCGGTTTAGGTCCTTCACTTTTAGCTTTCAACAGTATCCATGTCTTGCAAGCTGATCTCTGTCCTCCTAACGAAAGCTTCATCTTCATAGTACCTCTTCACTTTGTGCCCATTTACTTTAAAGACCTTGTTTGGATCATCTTTATCATATAACTCCATCATTCCAGACAGGTATATCCTTGATACAGTGAACGGTCCTGACCATATCGTTTGTAACTTTCCTGGAAAAAGACGAATGGAGGATTTAAATAATAAAACTTTATCACCTTCACTTACGTCCTTCCTCTTTAGGTGGGCATCATGCCACACCATCGTCCTTTGTTTATAAATATTTGAGTTCTCATAAGCATGCATCCTTAATTCTTCAAGCTCTTGTAACTGCACAAATCTATTTTCACCAGCTTTGTCTAGGTCCATATTCAAGAATTTAATTACCCAAAGGGCCTTATGCTCCAGTTCAAGTGGTAGATGACAAGATTTTCTGTAGATCAACTTGTAGGGGGTGGTTCCAATGGGCATTTTGTAGGCAGTCCTGTAGGCCCAAAGTGCGTCGTCAAGCTTTATTGACCAATCCTTCCTCGTCCGGCTGACAGTCTTTTCCAGAATCTGCTTGATTTGTCTATTAGAAACCTCTACCTACCCGGAAGTTTGTGGGTGGTAGGGCGTAGCTACCTTATGCTTAACTCCATACTTCCGTAGGAGTGCTTCAAACTGCCTTTTCCCAAAATGTGACCCACTGTCGCTTATTACAGTACGTGGTACACCGAGCCGAGGGAAGATCATCTTCTCGAATAGCTTGATTATTGACTTAGCGTCGCACGTCTAAGCTGCCACAAGTTCTACCCATTTTGATACAAAATCTACTGCCACTGGAATGTACTGATACCCCCTTGATGGGGGAAACGATCTCATGTAATCAATCCCCCATACATCGAAGATCTCTACTTCGATCCAATTTGCCATTGGCATTTCATTCCTTCTCCCTATATTGCCCATCCACTGGCACTCTTTACAGACCTTTACAAATTGTGCAGCGTCTTTGAATAAAGAGGGCCAGTAAAACCCTGATTGTAGCACTTTGGCAGCAGTCCTTTCGCTGCCCAGATGGCCTCCATAAGGGAAGGCATGGCATTCCTTCATAGTGTTTGGGGTTTCTGTTTCAGGAATGCATCTCCGGTACAAGTTATCAGCACATCTTCTGAAAAGGAGAGGATCGTCCCAATAGTAATTTTTCACATCCGCGAATAGCTTTATCTTTTGGTTATAAGTGATGTCGGGGGGCAGTTCTCCACAGTCAAGATAGTTATAGATATCTGCGAACCAGGGTAAGTCCTCTTCCTTGGTTTCAACCAACATTAAAGCTTCGTCGGCATAGCTGTCGTTAATGGGTGTTTCCCTCTGTCCTTCTACGATGATCCTTGATAAGTGGTCAGCGACCACATTTTCAGCTCCTTTCTTATTGATTATCTCATGGTCAAACTCTTGTAGCAACAAGGCCCACCTCAACAGTCTGGGCTTTGTATCTTTCTTTTGCATGAGGTATCTTATGGCCCCGTGGTCTGTGTATACTTTGACCTTTGCTCCAATGAGGTACAACCTGAACTTATCAATGGCGAAGACTATTGTGAGCATCTCTTTTTCCGTGGTTGTATAATTTACCTAAGCTTCGTCCAACGTGCGACTAGCGTAGAAGATCTCGTGGTGCTTTTTATCCTTTTTCTGCCCCAGGATCGCTCCTATTGCATAGTTGCTGGCGTCACACATAAGATTGAATGGTAAATCCCAATCTGGAGCTTGGAGGATGGGTGGGGAGACCAGAGCATTCTTCAAAGCTTGAAAAGCGGTTAGACAGTCGTCAGGGAAAACAAATTCAACATCTTTTACCAGCAGATTGGACAATGGCTTTGAAATCTTTGAGAAGTCCTTTATGAATCTTCGGTAATAGCCGGCGTGCCCGAGGAAGCTCCTCACTCCTGTCATGGACTTTGGTGGAGGAAGCTTGGATATGGCTTCAACCTTACTAATGTCCACCTCGATGCCACGCCTTGAAACTTTATGTCCGAGGACGATGCCTTCTTGTACCATAAAATGGCACTTTTCCCAGTTTAAAACCAAACTCTTATCCTCGCATCTTTGCAAAACCAAAGAGAGGTTTTTCAGGCAGGTATTGAAGTCTTTTCCATAGACAGAAAAATCATCCATGAAAACTTCCACGATATCTTCCAGAAAATCTGAGAACATTGATATCATGAATCGTTGAAATGTAGCGGGAGTGTTACAAAGTCTGAAGGGCATCCTTCTGAAGGCGTAGGTGTCGTAGAGGCAGGTAAAGGTTGTCTTCTCTTGGTCGCCTGGCAGGATGGGGACCTGATAAAATCCTGAAAAACCATCCAAGAAATAGAAAAAGTTATGATGCACTAATCTTTCAAGAACTTGATCAATAAAAGGTAGCGGAAAATGATATTTTTTAGTAGCTTGGTTTAGCTTCCTGTAGTCAATGCACATTCTCCATCCTGTGATGATCCTAAATGCCACCTCATCTCCTTTATCTCCTCTTACCACTGTCATACCTCCCTACATGGATCAGGCTTACCAGTTACTATCGCTGATCGGGTAAATGATCCCTGCATCCCTCAACTTGATTACCTCTTTCTTTACGACTTCCTTCAGCATCTGATTCAACTTTCTCTGGGGTTGAACCATAGGTTTGGCGGATTCATCCAGATCGATGTGATGCATACATAAAGCAGGGCTAAGGCCCTTGATGTCTTCTACTGAGTATCCTATAGCCCGACAGTGGAGTCTTAACTCCTCAAGAAGTCTGTCTAACTGGTTCCATGAAAGATTGGCATTGATGATTACAGGGTTCCTTTCTTCTTGATCCAAGAATTCATATTTCAACCCTTCAGGGAACAGTTTCAATTCAGGCTTGGCCCTGGGTGTCTTTTCTTGCGGCGCCCCCTCAAGAGAGACATACTTGACAGATTCCACCCACTCATCCTCATTGCTCAAATCTTCATCAGACAGATTAAGAAAGCTGAGACACTCCGCAAATTCTGGACTTTCAAAGTCAGAATCCCGACTGCTTATTGCCCTCGCAAGGGGGTCTACCATTCATATGTCTTCTTCTATCTCTTCGCAGAATTGGTCGTAGCTATCTGCAAAGCAAGCAGGCTCTTCCAGGGAAGGTCCTCTCATCGCATCCTTCACCTTGAAGTCTAAGTGGTCGTTTCTGACCCTCAGAGTGATTATCCCCTCAGAGACATCAATCAACGCCCTTCATGTAGCCAAGAAAGGATGTCCAAAGATGACAGGACAATGGGGGTCCTCCACATTGTCAATGACAACTATATCACACGGAATGAAGAAATTACCTACCCGGATTGGCATATCTTCAACAACACCGACAAGTCTTTTGAAGGTGTGATCTGCTAGTTCAATTCTCATGTTGGTTTTAACCATATCGGTTAAACCTAATCTTTGTGTGAAGCTTAGGGCATAAGGCTTATGCTAACCCCTAAGTCAGCAAGACCTTTCCGTTCGATGTTATCTCTGATGGCGAAAAGGATTGTGAAAGCCCTAGGATCTTTCTTTTTTTTGGGTAAATCTGGTTTTATGAAAGCAGAGGACACAGCTGTTAGATGAATAGTTTCAATTCTTCCTCCTCTTCTCTTCTTAGTAATCAGATCTTTGAGAAACTTGGCATAAGTTGGCATCTCTTCTAAGGCGTCCAAGAAGGGAACTTCAAGATAAAGTTTCTTGATTGATTCGATAAACTGCTCGTGGCGCTTCTTTAGGTTTGTCTTTATCAGCTTGTATGGAAAAGGGAGCCTAGGAGCGTAAGGGCTTCTCCCACCAGGTAGCTCCTCAAAGGATCTCTGTTCAGGCCCTTTGGCATCATCTTGTTGATTTTCAGCTTCTGCGGGATTCGCACCCACAGTCCTCGATTCAGGTTCAGGTCTAGCCTCCTCATTACGCTCCACTGTCCTCCCGGATCTCAGCACGACCATTCTGGTAGATTCGGGACCGGAGAGCATCTTTCTTGAAAGATTCTTCATCAAATCGGCCATCTGGGCCAACTGTTGATCAATTTGTCATTGGCACGTCTGCATATTCTCCATCTGGAACTGCATGGATTTTTGAACACCCGGATTGGGAAGCACATTCTACACCAGCTTGTTAATGATTGTATCTTGTCTCTTTATAAAAGCAAACAATTATCTGGCCAAGTTTGGTTGGTTTGGAACCTCGTCTTGGCCTTGACTGGTGTTCGAGAGAGGTCTAGCTCTCCCTTGTCGTTTACCTCCAGAAAGAGGTTGTTCGATGAGAGGTGGCATGTTTGATGGTGTCGGTGCTCAGTTGAACAAAATGCCTTTCTTCTGAGTACCCGAACATCGTGTAAAAAATCAAGTTACAAAATATGTTATTATTAATGAGTATCACTCATTTCAGGTTAAAAAATAATAATAATAATAATGAAAAATCAAGTGCTGTCAAGCTCATTTCTAAGCTTGAGGCACTGGAGTGTAGTTAGTGGATCTGGGTTCGTCAACTGTACGGTTTTGCCTTGTCCCCGACAACGGTGCCAAAAAGTTGACCGGCCTAAATCGTGCGTACGAAAAGTGGAGGCGGATTTGAAGTAGTCGGACTTTTAAATTTATAACCAAAAACCTTCTAGGCCCTCACAACTTTGTTTACTAGGTCGAAGTAGATATGCGGGGTCAAACACAGGGACAAGGGTGGTAGTGATGAGATCGCTGAATCGACACTTTACACTCTGGTACATGTAAAGAGATGATAAAGTTCCTCAAGGGAACAACGGGCTAAGATCGATGAAATTAAAGAAAACTATCTCGAAGTGGAGCTATGAGGAAAAATTAGGTTTTAAGCATTTATCATTTTTTAGGGTTTTCTTGCAACGGAAACAAAGAGATAAAACTATTGCATTAGCAAGGAACGAAGGAGAAAGCTTTGGTAAAACAAGCGGCAGTAGAAAACATCATGTACCCCTTCTGTCAAAGAGGGTACCTCTGACTAAGCATCAACACCCCTCTCGAGGCTGCTGGACTTAAGTTAGAGTGAAAGGGTTACTAAAGCTACTCCGATTCGGGGCACTCTCGTACTCCAGAATCGGACCAAACACTAGAGCCACAACACCTCTCTCGAGGCTGTTGCAACGGGAAAACACGATTCGGTAGCTAATCGAAACGCGATCCAAGCATACAAGCTAGAGTTCAGATGTTAAACATAGCCGTCATCCAATAAAGGTAGCAAACATAAAGCATCAGATAATTAAAACTCTTCTATTTCCATTAACATATAAGGGTCTAATTACATTGCATAAGTACAGGAAGTAAATGACTGAAATAAGTAAAGATAAATGTCACCTTGTTGATATGGAAGGGCGACAGGCAGCAGCAGATCCTCAAGCCCGATATCGGGCAGGGGCTTTGCCCGCTACGCCCGTGTCGTGCGGCACCCTCTCGGTTGACACGCTCATGACGGGCAGACGTATCGTGCAGGGCACCCTTGCTCGATAGGATCGCATCGGGCGGCACCCTCTCGGGTGACACGCCGTGACTGACAATGCGTATCGGGGTTCAATATCGTGTCGGGCTAGAGTGTTGCTTCCAGTATCGGTCACTTGTATCGGATATCCTTGTTGGCCGATATCGCCCTGCAGTGGTGTCTGGGATGATCCTAAGTGAACCATTCCCTGCCTCTCGGGATGGAGAAGTGCTCACCTAGAATTTCCCGACACTCCTCTGAGGCACGATATGCTAGCTCCTGAAGCTTTTCTGAGTTGGCTTGCGTAGGGTTCTGACCCATCCCATAGGAGTCCTGTAGCTGCTATTTATAGGCAGCGGTTGGGGGAAGTTATGGTGCTCCGAACGCCACATGCTCTTCCTCAGCTCTTATTATCATGGAATCAGGGATGGCCGATATCAGTATCGCCCGACACAAGGATGTCGGGTGTCGGTAACGGTGACGAGTGGTGCCTGCCGGTGGGTGGCCTGTATCGCACAACACACTTCAATTGTCGTGGCGAGCCTGACTCCCTGTCGGGTAAAAGGCATATCGCCCGTTAGTTTCTTCTTGTGCGGCATCCTCATGTCACACATCAGTGTATTGTGCTACCCTGTCGGGCAGTGAGTGTATCGACCGGCTGGTGGGAAGGCCGATGTAGTTGGAACACGTTTGTGGGCCAGGACGGGCCTTTTTGCTGCTAAATGAGTTCAAAAATGAGGAAAACTCTGCAAAAGATGATACACTTGAGTTAATAGCGTGACGTTGCCTATTTATGCAAAAACATATATAAAAAGAGAGGAAAACAGTATAAAAGGGCAGTTTTGATAACGAAATAAGGGCCAAAAACATCACAAAATTTGGTGTTATCAAATACCTTAATACAATGTTAGTTGATTAACTTTAGAATATGGAAATGAAAAGAAAGTGATACATTCAGATATGATAGATATCACATTCTGCATTTCATTGTAGACTTATCTTCATGAACCTCTAATCCAATACTCTTGGTTAAGAAACACATGAAATGTGTGATATGCAATCGTTACAATAAAGATGTGATGATCTCAATGTACTTTGATAAATGTTGACCAATATACCTTGAGAATGGGGTAAGCTAATCAATGAGTATAATGTAATTATATCATGACAAGGATGAGAAATGAACTCATGGTTTGAATTGATGATCATTAATGATATATGATAAGAATGGTAATCATAAGAAAATACTTATGATGTCTTGGATGCTCTTAGAGGTGTGGAGTAATACATTAGGGTTGAACTAATAATGTGAGCATGAAACCCTAATTAAAGCAAGATGGGAATCCCTAACCCTAATTTTGGGTAAAGGGAATGAAAAGCCCTAATTGATAGATAACCCTAATCCTAATAAAGGATGGTGGTGTTACTAATGTTTCATATGATGTGAAAAATGACTTACATGACTGTTATCATGTCTATTAACCATGTAGACATCATGAGATGATGAACATAGCCAGATATGAGCTATGACTTTCATATAATTAACATGTTGTATGGCCTTATGTGCCTAATGTTGTTTTTTCTTAGTAAAAGTAACAAAATGTTCATGAACCTTATGAGTTCCATGAGTAAGTTGTTGCCTAGTGAAAGGTGGCAAAACATTTAATAGGCTTTGAGAGCCATGTGAGATACTTGTGTAATAAGTATTATGCATACCTCGATTGGAGGACCCGGAGGTAATAGTTACCTAACAAATGGTAATAGTCATAATGATGAATTGATGGTATGAATACCCAAAGTTGATAAGTATGATAATGATGTTGCTGAGGGAAGTGAACTTTGAAAGAAATGAAATGAGGGACTGAGATCCCAATGTCTTATAAAAACTGACAAGTGATTGATGAAAATAGTACTTGTTTCTTAATTGCATTTGTCTAAATAAGTTATGTTTGAGAACTTGACTGATGCTAAAAGAAAATGATTATGTACTTAATTAATCAAGTGAAATCATATCATGTAGAGCCCTGGCCATAGATCCATCATCGTCAGCAATAGGTGATGGTGAAACGGGTGCTCCGCGAAAAAACCCAGAATGCATATTTTGAATATGTGGGGGTAATGGGTGAATATATCCTGACGTCCTAATGAAGGAATTGAGGAAAGGTAAATAATAAACCTCTCAATCCTTCATTACTTGCATCGGGATAGATGTATCGTGAATCTCCTGAAGATTGGGACAGATGCAGTACACATCTTCCAATATTGTTAATGTCGGATCGATGGAGATAAACATGAAATCTCACGATCGTGAAGAGAGTACAACACCACACCGTAACTCTAATAGTGAAGTTGCCCGTATACCCTGGAAAGCTATATAGCATAGACACATGATGTCTTGCATGTAATCTCACGCTGACCGAGATATGGGAGGTCTTGGTAGATGGCTCTACCATTGACCTTGTATGGTACCGATTTCGACTTCGCAATGGTCGGTTGGAGTATGAGCGGTATACCTCATCTCCTCAGGGCATAAATGTGATTGTAAAATGTAATCATCCATATAGCATATTTCCTTAAGGATTGAATACGGAAAATTCATTGGTTGATGTTACATTTCTTTGATGCATTTTCAGTTGATAAATGTTATTCATATCTCTTTATATTCATTGCAAGCAAATGCATGAAATATGAATCTGCCATGAGTAGATACTGTGCTCTCCTTAAGAAAGGATATTACTTTACTCTATTCATTCAATGATTAATATTGTTGTTAATATATAAGAACTCCTGCTCAGTTTCATTATAATAAACTGCAATAACAATGTTTTGGCGGAGAGTTATATCTCCCGCTGGGACAATTTGCAATTGTCTCACCCTCGTGGGATCCAATGTTTTTAGGTGGATGCAAACGAAGAAGCAGAAACACTATAACAGAGAAAGATCAACATCAGCATCATGGACAACAGTAATGTCTCAGGTGGAGACACTGTCTGTCAAGTTTTAGTTAGTACTCCTATGTGTCATCTCTCTACTCTCAGGTCCTCAGAGTCAGTAGATAGTGTTTTTATCATCGACTTGAGATTTTGGCTTGATGCCTCGAGGTTCTTATGATGTCTGTATATAATGTTGAATAGGACAGCTGATGTTGTAATCCTTGAGAAGAGAGGGTACAAGTTATGTACTTTTGAATCAGGATGTAAATATTATACTTTGGTTCTTAATGGAAGAGTTTCCTATGTTTGGATCTCTTTGCAAAAAAAAAGTTTTAATTTTGAGTGATTTTCAGTAATATGTTGCAAATGATTCGCTTCTGCTTAGTCAATCTTGTGTTTTGTAAGTTGGATGCCACAATTTAGTGGTATTAGTGCTCTAGGTTCGCTGAGTCTACAGAGGCATAGGACTAAGGTAGTAGAGTCTATTCTAGTGTCTTCCAGTGTATCTGATAGTGTCTTTTGCTCATATAGGAGGAGAAGAACTTGAGGATGACTGGGTCACATGAGGAGTTTGCTATAGAAAGCAGCAATGTTGCATCAAGGAGGAATGCAGGGGATCAGAGCAGAGAAGAACATACACCTACGCATCCCCAGTTTGACCTAGCCATGATAGAGAACCCAGCTTTCCTTGCCATGTTTGAGCAATTTAGGACAACTATGATACATATAGTAGATCGTGCATTAGCTATGCAATCCACAATACCAACCCCCAATGATGAAGTATTGAACTCCAATAGGTTTCCTGCTCAGCCTCAACATGTTGGAGCCATGGATAATGATGAAAGAAATAGGATACAATCTAAAACTAGGATCTTCCATATGTGTAGGAAGCATGGACATATTAGACCTAATTGTCTAGAAAAACAATATAAAGTAAGAATTGAGAAAAGGCCTATCCAAATCTAGGAACAGAGGCCTGGTAGTTCCAAAAAGAAGAAGTTTTTGGTACCACCAGTACAACCAGGGCCTAGTGCACCAAGGCAATGGTTATCTAAAAAAGGTAAAGAACCTTTTTGACCATATCAGGAGCTTAGAACTTGTTACTTATGTAGACAGGTAGGACATCTGGTAAGAGATTGCTCAGTCAAAAATGTTATGATGAATCAACCTCTGAGGCAGAGTCAGCATGAGGCAGTAAAAAATCCACAGATCATGACAGGTAAGACAAAATAATGTCATTCATATATGTCTTTTTATGGTTTCCTATGTTAAATGAGAAGGTAATTGACTGCGTTTTCCTTCATTAGTCCTATGAGGACTTATATTTTGCATAATAACATTATATATGTTTCATGTTGCTCTTACCTCTATGAGAAGAAGATGAGGTATTGAAGAGATGTCTAGATAAAATCCAGTAATGATTCTTATTTTTGTAATAATATGAAAAGGAAGAAATATGATAGTATACAAGTGCATACTACCTTGTCTCAGTATTTATATACCCTGGCCAGGTATACAACTACTGATGATAAAGCGAGTATGGAAACTCTTAGATTGTAATCTTTTTTATTGCTCTGATCAAGTAGTCATTTTGATACCATCTAATGAGTATCATGAAATAAGAAATATGTAATAAATAAATGTATCATGTCCTAAGTATAAGAAAGAGAAATCTAAGATAACCTCAGATGAGCATGTTTGTATGAGGAAATAAAAGTATAATCCTCATAAGATAAGAATGAGAATAAGGGATATGAATCTCATCTAATAAAGTTGTAAGTATCATAAAGATCCTTATCATAATGTAGAAATGGAAAATATGATGAGATTGTAAGATGATCATAAACATGCTAAAGGGATAATGATATGTAATCATCCTTATAAGATTCCTATGCTAGGGCAAGGAACCTAGGATGAGATAAAGAGTAAATGTTTCATGAATAGTTGAAAATACATGAAATAATAAGAGGAATATGAATCCTTGTTATCTTTCCTTTGAGGGACATGACAATCAAGTGGGTCTTAGGACACTTGATGTGCCTAAGATAAAAATGTTCATGATGATGGATACTTAGAAAAGTATCAGTTTACCTTGGACCTTGGTTTCAAGGAAAAGATATATGTAACAAGTGATGTCCCAAGAGGAAAGGAAGATAAAGATGTGATGTGTTTTTAACACATGTAATAGATACCAAGGTAAGGGATCCTAGTATCTAAAGAAATAGCAGATGATCTGTGGTGATTACCTGGAATGGTCAACTATGAAATCAGATTGATCATGCAAAATATTATTAACCTCACATGTTAGGGGTTTATGCTTTGCACAAACATAACAATTAATGATATCTTTGAGATAAGTTCTCAATTGATAAGTAACCTTTCCTTATGATAAGAGAATGTACAACTAATGAGATAGTTAGTGCTAGTATAAGGAAAGTTAGTATGGTGTTATCAGGTGAGATGACATGATCAGAGTATGAAAAGACTTATAGTCTCAAGTATATGACAAAATATAATTTTGATCTTGAAAGAGAAATACTGAACTAACTAAGGAACATGGGAGTATATGCTCCATCTGAATCATTCCATGATAAACTTGTTGTTGGCTAAATTGACATTATTATAATCCCTTTGTTTTGATGATAACAAACATTTCATTCTTGTTGATCTAACGTGCTACTTGAGTGTTGCAGGAATAAGGTGGATGACAAAGCACTAGGGAATCTATACGCTTGAATGCTTGTAAATTTCATGAAATGTAATCAATTGTAAACTTGTGCAAATATATAATGTACAAGTACTTAGACTTCATGTAAATCAAGTATTAGATCTTCCCTAGCCAATCACTACACTTAGATAGATCATCCCCTTCATTAGTGTCACATATGCACACTCATACACACACTTAGTGCCTTGATTGAAATATTGAAACAGGGTCAATCTCGGTCGACAAACTCCTCGACCGAGACACTCTCGGTCGACAAACTTCTCGACCGAGAAAGACCCAGGTAGCCGTTAGACACAGCTGAAAAGGTAGTTGGCAGTTGGAGCTGAACGTTGCTAACACTTGATCCAGAGAGCCTGTCGGTCGACAAAACTTCGATCGAGTAGGCATCTCGGTCGACAATTCCTCGACCGAGATGGACTCTGACAGCAACTGCAGAATTAATTAACTAGTCGTTGCTAATGCGCCTAACTTGTACCTAACGGCTAGTTAAGCATTTAGAACCCCCTAGAAAGTGTCTAGAACGTCCTTAAGCACTTGTAGGTCATTCCTATAAATAGGACATGCCTTAGGACACCTAAAAGAACCTAAGCTACACTTGTGCTATACTTGAGCTTGAATACTCATTGGCAATCTGTTTTGAGCAATAGATCAATTCCAACATTGGCTATTCATTCCCATTGCTCCATTTTCATGTCCTATAGGCTAGAATCTCCTTTCCACAACACTTACACTTCTACACTCATTGGTTAGGAGATCAATACGCTTGATATAGGCAAATCAAGCCTTGTGCTTAAAAGTATAAGTTGTAATTTCTGTTTTCCTTCTTGTTCCTTTTATTCTTTGTATTCTCCCTGCTACTCCTAGGGTTGGAGGCTGCAGATTGGAGAAGGTTCTTCTCGGAGGATAAGGTGGACTTCAAGCTACTTCAAGAAGGCTATCGCAATGGGAAGCTACTTCAAGAAGGCTATTGCAACGGGAAGCTACTTCAGGAGGAAGGCTGCTTCAAGGTTGGTGCAATTACTTCTAGGTGAAGGCTGCTTCAAGGTTGGTGCGATTACTTCTAGGTGAAGGCTACTTGAAGGGTTTAGGAAGAGAATTGTAATTTTATGTAAAGTCCTTGCGAGGTAATAAAATTAAATTCTTTCCAAATCCCGGTTGGGTAAGCAACCGGGTAGTGGACTGACAACTTTAGTATTTGCTAAAGTTGGAACCACTCTAAATCCTTGTCCCCTTGTCCAATATTTTGTGGTTGGTTGTTTGAGTTCAATAATTGTTAAAATTGTTTTAAAACTCTATTCACCCCCCCTCTAGTGTTTTTCAATTGGTATTAGAGCAGGCTTCAAGGAACCCTAACAAGGTCTTGAAGAATGGGGGACGGGGTGCTCAACAACTTTAACCTTGAAGGGACATTTGTTGCTAGGCCTCCGGTGTTTGATGGAACAAACTACACATATTGGAAGAGAAGGATGCAGTTCTACTTCCAAGGCATCAGTTGGGACTTATGGAGGATTGTGTCAACCCCATACGAGCTTCCTCAAATGCAATATGCAGAGTGGGATGCAAACACGGTAAAATCAGCTCAAATGAATGCAAAGGCTGTAAGTATTCTTTATTGTTCAATTTCAGTAGGAGAATTTAATAGAATATCAAATTGTGAAACAGCCTATGAAATATGGCATAGATTGTCCATAACTTATGAAGGTACAGTTCAAGTTAAGAATTCTAAGATTAGTATGCTGAAACAGAAGTTTGAACACTTTCGTATGGATCCGAATGAATCCATTAGTGAAATGTTTGCAAAATTCTCTTCTATTGTTAATGGTTTGAATGCCTTAGGAAAAACCATTCTTGAAGAAGACCAGGTATCAAAGGTACTTTGATCACTTCCTCCCAAATACAAGCCCAAGGTGACAGCCATTGAAGAAGCTAATGATCTCACTAAACTGAATATGGAGCAACTCATTGGCAATCTAGAAGCTCACGAGGCAACTTTAGAAGAGGAAGAAAGAAGAGAACGTGAACGTCAACAAGGGAAAAAGAAGGACATTGCATTCAAAGCATCAACCAAGGACACTCATGACACAAGTGAAGATGATAGTGAAGAAGAAACTCTCATTGTAAATGGTAAGCAATATAAAAGTTTTAAAACTAATAAAACTTCTAGTGTTTCTTCTTCCAGGTGCTTTGAATGTGGCAAAAAGGGACACATGAAAGGTGATTGTCCAAAACTCAAGAAAGGGAAGAAATCATCTCACAAAAAGAAAGAAAGAGCATATAAAGCTGCATGGGATGACTCAAGTGATGATTGTGATGATGGAAAAGAAGAGGTAGAATGCCTCATTGCTACAACAAATGAAGACAAAGAAGAGGTAAGTCTTTATGATCTACCCAAAGAAGATCTAATTGCTAGTCTTCAAGATACTCATGAGAAATATATTGAGTGCAAGAAGAAACTTAAGAAATTAAATAAAGTAAATGATGATTTAAATGTTAAACTTCTTGCTCTTGTATCCGAAAATGAAAATCTCAAAAAGGGAAATGAAGATTATGATGTTAAGTTAAAATCGATAGAAGCTAATTGCAATCTTCTTTCCTTAGAAAAGTTAAACTTGCAAACTCAAGTGAATGATCTTCAGAAACAACCTATTCTATGTTCACATTTAGATTATGATGAGGTTGTCAAAGAAAGAAACTCTCTACTATCTGATTTAGATCAAGCAAAGAAAGATATAAATAAGAAGATGGATGATATTGCTAAGTTACAAAGAAATGTAAATGAGTTAAGAGGAAATGACATGCTTGAAAATATTCTAAAAATTTCCTCTAGTTATAATGGAAGAAGAGGTTTAGGATATGATCCAAGGAGAAATAAACCCAAAAGAGTTAAAGCATCCAAGACTAAGATTATGTTTGTACCTAGGAACACAATTCCTAGAAAGAGAAATGAAGTTGACTCTATTAGTTGTCATTATTGCATGCGTCTTGGACATTATTCATTTTCATGCCCATATAAGAAAAAGAATGATGATTTAGCTTGGATTCCTCAGACTTAGTAGCTCAAAATTAACTAGTTGAGATTTGACCTAAACTGATTCTTGATATACAAATGTCATATCTCAACACAATCGAGCTCTAACTTGCATAATCGTATTTTGCTTGGAATAAATTAACAGTTCTGAAAATATTCCAGAAACTTTGTCGGTCGAGAATCTATCGACCGAGTGAACCTCGGTCGAGAAATTTTCGACCGAGCATAACACTGATTTCCAGTCTGCTGTAAAATTGTTGAATTCTTTTTGTAATTGATCAAATTGCTAACTATTTGTGATTAATGACTGTATAATAATCCCTGAAAACTTATATGAGATTAATTTGGTGTATTCTCTAAAATGATTTAAGTTAAAACTGAAATTATGCTTAGCTTAATAAAAAGGAAATTTCTGTTTTATCATTATTCACATGATGTTTCCTAAAGTATTTTATGGTCTACCCATATAGAAATCATGTGATTACAATCATGGAATTATCATTTTCATCATGATGATGTTGTGTTAGCAAGAATAGATAATGATAATTGTATGCATGGATCCTTGATGATACATAGGTAAGCAAAATAATTCAATGATGATATCTCTCTTAGAAATGCTTGCAACACATAAGATAAAAATTTCTCAATTGTCATCTTTAAAAGACTTGAGATAATTAATCGTGCTTTCGTTTTTAAGAGGATGTTTTCATATTGAGTATCACTAAACATGCTTCAAAATTGATATCTAATCAAGTACTTCACATATGAATGCTTAAATTGGAAATCTGCAATTTTTGCCTCTTGGTTGAAATAAAATTTGACCAGGGGGCGCTATGGTCGTAGTCAAAGTCGACCTAAAATAAGCTTTGACAAAATGCTTATTTGGACATCATTTTAATGTACTTAATCTTAGTATCTTGAATCAAAATGAGTTCATTGCATAACATAAAGCTCCAATAAAAGGTCAAAATCAAATCTCATTAGTGACCTTAGAATCCTTAAATTGCTCTTAATTAAAAAATTAAGGGGGAGCTCACAAAAACTATTTTGATTATAAGATTAAGAAGCTTACAAAACTTTGTAAACATCATTTGAAACTTGTTATGACCTTAGTATTTTTAATCTTGGTTATGAAAATAAAGGAATCTACAAATTTCATAAATGTGATATATATCTTGTTCTTAATGGAATTCTCTAAACAAATCTGGGCTTAACATCCCGTGCATTTGGTTAGAGACACTTTTCATGTACTCTAAGCTTAAAGGATTCTCATTTCATTTTCGGGCTTAAAATCCCTTGTAAAATGGATGAGAAATCAATACACATATGCCATGAACTTAAAAGGAACTCATATCATTTCAAGGCTTAACATCCTTTGCAAATGATTGAGAAATAAATTGTGGCTAAATTTAACAATAATTGCTTTGCATTAATCCCTTGCTTTGAAATTGAATATCTCTTTAAGGGGGAGCATAGAATAAAATTAAGGGGGAGCAATGAAAAGTCATACTAAATGATTATCGTGGATATCTTTTTGAAATGACAAAGGGGGAGAAATAATATAAAATCAAAAACATAAAATTAAAATGAGTTTCATAATATCTCAGCCAGCATCCACTTGCAAAAACAAGAATGGCTACAAAAGGTAAACTTCAGGTATGAAACTCACATGATTTATATTTCCTTATTTTATATTTAATAAATGTTTGTCATCTTCAAAAAGGGGGAGATTGTTGGCTAAATTGACATTATTATAATCCCTTTGTTTTGATGATAACAAACATTTCATTCTTGTTGATCTAACGTGCTACTTGAGTGTTGCAGGAATAAGGTGGATGACAAAGCACTAGGGAATCTATACACTTGAATGCTTGTAAATTTCATGAAATGTAATCAATTGTAAACTTGTACAAATATATAATGTACAAGTACTTAGACTTCATGTAAATCAAGCGTTAGATCTTCCCTATCCAATCACTACACTTAGATAGATCATCCCCTTCATTAGTGTCACATATGCACACTCATACACACACTTAGTGCCTTGATTGAAATATTGAAATAGGGTCAATCTCGGTTGACAAACTCCTCGACCGAGACACTCTCGGTCGACAAACTTCTCGACCGAGAAAGACCCAGGTAGCCGTTAGACACAGCTGAGAAGGTAGTTGGCAGTTGGAGATGAACGTTGCTAACACTTGATCCAGAGAGCCTGTCGGTCGACAAAACTTCGATCGAGTAGGCATCTCGGTCGACAATTCCTCGACCGAGATGGACTCTGACAGCAACTGCAGAATTAATTAACTAGCCGTTGCTAATGCGCCTAACTTGTACCTAACGGCTCGTTAAGCATTTAGAACCCCCTAGAAAGTGTCTAGAACGTCCTTAAGCACTTGTAGGTCATTCCTATAAATAGGACATGCCTTAGGACACCTAAAAAAACCTAAGCTACACTTGTGCTATACTTGAGCTTGAATACTCATTGGCAATCTGTTTTGAGCAATAGAGCAATTCCAAAATTTGCTATTCATTCCCATTGCTCCATTTATGTGTCCTATAGGCTAGCATCTCCTTTCCACAATACTTACACTTCTACACTCATTGGTTAGGAGATCAATACGCTTGATATAGGCAAATCAAGCCTTGTGCTTAAAAGGATAAGTTGTAATTTCTGGTTTCCTTCTTGTTCCTTTTATTCTTTGTATTCTCCCTGCTACTCCTAGGGTTGGAGGCTGCGGATTGGAGAAGGTTCTTCTCGGAGGAGAAGGTGGACTTCAGGCTACTTCAAGAAGGCTATCGCAACGGGAAGCTACTTCAAGAAGGCTATTGCAACGGGAAGCTACTTCAGGAGGAAGGCTACTTCAAGGTTGGTGCAATTACTTCTAGGTGAAGGCTGCTTCAAGGTTGGTGCGATTACTTCTAGGTGAAGGCTGCTTGAAGGATTTAGGGAGAGAATTGTAATTTTATGTAAAGTCCTTGCGAGGTAATAAAATTAAATTCTTTCCAAATCCCGGTTGGGTAAGCAACCGGGTAGTGGACTGACAACTTTAGTATTTGCTAAAGTTGGAACCACTCTAAATCCTTGTCCCCTTGTCCAATATTTTGTGGTTGGTTGTTTGAGTTCAATAATTGTTAAAATTGTTTTAAAACTCTATTCACCCCCCCTCTATTGTTTTTCACTTGTATGGAATAACTTTGTATTGATCAAAACTCTATGGTGTCCCCATAATAATGAAATGTTATGTGATGACATGATGATATGATGCATGAATAATATCTATTTTTCTTTATCGAGATATTTCAGGGATGAAATCCTTATAAGGGGTTAATAATTTGTAACATCCCTGACCTAGGTTATGCTTTAACCCTAGGTGTTTTGATTAGGAAAGATGATTATAATTTTAATCTTATCTTGTGAAAAGTAATTAGGCCTCATGAGGAACTTATGTTTGAATTTTGGTCATGTTTGAACAATGTTGAAGCAAGTTTGCTTATTTTGGACTAAAGTGCAAATTACCCAAGTTAAGGGGATAACTTACAAATGTTACATAATAATATGTTCCTATGATGTTTAGACATCATAATAGTGAATATGATGTAGTATTATGGTTTCTACAAGCTTGGAGACCAAGATAAAGCTTGTTGGATAATGTTTGTGTATTAAAACCTAGTTTTGGTGTAAAGTGCAATTTACCCAAAACCTAAGGTTCAATATGCAAATTACCACTTCAATAAGGTCCCTAATGTTTCTTGGCATCATGTAGAGAAAAGAAAATGAGAGGGACGCCTCATTTGAATTAAGTTGGAGGAGAGAGAATCTTGATATTAAAATAATCAAGATTTAATCCTAATTGAAACCCTAATTCAATTTAGGGCAAAAATAAATGTATTAATTAACGGGCTTTCAACCAAAATTAAAATGGTTGAGTTCAGATATGTGTGGTCGTCTTTTTTCTTTACAAGATCCACGAAATATCTCAAGGATGTGGAATTTCCACTCACCTTATTATAAGGAAAAGAAATATCCACTAAGTCATGGATATTAATATAAAAAGGGTTAAGGTGCTGATTTTGTTTTTCTTTAAAATGTGGATAATTGAAGGTAATAAGAGGCCAATAGGATATCCTCGTCTCTAAGGAAGGAGAGGGGTGATGTGGCAAGGGAATGGAGGGGATAATTCCTACTTTCTCTCTCCTAATTGAATTTTTTAATAAAATTCACATATAAGCTCATTTATCCATAGAATGAAAGGGAATTTCGGATTTACTTCCACCCCTTGCTTGGAAAACGACCTTGGGAGCTTGGGAGCAAGAAGAGAATGACCCCGAACCTATTGGTAAGTACTTGACCTTCGTTCTCGTTGATTCCATGGTAGAAATCGAAAATAAATTATGGAATTCTTCTTATTTCGATCTCCTCTTCAACCCTAGCCAAACTTTTCAACCAAAAGCTTGAGGACGAGCCTAATGGGAGTTGCAAAAGCTTCATCCACCATTTTTGGAATGAGATTGGAGCTTTGAAGCTCAATTGGAGGCAGGTTTTATAACTTGAAACCCTATCTTTGTTATTGCATTCAATTCCCCATCAAATAATGATCATTTCTCTATTTACTAATATTGATTTGGTTGATTGATGCAATCTCCATGGAAATCACAGCACGTTTCATGGGTATTGAGATTTATGATGATGACATCATCATAATCACACACCTCTCCAAATATCTAGACCAAATGGTTTCAATCAAATGTCCAAACGGTTTCACAAACCGTTTAAGAGCAAAAAGTTTCAAACCATTTGGAATGAAACGGTTTCACTAAACCGCATAGAAGCAAATGGTTTAAGACCGTTTGGCGATGTTGACCAGGGTTGACCATTTGAGGATTTGTTCATAATGATCTAGGTTAAAGAACCATCAATTATTATTGATTAACTCCAATTGGTTCATGAGTTGAAGGTCTATCAATCACCTAAACCCTAATCCGGTTGAGTGTTGATTTCATAAGTGATTGAGTTTGAAACTTGGGTTGACTGACCCAAACGGTTTCAAAACCATTTGGGGATCACCCAAACGGTCTCAAGACCATTTTTAGGTCTAGGGTTGAGTATGTTTAGGTATTTTAAGATTCAAACTTATGGTATAGACCCTAATCGACTAAGTGATGATTTTGAAATTGAATGAGTTGATGCTTTGGGGTGATTGATCCAAACGGTTTCAAAACCATTTGGGGATCACCCAAACGGTCTCAAGACCATTTTTGGGTCACCGAAGACCGTTTGGAGGCCTAGGGTTAGGTATGGTCAAGTGTTTCAAGGTCCAAAGATACCAAATTGAAATACAATTAAGTGTTGATTTGGTGACCAATCCTAGGATCCAAACTCTAATTGAATGACATGGTTAATGATGATATGATGGGAAAACGGTCCCAAGACGGTTTGGAGGTCATCCAAATGATCCCAAGACCGTTTGGGGGTCACCCATGACCGTTTGGAGGTCGAGGGTTGACTATGGTTAGGTGTTTGAGGATCTAAAGGTACTAAGTTGAAGTGCAATCAAATGCTGATTTGGTGATCAATCCAATGATCCAAACATTGATTGATTGACTTGGATTTTGATTTTGACATGGGAAAACGGTCTCAAGACCATTTGGAGGTCATCCAAATGACCTAAAGACCGTTTGGGGTCAGGTCATGCTAAATTTGGATGAAGGATCAATGGTTTCAAAGTAACCAATCTCACATTGATTAATGTTGAAGGATCAACGATTCCAAACCCTAATCCAATTGATTGAAACCCTAATTGATGATTAATTGAGGGTCAAATCAGTTGAAGGTTGACCTATTTAACTTAATTCAAGTATGGTGATAGGTCCAATTGATGATTGCTTACATGAATTCAATGGTTGAAGGATTCAACATTGGAAACCCTAATTTAATTGGAGTGGTTGAGACTTTTTTTTATCCTTGCGGTTTTGAGGGGGTTTGGACCAAACGATCTCAAGAACGTTTGAGTCCAAACGGTCTCAAGACCATTTGTGTCCAAACAGTGTCAAGACCATTTGGGACCAAACGATCCCAAACCATTTTGGTGCATGCAGTTTCAAAAAGTCAACTTTGGCAAACAGTCTTCACCACCTACTTTACTAAACGGTTGTGAGTATTCAACCAAGACCGTTTATGGTATGTTTGGTCAAGACCATTTGAGGTCTAAGTGACCAAGATCATTTGGAAAGTAATTAATCAAATTGTATGAACACTTAAAGTGAATAAAGGTCAATGGTTTAAGTGGTCAATTACATGATGTAAATCAATTGTGTTTATAATAATGGTACCTTTAATGATATAGGGTGACTAGTACCCTTCAAGTAGCTAAGCCCTAATGATCATGGTGATAATGACATAACCCATGATGTCAATTCTTCTTCAAGATTGAGTTGACTTAGCTTAATCAAGGCTGAAGCAAACATCATCTTGTAGAAGATGAAAGAGAAGATTTCCTACATGATTGATAATCAAGCAATAGACTTTCTATATGAATGAATGTTTAATTAGGGTATGATCCTTCATAGTGAGATCATGAACCCTAATTATGAGGGTTAATGAATCATAACCATAACTGGGGATATGAATAGAAGTAATCTTACTACGTGATGATGGTATGATCTTAATTCATAGTAATGGTATGATAAACCCTAATTCAGGGTACTTTGATGATCACTCCTACTTGGGGTGAATAGTAAACCCTAATTTAGGGTGATGTGATATGAATAGTAAATCCTAATCTAGGGTGATGTAATGTGAATAGTAAACCCTAATTGTGGGTTATGGAATAAGAAACCCTAATGGACAGTGATGACATGAGAAATCCTAATTGGGGGTGATGTCATGAGAAACCCCAATTGGGACGAACAGTAAGTCTAATTATGGTTTATTGAATATGAAGCTCTAGTTTTAAGTGATTTTATGTGGAACCCTGATATTATGATATGGTAAAAGACTCAATTCAGGGTGATGTCATATGATGATATATGAAACCCTAGAGATGGTTAAATAGCTAGTACACCAAAGAGAGGTGTGGCTAAAATAATTAAATAAGATGAATATGGTATAGACATGAAGGATAGGGTTGATGAACCATGTGAATGATAATGTGGTGATTTTAATGAATAAGGATTTAAGAGACAAGATGATGCCTAGATCCTTGTACAACCATCTCTATACATGAGTAATAGCCTATACACCTTACAATGATGAGGACATGAAACTTTTAGGAATGATGTATGCTATACTAAATAATGATTTGGATAACTTCCTAAGAGTTGAAATACCTAAAATAGTAGATAATGGTTTATCTTATATCAGAAATGTCTATCAGTTGGATAAGTCCATATCATTAAAGACAATTGGACAATTCTAATGTGTGACCCATGCACCATATGATGAAAGTAACAAGTTAGTGGATAAAGTATTAAGAGGGAAATACCTTAATACAAAGTTAGTTGATTAACTTAAGAATATGGAAATGAAAAGAAAGTGATACATTCAGATATGATAGATATCACATTTTATATTTCATTGTAGACTTATCTTCATGAACCTCTAATCCAATACTCTTGGTTAAGAAACACATGAAATGTGTGATATGCAATCGTTACAATAAAGATGTGATGAACTCAATGTACTTTGATAAATGTTGACCAATATACCTTGTGAATGGGGTAAGCTAATCAATGAGTATAATGTAATTATATCATGACAAGGATGAGAAATGAACTCATGGTTTGAATTGATGATCATTAATGATATATGATAAGAATGGTAATCATAAGAAAATACTTATGATGTCTTGGATGCTCTTAGAGGTGTGGAGTAATACATTAGGGTTGAACTAATAATGTGAGCATGAAACCCTAATTAAAGCATGACGGGAAACCCTAACCCTAATTTTGGGTAAAGGGAATGAAAAGCCCTAATTGATAGATAACCCTAATCCTGATAAAGGATGGTGGTGTTACTAATGTTTCATATGATGTGACAAATTACTTACATGACTGTTATCATGTCTATTAACCATGTAGACATCATGAGATGATGAACATATCCAGATATGAGCTATGACTTTCATATAATTAACATGTTGTATGGCCTTATGTGCCTAATGTTGTTGTTGCTTAGTAAAAGTAACAAAATATGCATGAACCTTATGAGTTCCATGCGTATGTTGTTGCCTAGTGAAAGGTGGCAAAACATTTAATAGGCTATGAGAGCCATATGAGATACTTGTGTAACAAGTATTATGCATACCTTGGTCTGAGGACCCGGAGGTAAGAATTACCTAACAAATGGTAACAGTGATAGTGATGAATTGATGGTATGAATACCCAAAGTTGATAAGTATGATAATGATGTTGCTGAGGGAAGTGAACTTTCAAAGAAATGAAATGAGGGACTGAGATCCCAATCTCTTATAAAAACTGACAATTGATTGATGAAAATAGTACTTGTTTCTTAATGGCATTTGTCTGAATAAGTTATGTTTGAGAACTTGACTGATGCTAAAATAAAATGATAATGTACTTAATTAATCAATTGAAATCATATCATGTAGAGCCCTGGCCATAGATCCATCATCGTCAGCAATAGGTGATGGTGAAACGGGTGCTCCGCGGCAAAACCCGGAACACATATTTTGAATATGTGGGGGTAATGGGTGAATATATCCTGACATCCTAAAGAGGGAATTGGAAAAATTCTCAATCCTTCATTACTTACACCAGGATAGATGTATCACGAATCTCCTAAAGTTTGGGACAGATGCAATACACATCTCCCAATATTGTTAATGTCGGATCGATGGAGATAAACATGAAATCTCATGATCACGAAGAGAGTACAACACACCACTATAACTCTAATAGTGAAGTTGCCAATATACCCTGGAAAACTATATAGCAGAGACACAAGATGTCATGCATGTAATCTCGTGCTGACAGAGATATGGTCTTGGTAGCCGGCTCTACCATTGACCTTGTATGGTACCGATTTTGACATCGCAATGGTCAGTTGGAGCATGAGCAGTATACCTCATCTCCTCAGGGAATAAATGTGATTGTAAAATGTAATCAGCCGTATAGCATATTTGCTTCAGGATTGAATATGGAAAATTCATTGGCTGATGTTACATTTCTTTTATGCATTTTCAGTTGATAAATGTTATTCATATCTCTTTATATTCATTGCAAGCAGATGCATGAAATATGAATCTACCATGAGTAGATACAATGCTCTCCTTAAGAAAGGATATTACTTTACTATGTTCATTCAATGATTAATATTGTTGTTAATATATAAAAACTTCTGCTCAGTTTCATTATAATAAACTGCTATAACAATGTTTTGGCAGAGAGTTATATCTCCCGTAGGGACAATTTACAATTGTCTCACCCCCGTGGGATCCAATGTTTTTAGGTGGACGCAGATGAAGAAGCAGAAACACTATAACAGAGAAAGATCAACAACAACATCAGGGACAACAGTAATGTCTCAGGTGGAGACACTATCTGTTAAGTTTTAGTTAGTAGTCCTATGTGTTGTCTATGTACTCTCAGGTCCTCGGAGTCAGTAGATAGTGTTTTTATCATCGACTTGAGATTTTAGCTTGATGCCTCGAGGTTGTTATGCTATCTGTATATAATGTTGAATAGGACAGCTGATGTTGTAATCGTCAAGAAGAGAGGGTTCAAGTTTTGTACTTTTAAATCAGGATGTAAATATTATACTTTGGTTCTTAATGGAAGAGTTTCCTATGTTTGGATCTCTTTGCAAAAAAAAAGTTTTAATTTTTAGTGATTTTCAGTAATCTGTTGCAAATGATTCGCTTCCGCTTAGTTAATCTTGTGTTTTGTAAGTTGGATTCCACAATTTAGTGGTATCATAGCTCTAGGTTTGGTGAGTCTATAGAGACATAGGACTAAGGTAGTAGAGTCTATTCTAGTGTCTTCCACTGTATATGATAGTGTCTTCTGCTCATATAGGAGGAGAATAACTTGAAGATGACTGGGTCACATGAGGAGTTTGCTATAGAAAGCAGCAATGTTGCATCAAGGAGGATGGCAGCGGATTAGAGTAGAGAAGAACATACACCTGCAAATCCCTAGTTTGACCTAGCCATGATATAGAACCCATCTTTCATTGCCATGTTTGAGCAATTTAGGACAGCTATGATACATATAGTAGATCATGCATTAGCAATGCAATCCATAATACCAACCCCCAATGATGAATTGTTGAACTCCAATAGGTTTCCTGCTCAGCCTCAACCTATTGGAGCCATGAATAATGATGAAAGAAATAGGATACAATCTGAAACTAGGATCTGCCATATGTGTAGGAAGCATGGACATATAAGACGTAATTGTCCGGAAAAGGAATATACAAGAAGAATTGAGAAAAGGCCTATCCAAATCCAGGAACATAGGCCTGGTAGTTCCAAAAAGAAGAAGTTTTTGGTACCACCAGTACAACTAGGGCCTAGTGCACCAAGGCAATGGTTATCTAGAAAAGGTAAAGAACCTTTTAGACCACATCAGGAGCTTAGAACTTGTTACTTATGTAGACAGGTAGGACATCTGGTAAGAGATTTCTCAGTCAAAAATGTTATGATGAATCAAACTCTGAGGCAGAGTCAGCCTGAGGCAGTAAATAATCCACAGATCATGACAGGTTAGACAAAATAATGTCATTCTTATATGTCTTTTTATGGTTTCCTAAGTTAAATGAGAAGTTAATTGACTGAGTTTTCCTTGATTAGTCCTATGAGGACTTATATTTTGCATAATAACATTATAGATGTTTCATGTTGCTCTTACCTCTATGAGAAGTAGATGAGGTATTGAAGAGATGTCTAGATAAAATCCAGTAATGATTCTTATTTTTGTAATAATATGAAAAGGAAGAAATATGATAGTATACAAGTGCATACTACCTTATCATAGTATTTATATACCCTAGCCAGGTATACAACTTTTGATGATAAAGAGAGTATGGAACCTCTTAGATTGTAATCTTTTTTATTGCTCTGATCAAGTAGTCATTTTGATACAATCTAATGAGTATCATGAAATAAGAAATATGGAATAAATAAATGTGTCCTGTCCTGAGTATAAGAAAGAGAAATCTAAGATAACCTCAAATGAGCATGTTTGTATGAGGAAATAAAAGTATAATCCTCATAAGATAAGAATGAGAATAAGGGAGATGAGTCTCATCTAATAAAGTTGTAAGTATCATAAATATCCTTACCATAATGTAGAAATGGAAAATATGATGAGATCATAAGATGATCATAAACATGCTAAAGGGATAATGATATGTAATTATCCTTATAAGATTCCTATGCTAGGGCAAGGAACCTAGGATGAGATAAAGAGTAAATGTTTCATGAATAGTTGAAAATACATGAAATAATAAGAGGAATATGAATCCTTGTTATCTTTCCTTTCAGGGACATGACAATCAAGTGGGTCTTAGGACACTTGATGTGCATAATATAAAAATGTTCATGATGATGGATACTTAGAAAAGTATCAGTTTACCTTGGACCTTGGTTTCAAGGAAAAGATATATGTAATAAGTGATGTCCCAAGAGGAAAGGAAGATAAAGATGTGATGTGTTTTTAACACATGTAATAGATACCAAGGTAAGGGATCCTAGTATCTAAAGAAATAGCAGATGATCTATGTTTATTACCTGGAATGGTCAACTATGAAATCAGATTGATTATGCAAAATATTATGAACCTCACATGTTAGGGGTTTATGCTTTGCACAAACATAACAATTAATGATATCTTTGAGATAAGTTCTCAATTGATAAGTAACCTTTCCTTATGATAGGAGAATGTACAACTAATGAGATAGTTAGTGCTAGTATAAGGAAAGTTAGTATGGTGTTATCAGGTGAGATGACACGATCAAAGTATGAAAAGACTTATAGTCTCAATTGAATCAATGTTTGCTTATTTTGGACTAAAGTGCAAATTACCCAAGTTAAGGGACTAACTTGCAAATTTTACATAATAATATGTTCCTCTGATGTTGAGACATCATAATAGTGAATATGATGTAGTAGTATGGTTTCTACAAGCTTGGAGACCAAGATAAAGCTTGTTGGACAATGTTTGTGTATTAAAACCTAGTTTTGGTGTAAAGTGCAATTTACCCAAAACCTAAGGTTCAATATGCAAATTACCACTTCAATAAGGTCTGTAATGTTTCTTGGCATCATTTAGAGCAAAGAAAATGAGAGGGGCGCCTCATTTGAATTAAGTTGGAGGAGAGAGAATCTTGATATTAAAATAAATTAAGATTTAATCCTAATTGAAACCCTAATTCAATTTAGGGCAAAAATAAATGTATTAATTAAAGGGCTTTCAACCAAAATTAAAATGGTTGAGTTCGGATATGTGTGGTCGTCTTTGTTCTTTGCAAGAGCCACGAAATATCTCAAGGAGGTGGAATTTCCACTCACCTTATTATAAGGAAAAGAAATATCGACTAAGCCATGGATATTAATATAAAAAGGGTTAAGGTGCTTATTTTGCTTTTCTTTAAAATGTGGATAATTAAAGGGAATAAGAGGCTAATAGGATAGCCTCGTCTCTAAGGAAGGAGAGGGGTCAAGTGGCAAGGGAATGGAGGGGATAATTCCTACTTTCTCTCTCGTAATTGAATTTTTAAATAAAATTCACATATAAGCTCATTTATCCATAGAATGAAAGGAAATTTCGGATTTACTTCCACCCCTTGCTTAGAAAACGACCTTGGGAGCTTGGGAGCAAGAATAGAACGACCCCAAACCTGTTGGTAAGTCCTTGACCTTCGTTCTCCTTGATTCCATGGTGGAAATCGAAAATAAATTTTGGATTTCTTCTTATTTCGATCTCCTCTTCAACCCTAGCCAAACTTTTCAATCAAAAGCTTGAGGACGAGCCTAAGGGGAGTTGCAAAAGCTTCATACACCATTTTTGGTGTGATATTGGAGCTTTGAAGCTCAATTAGAGGCATGTTTTATAACTTGAAACCCTAACTTTGTTATTGCATTCAGTTCCCCATCAAATAATGATCATTTCTCTATTTACAAATATTGATTTGGTTGATTGATGCAATCTCCATGGAAATCACAACATGTTTCATGGGTCTAGATCTTGATGATGATGACATCATAATAATAACACACCTCTCCAAATATCTAGACCAAACAGTTTCAATCAAATGTCCAAACGGTTTCATAAACCGTTTGGGAGCAAATGGTTTCAAATCGTTTGGAATGAAATGGTTTCACTAAACCGCATTGAAGCAAATGGTTTAAGACTGTTTGGTGATGTTGACCAGGTTTCACCATTTGAGTATTTGTTCATAATGATCTACGTTAAAGACCCATCAATTATTATTGATAAACTCCAATTGGTTCATGAGTTGAAGGTCCATCAATCACCTAAACCCTAATCGGGTTGAGTGCTGATTTCATAAGTGATTGAGTTTGAAACTTGGGTTGATTGACCCAAACGGTTTCAAAACCGTTTGGGGATCACCCAAACAGTCTCAAGACAGTTTTGAGGTCAACCAAGACTTTTTTTGGTCTAGGTTTGAGTATGGTTAGGTATTTGAAGATTCAAACATATGGTATAGACCCTAATCGGCTAAGTGCTGATTTTGCAATTGAATGAGTTGATGCTTTGGGTTGATTGACCCAAATGGTTTCAAAACCATTTGGGGATCACCCAAACGGTCTCAAGACCGTTTGGGGGTCACCCAAGACCGTTTGGAGGTCTAGGGTTAGGTATAGTCAAGTGTTTGAAGGTCTAAAGATACCAAATTGAAATACAATTAAGTGCTGATTTGGTGACCAATCCTAGGATCCAAACTCTAATTCAATGACATGGTTAATGATGATATGATGGGAAAACGGTCCCAGGACCGTTTGGAGGTCATCCAAATGATCCCAAGACCATTTTTGGGTCACCCAAGACCGTTTGGAGGTCTAGGGTTGACTATGGTTAGGTGTTTGAAGATCTTAAGGTAATAACTTGAAGTGCAATCAAATGTTGAATTGGTGATCAATCCAATGATCCAAACTTTGATTGATTGACTTGGATTTTTATGTTGACATGGGAAAACGGTCTCAAGAACGTTTGGTGGTCATCCAAATGACCTCCAGACCGTTTGGGGTCAGGTCATTCCCAATTTGGATGAAGGCTCAGTGGTTTTAAAGTAACCAATCTCACATTGATTAATATTGAAGGATCAACGATTCCAAACCCTAATCTAATTGATTGAAACCCTAATTGATGATTAATTAAGGGTCAATTGAGGGTCAAATCAGTTGAAGGTTGACCTATTTAACTTAATTGAGGTATGGTGATAGATCCAATTGATGATTGCTTACATGAATTCAATGGTTGAAGGATTCAACATTGGAAACCCTAATTTAATTGGAGTGGTTGAGACTTTTTTTTATCCTTGCGGTTTTGAGGGGGTTTGGACCAAACGGTCTCAAGACCATTTGAGTCCAAATTGTCTCATGACCATTTGGGACCAAACAGTCTCAAGACCATTTGGGACCAAACGATCCCAAACCGTTTAGGTGCATGTAGTTTCAAAAAGTCAACTTTGGCAAACAGTCTTCACCACCTACTTTACTAAACGGTTTTGAGTATTCAACCAAGACCATTTGAGGTATGATTGGTCAAGACCATTTTAGGTCTAAGTGACCAAGATCATTTGGAAAGTAATTAATCAAATTGTATGAACACTTAAAGTGAATAAAGGTCAATGGTTTAAGTGGTCAATTACATGATGTAAATCAATGGTGTTTATAATAATGGTACCTTTAATGAGATAGGGTGTTTAGTACCCTTCAAGTAGATAAGCCCTAATGATAATGGTGATAATGACATAACCCATGATGTCAATTATTCTTCAAGATTGAGTTGACTTAGCTTAATCAAGGCTGAAGCAAACATCATCTTATAGAAGATGAAAGAGAAGATTTCCTACATGATTGATAATCAAGTAATAGAATTTCTATATGAATGAATGTTTAATTAGGGTATGATCCTTCATAGTGAGATCATGAACCCTAATTATGAGGGTTAATGAATCATAACCCTAACTGAGGATATTAATGGAAGTAATCTTACACATGATGATGGTATGATCTTAATTCATAGTGATGGTATGATAAACCCTAATTCAGGGTACTTTGATGATCACTCCTACTTGGGGTGAATAGTAAACCCTAATTTAGGGTGATGTGATATGAATAGTAAATCATAATCTAGGGTGATGTGATGTGAATAGTAAACCCTAATTGTGGGTTATGGAATAAGAAACCCTAATGGAGGGTGATGACATGAGAAACCCTAATTGTGGGTGATGTCATGAGAAACCCTAATAGTAAGTCTAATTATGGTTTATTGAATATGAAACCCTAGTTTTAAGTGATGTTATGTGGAACCCTGATATTATGATATGGTGCAAGACTCAATTCAGGGTGATGTCATATGATGATATATGAAACCCTAGACACGGTTTAATAGCTAGTACACCAAAGAGAGGTGTGGCTAAAATAATTAAATAAGATGAATATGTTGTAGACATGAAGGATAGGGTTGATGAACCATGTTAATGATGATGTGGTGATTTTAATGAATAAGGATCTAAGAGACAAGATGATGCCTAGATCATTGTACAACCATCTCTATACATGAGTAATACCCTATACACCTTACAATGATGAGGACATGAAACTTTTAGGAATGATGTATGCTATACTAAATAATTATGTGGATAACATCCTAAGAGTTGAAATACCTAAAATAGTTGATAATGGTTTATCTTATATCAACAATGTTTATCAGTTGGATAAGTCCATATCATTAAAGACAATTGGACAATTCTAATGTGTGACCCATGCACCGTATGATGAAAGTAACAAGTTAGTGGATAAAGTATTAAGAGGGAAATACCTTAATACAAAGTTAGTTGATTAACTTAAGAATATGGAAATGAAAAGAAAGTGATACATTCAGATATGATAGATAACACATTTTGCATTTCATTGTAGACTTATCATGATGAACCTCTAATCCAATACTCTTGGTTAAGAAACACATGAAATGTGAGATATGCAATTGTTACAATAAAGATGTGATGAACTCAATGTACTTTGATAAATGTTGACCAATATACCTTGTGAATGGGGTAAGCTAATCAATGAGTATAATGTAATTATATCATGACAAGGATAAGAAATGAACTCATGGTTGGAATTGATGATCATTAATGATATATGACAAGAATAGTAATCATAAGAAAATACTTATGATGTCTTGGATGCTCTTAGAGGTGTGGAGTAATACATTAGGGTTGAACTAATAATGTGTGCATGAAACCCTAATTAAAGCATGACGGGAAACCCTAACCCTAATTTTGGGTAAAGGGAATGAAAAGCCCTAATTGATAGATAACCCTAATCCTGATAAAGGATGGTGGTGTTACTAATGTTTCATATGATGTGACAAATTACTTACATGACTATTATCATGTCTATTAACCATGTAGACATCATGAGATGATGAACATAGCCAGATATGAGCTATGACTTTCATATAATTAACATGTTGTATGGCCTTATGTGCCTAATGTTGTTGTTGCTTAGTAAAAGTAACAAAATGTGCATGAACCTTATGAGTTCCATTAGTAAGTTGTTTCCTAGTGAAAGGTGGCAAAACATTTAATAGGCTTTGAGAGCCATGTGAGATACTTGTGTAACAAGTATTATGCATACCTCGATCTGAGGACCCGAAGGTAATAATTACCTAAGAAATGGTAACAATGATAGTGATGAATTAATGGTATGAATACCCAAAGTTGATAAGTATGATAATGATGTTGCTGAGGGAAGTGAACTTTCAAAGAAATGAAATGAGGGACTCAGATCCCAATATCTTATAAAATATGACAAGTGATTGATGAAAATAGTACTTGTTTCTTAAGGGCATTTGTCTGAATAAGTTATGTTTGAGAACTTGACTGATGCTAAAAGAAAATGATAATGTACTCAATTAATCAAGTGAAATCATATCATGTAGGGCCCTGGCCATAGATCCATCATCGTCAGCAATAGGTGATGGTGAAACGGGTGCTCCGCGACAAAACCCGGAACACATATTTTGAATATGTGGGGGTAATGAGCGAATATATCCTGACGTCCTAATGAGGGAATTGACGAAAGGTAAATAACAAACCTCTCAATCCTTCATTACTTGCACCGGGACAGATGTATTATGAATCTCCCAAAGATTGGGACAGATGCAGTACACATCTTCCAATATTATTAATGCCAGATCGATGGAGATAAACATGAAATCTCACGATCGCAAAGAGAGTACAGCACACCACTGTAACTCTAATAGCAAAGTTGCCTATATACCCTGGAAAACTATATAGCAGAGATACAAGATGTCTTTAATGTAATCTCGCGCTGACTGACTGATATATGGGAGGTCTTGGTCGCCGGTTCTACCATTGACCTTGTATGGTACCGATTTTGACTTCGCAATGGTCGATTGGATCATGAGTGGTATACCTCATCTCCTCAGGGCATAAATGTGATTGTAAAATATAATCAGCCGAATAGCATATTTGCTTAAGGATTGAATATGGAAAATTCATTGGCTGATGTTACATTTCTTTTATGCATTTTTAGTTGATAAATGTTATTCATATCTCTTTATATTCATTGCAAGAAGATGCATGAAATATGAATCTACCATGAGTAGATACAATGCTCTCCTTAAGAAAGGATATTACTTTACTCTGTTCATTTAATTATTAATATTGTTGTTAATATATAAGAACTCCTGCTCAATTTCATTATAATAAACTGCTATAATAATGTTTTGGCGGAGAGTTATATCTCTAGCTGGGGCAATTTACAATTGTCTCACCCCCGTGGGATCCAATGTATTTAGGTGGACGTAGACGAAGAAGTAGAAACACTATAATAGAGAAAGATCACAACAACATCAGGGACAGTAGTAATGTCTCAGGTGGAGACACTGTTTATCAAGTTTTAGTTAGTAGTCATATGTGTCATCTCTATACTCTCAGATCCTCGGAGTCAGTAGATAGTGTTTTTATCATCGACTTGAGATTTTGGCTTGATGCCTCGAAGTTTTTATACTGTTTGTATATAATGTTGAATAGAACAACTGATGTTGTAATCCTCGAGAAGAGAGGGTAAAAGTTATGTACTTTTGAATCAGTATGTAAATATTATACTTTGAGTCTTAATGGAAGAGTTTCCTATATTTGGATCTCTTTGTAAAAAAAAAGTTTTAATTTTTAGTGATTTTTAGTAATCCGTTGTAAATAATTCACTCCCGCTTAATTAATCTTATATTTTGTAAGTTGGATGCCACACTCCCATTCCCCCTGCCGCAAGAGGTAGGTGAGTAAGTTTAAAGAGTAGGCAGGTACCATACCCCCATGGAGATCTATGACCAGGCGGATGGGCACCTTGCCGATCATTCTAGCGTTACCTTCGACCACCTTAACAAATAACAAATGCCTTCTTCCTAGGTGGGTCGTAGCTGCGAGTGAAGCTGTGGTTCTCCGCTGTTGGCACTGCCGCACACCGGCATCGCCACTCATTGACTTTGTTGTATCCAGTCTTAATTAACCTTCTAACCAAATCTAAAACCAACAGTAGGTCGTTTATGTATGGATTTAGCACGAGGTGGGACAGGAGCAACAAACATAATGTCCCGTAACGTGATGACAGAAGTCGAAAAGGGATAGAACACGGAAGCAAAGAGATAAAGTAATAATAACAGAAGCATTGAAAGAGAGCAATGAAAACCTCATATAGCTGTGCGATTGCCTGCAGCAGAAATTACAAACTGAGCATCTGAGAAGTGATTAAGCCCGCCAGATGTTAGAAAGCTTGTCGTCCAGCAGAAATTACAAATGTAGCAGCTGAGAAGTGATTAAGCCCGGCAGACCGACAATTCTATCTGAAGCAGAGAAATGTACGTAAAGTTGGATGGTCTGGTCTCAGCAATAGCTATTTTGTCGGCTGCAAAAGCAATGATTTTTGTTTTACTAAAAGGAGACAGTGTTTCTTTATATGGAAGACTGGTATGAACTACAATAATATACAAGGCCAAAAAACCTAAATGTCACATTTGCCATATTTTATTCCCTAAGTGGCACATTCTTGAACTTATTGCCCAAAATGGCACATTTACGGAGCAATGCGTCTCTTTTTGGGAAGCATTGTTGTCTCGCGAGCCAATGCGTCCCAGCAGCAGACACATTGGTCCCACAAGAGGGCAATGAGTCCGGGATGCATTGCCCTCTTGTGGGACCAATGCGTCTGCTGCTGGGACGCATTGGCTCGCGAGACAACAATACGTCCCTTTTTGGGACGCATTGTCCTCTTGTGGGACCAATGTGTCTCCTGCTGGGACGCATTGTACTAATGAGTCCCAGTCGGGGACGCATTGCAGCAATATGTCCTCATATAGGACGCATTGCACCAATGTGTCCCCATGCAGGACGCATTGCACCAATGCATCCCCATGCAAGACGCATTGCACCAATACGTCCACATGCATGACGTATTGTTTTTTTTTTTCAAATATTTTTTATATTCTTTCATGGTTATTGATATGTATATTAACAATATTAATTATATTTGTACATTTACAAATCGTTCACTTGTATTTGGATGTCTATAATATACCAAATTATTATAAATTTATCAATTTCAATAGCTCGTAACATGCATATCGAATATATAAGTGGTATTGCAACCAACATCAGTTGGTTCCTAATTGATTATATAATAAGAACTTAATCTAAAAAAATGAGATAGGAATTAAAAACAAGGTTAAAACATGAACCAACACGACGAGAAAATAATACACAACACACAACAGAACAATATGATAGATCCAAAATGAACCAATGTGATATCATAATATGATAGATCCACATACAATAGATGTCTTCACAAAGGCATACATACAACACAATACAATATATAAAAAACTAAGCACGTCCTCCTCACCCACCTCCCTCTACATCTGACTCCTCTGTACCGATGACATCTGGAGATGCCTGAACTAGGGACAACTGCGTAGGAGGATGCTGGTGAGCATCAGGGTAGAAATGAAAAGGTAGAGGTGGGGTGAGGGGTCTCTAAAAACTAGGATATGATGCATCAGGTGGGGTGCATCCTGAGAAATCAAACGAAGTTGGTGAATATGTGGCATAAGGTGGTGGTCGACTCTCATTAATAACATGTGGTGGGAATGGAGGGTATGAAATAGAAGAAGAGCTTGCTCCATGGTAGGATGATGGTTGAGGTGGGGTGATGAATGAAGAATAAGAACCAGCTCCTCCAAAGTATGGGCTTATATGTCCCCATCCCATGAACTGAGAAGTGAGAGTGAGCTCGGGAGCAGTAAGTACACGAGTAGGAGTAGGATTAGGATTAGGAGTAGGAGTAGGAGTAGGAGTAGGAGTGGACTCAGGGGATGTGGTATGAGTGGGTATGGGATCCCATGGCCGAGCATAGTCGGGAATACTGTCAAAGTAAACCCCCTAGATGCTATAAATGTCGTCTCTGATCTGTGTAGGGGCATTCTCTAATGTCGTTCAGATTGCCACCTGTGTTTGCACCTGTAAAAAAAGGTATGTAAATATAATAAAGACCAATTACATATATTACAAATAAAAATGATAAAAATAACAATTTGTAAAATAAATAATAATGATACTCATAAATTCTTGCTGGCGATAACTTAGCGGGTAGTATGTGGCCGGAGGCATAGCTGGAGGGGGCACAATGTACTGGGGATGATATTATGCGTAGTGAACTTGAGGAATGAAGATTGTATCAGTTGGTGGAGCGGGAACTAAGCTCTCACATCTATTGTTCTATAGCTGCACCTCCCACCTATAATGAAGCAGCAAATCCTCAGCCGCATGACCCCTCCCATCAATCCGGCTAATCCGCAGCAGCTCAAGAGTAGGTTGTACTTGAACAAAGATGAACTGTCTAAGTACTCGGTCGGGGAAGTGCTACTCCACTATTGTATAGCACAACAAAGACACTCGTGCCAACCACACATCACTACCCTCTCTACAAATGGCAGGCAATCTCTCAAGAACATCAGCAGTGTAAGGAGTCAAATTTATCTGTTATTCATATAGACAACATGTATCATATAAAATGGAGTAAATTGCAAATAAATAAAACATATACCATACAACATGTTAGTAGAGGTAAGTAAGTTATACCTGCGAGGGAAAAATCTAGTCAAATGATGAATCATAAAACTCGATTATTCCCCTGATAGTGTCACTCCTTTGGACATATGTAGGCCACCTATTAAATTGACAAACTATATTTAGATAAACACTACATAATGTTTGGACAAATATAAAAATTAATTGTGAAGATCTTTACCTGTAACCCAAGGGAATATCTTCTGGCCACTCCCCCCATTCCATAATAATTGAACCTGGGCGTCCAATTCTCAACCTCTCCCAACACCACAGCTGCAATAGACAGACACAACCTGATAGATAGGCAGTTCTCCTGGACCGGGTGGTAGCCTTATACAACTCCCTATATAAGTAAGCTAGAGTTGCAGCACCCCAGGATAGAGTGCCACAACGTGCAAAATCAGACATAATAGGGAGGTACCTAACATGCACTCTATCCCCAGCACTATCTGGGATAAGGTAACTACCTAAGAAGTATAGGAGATATACCCTGGTGTACCTTGTCCTCAGTTCTAGTTGTTGCTCTTCATCACTAATAGTCAGATCCATATCCATGAAGTTCTCACGCAGCCAAATCAAGGAGATATGCCCCTTAGACATCCCATCTGGTGCATCTCCTAAGAAATTCTCATGAAGGTGAGACCAAGAAGAAAACTGCCCCTCATTTACACCTATTGGATAAGAAGCTTAAACAGGCGGGCCATCAATCCTAAGACCTAGAAGCATTGTAACATCTTGAAGTGTTACAATCATCTCAAACGGGGGAAATCTAAAAGTATTGCTAGTATTGTCCCACCGGTTAACTAATGCAGTGATTAAAGTGGGGTCAAGGTGGATAGAGCGTAGCCTATGAACAAGCCCAAAACCAGCCATGGAAATATTTTCTAAAACAACTGGGTCAGTAATAGGCCATTGTTCCAACATGATGCGGTGATGAAGAGTCGGAAGGTTTCTTGTCTAGGAGCCACATCTATGAAAAGTACAAATAATATATTAAATGAAAATGCAAATATTGTACAACATATAAGTTTGTCAAGATTCTAAATTACATAAGATAAAATTAATTCAAATACATGAACTATCAAACAATATTAAAATACAACATGAACTACTATCAGAAAAATATTACAATAATTAGTTACTGCATTTGATTCAATATCTCATCTAGAGGTTCATAAAATGGCCACATTTGATGTACAACTCGATGTATCTCTGGATGTGATACAACTAATTGGTTTTTAACTTGTTCATTGATTGTCATTGTTTTCTGTTTAGTGTGATCCCAATACCAATCAGGTAGCTCAAGAAGTTCTTCATACATGTAAAATATTTTCTTTAAAAATTGTCAATTAAATTTTTCTTATTCTTTTGTCACTATAAATCCTAACTTGTTGTACAACAAATCTGGTACGTCATTCCAGTCATCATCCAATAGAGTTTGATGAGCCATTTTTTCCTGTAGGCACTTTGTAGCTATTATTTGGATTATCTCTACCGACATGTGAAATGTCCATGTCCTTCGATGAGCCATCTATAAAAAAACCCCATTATAAATTCATTCTTTTAGTGAAATTGCAAACATTACATGACGTGATTAAATTGTAAACATTACATGACATGAGTAAATTGGAATTGTAAATATTACATTATGTGATTAAATTGAAATTGCAAACATTACATGACTTGAACAAACTAAAATTGCAAACATTACATTCCTTGAGTAAATTGAAATAGCAAACATTACATGACCAGACATCATATTACATTAGGACAAGTGTGTCTATTATGACCCCTTCTGCCACACTTATGACAGTGATATGTATACTGATTTGGATCAACATCCATGGCTGAAGGCCTTCTTTTTTTTTTTGGTCTTCCAGCTTGCCTTCGTTTCCTAGGGGGTAATAAGGGATAAATACCTCTACTTCCATTAAATTGAGGCCAATACCTCTTGTTAGGAATATCACAAAATTCAGTTATGTATGTGTTTAGATAAGCCTCATTTGTATAATATGCACTCACAATTGCATCAAGATCCCAATTGACAAAGTCTGCAGCTACCCAAATATGAGAACATGGATAATGCCATTGTTGTGAAAAACTACAACTGCATTGACTGCCACCATTTGGACGTACTATTACTTGAAATATATGTCCATCCATGTCATCAACAAGCCATTCATCATTGTTCACATGGATGTGTATTGTCAGTTTTTTTTGCATCCTCTCGAACATTATAAAGCTTATCATGAACCCTCAAGGGCCATTTCAGTCCATCGTGTGCATGTTTATCTGCGAGATGACGCCTCTCCAGTCACATTGTCACGGAGCGATAGTATGTGGCAACAATTAACGCCTGTATTGGCAAACCTCTAAAACCTTTTAAGCCTATCATTGTAAAACAATAATTCATATTTTAGAACATTATATTAACATGAATTAATATTTTAGAACAGTGACATCATTTTTAAAAGAGTAGTTAAGATTTTAGAATAATAATTTTGAATTTGGAATTAAATTTATTTTACTATTTTTTCTATAACATTAACTTTTTTGAACAACAACTCTACTATTTTTTTAGTAACATTAACATTTCTATTCAACAACAATTTTGCTATTTTTTCAGTAACATTAGCATTTCAGAACAACAATTTTGCAATTTCGAACAATAAATTTTTAGGTATTAATTAACCTTCAATTGTCATTATTGACATCATTATTTCACTAATGTGGAATTAAGGAGTAGCAATACAATTATTTCAATTGTAATATTGCATACTATTGTTAAGTTCAGGTTTTGAACATTAAAATTTTGGTAGAAAAAATACCTCAAATGGAGAATCCTCCCTTGTCAATCACAAAATACGAGAAGAGAAAGAAGACCAGTAGTAGAATCGCCTCTAAGCAATACAAGAAATGAAGAAGATAGCAACTATAAGATCGCCCGAAATAAGCTAGAAATTGCCTCCAAGCAGTAGAAATTCGAGCAAGAACTCCTGAGCAATGGGAGTAGAGAGCTAGAGTAAGGAAATGAAGAATGATGTGAGTTTGGGGGGCTGATTTCGCCTAATATTTATAGGAGAGCAATGCATCCCGGTTGGAGACGCATTGCTCCCACGTGGCACTGCACCGCGACGCAATGGCAAAATAGTCATTGGGTTGCGCCGATCCAGGTAGAAATGCGTCTCCGTCCCGGACGCATTGCAATTTAGCCATTGGGGCGTCTCCGCGCGCGATACATTGGCCCCACAAGAGGGCAATGCGTCTTGGTTTGGGATGCATTGCCCTTCTGTGGGGCCAATACGGCTCGAACGACGACACATTACCCTCCTGTGGGGCAATGTATCTCGAACTGGGACACATTGCCCTCCTGTGGGGCCAATACGGCTCGAACGACGACACATTACCCTCCTGTAGGGCCAATGTATCTCGAACCGGGACGCATTGCCTCGCGAGAGAGCAATGTGTCCCAGAAGGTGACGCATTTCTCTGCAAATGTGCCATTTTGGGCAATAAGTTCAAGAACGTGCCATTTACGGAATAAAATATGACAAATGTGTCATTTAGGTTTTTTGGCCAATATACAATATTGTTGTCAATATATGATTACACTAGTTTGCAAGGTGTCAACATCCAATAGTTGTTAGGTGTTCGAATATGCATTTACTAATATGCGTGGAGTAAACAACAAGCCTAGAAAGCAAGTAGTGAAAAGTTGGAAAAGCATGTGAAATATGCGTCAAATGAAACTGCAGCCTGAAAAGCAAGTAGGTGAGAGACAGAAAAAGCAGGCATGTCACCTGTCTTTATTTACAGGAAAAAAAGTAGGCATGTCACATGTCTTTATTTATAGGGCTATTATGGATAGTAGACCACTGAATCCTGAAAAAGGGTAGAAAAATGAGATCAGCATAAAAATAATAATTAAGCAACCACTCAAGCAGGAAGGAATAGCAAACAGACAGGCTTGACACCTTCGCATATTCATAGGGTTAGTAGACCTTTTACATTCATGTCAAGCATAGATAGATATAAATCAATCTATGAAGATATTAACTAAAATAAATTATAGCATGGCATGAAACCACTAATAAAAAATCAAGCATTATAATAAACTACACAATTCCTAAAGAGTTCCCTATAATAAAGCTAGTGTAGTTGGAATTCTTAAAATCCATTCATAATAATAAACTACAAAAAAATTATTATATTTCAATCCCATTTTCGGACATGTATTCAATACATACTAATTAACAACATATTTGTTTGAAATTTAGAGTAGCATACTAATAATATACTTCTTATTCTGAACATATTTTCGGTCCTCTTATAAAAAAATTACATAATTTTTTTTATCCAAGTTAATTCAAAATATAGGAAAAAATGGAAATGTACAAAATTTTATAATAGAAATAATAAAAATGCAAATTATAAAATATGGAACAATTAAATAGTAGAACTTATACATAGAATTTCTTATAATCTAATTTTATTGACACAACATATAACCCTCTTACTGAGGAAGTTTGTGTACAAATGTATGTGGTTGCTAAATTATGAATTAGGATTTCTCAAATTTAATCAACCATGTGCCTTACATATCCTACCAATCAAAAGAAAGTTCTCTATGTTAAAACAATTAAGCATAATAAAAAAATGAATATATACGTTATAAATTAAGTGTTAGTAACATTTCATAGTCTTCTACATAAGTAAACATGGGTAAATCCATGTAGAACTAAAAAATATACTCATATATGTTTAGAAGATAACAAATGTACCCTTGCATGTACAGTAAAGTGCTAGTTGTTATCATGTTTAACGGAACACTGTAACATGTGCACGGCAATCATCAATCACGTAAGTGAATTGTGATGCCTCATGGCTTAGTGCTGGACCTATCCGTCTTGACACAGCTTTTACTGACCACAGGGGCAAGTTGCGGGCTGTGATGCGGGTCTCTTGACGAACGACAGGTCCCCTTACCCTTTGGTGGAAGAAGCTCTGGCAGTGAAAGAAAAAGTTGTGTTGTGGTTGAGTTTCATATGCATAAACGTTGAAACTGACTGCAAAGTACGAGCTAACACGATTAAACATGGTGCGTTTGGAAGGAGCTATGAACATAACACTTTCTAGGATATCATCTGCATCTTCAAAAATCTCCCTAATTTCAATGTTTCTTACATTCCTATATATTATATTGTTCTGGGTTATTAACTTGCCGGTAAATACTTGATAACCCTTGTTTATAAGAAGATGTCTTCTTAAAAGAACTCCCTATAATCGAAGATATAATATGAATGATTAAAGTAGTATTTTTTCCATATGAATAACAGTGAGCATTATAATAAAAATGCATGGATGATTAGAGGGAATACGTTTATACCCCAATTGCATTTAACTCTATCCTTCTTATAGCCAGGACTTTCTGCAGTATATAGGGAAATATCATGTGTGCCAAATTGAACGTGAAAAAATGGATGTGTAGGTATTTTAGTGGAAATAGCTAAAATTCTAATAAAAATTACAAGAGTCTCAACAAATAAATCATCTTTTCTCTGCCTGTATTACAATATTTTTCACACTCTTTCACGTATATTAAATTTGTTCTGAATATTTTGGAAGTGTATCATTTGAAGAAAATTTGTAATCTTTAGAAGTAAATAATTTTTTGGTGAACATAATTCTTTACATTATTAGGTCGTATAATATTATACTTTTAAGTATTTTTCAAATTAATTATTTGTCTAATAAATTCATCGTGTCCCACTTTGACGGAAAAAGCCGAACTGAACCAAGTAAACTAAAATGGAAACTTAACGAAGGTTGGAAGGAATGCATGCCGATGTTTCATAGACTTAAAGTTGGATGTCGTCACGGCTTGACCGTTCGGCACATGTTAGTTAAATTTCCAATGTTTTATATTGACTATCCAAAGTAAGAAGAGATAGTTCTTGCTGAATCTTCGTCACCATTATTCCTAGACAATTAAATATCATTACAAGATAGAACTCTGCTTTGCGTGAGCCGGATCACATACTGTTCCTAGCAAGCGCTCTCTTTTGACACCCAAGTATGAATTATTTGCAGAATAAAACTGGCTTACCTCAATTCAAGGCAAACGGCCAGAAACGTCAAAATGACTTGAGAATAACTTCATGTTATAGTCCTAACCATATGACCCAAATGTATGAATAATATGATACTAAAGATATACATTTGAAATAAACCTTTACTTTGTCTGAAAATTTGACTTAGAAAACAATCAGGTCATGCATCATACTTCAACCTCACATTAAAGCAACCTCATTTTTTATTTGGCAAACCTATTATTCCAAGTTTAATCAATTAAAAGGATAACCATCATCATCAATTACGTATTGCAAAATAATTGAGACGTCGGAAAAAAAGATCAACTAAATATGACAGATTTGTTTCTTTACCAAAACTGTTACTTTCAACAAATTGTCCCGTAGTGGCGTCAGTTTGTAGAGTCGGAATGCAACTGGGGATATGGCTCAACGAGAAGAAGATGGAGATCTGCAGATGCGATCACCCATGTCGTTTCAAGTGTTTACATACATGGGTGTCCACCTTGGCAACTTCAGAACACACACTTGGTACTCCATATATGAAGGGAGCCCTTATGTGCAGGACACAGATCATGTCATGGACGCTTCACACTTCACAGAGCCAGACATACCACGTCTAAATCAATCTAGGAAACCACTGAAACAAGGGTGCTATGGCAATAGTGCTTACTTTGATTTTTAAAGAGTAACCAAAATTCCTGATCCTTGGTCTCCAACACAGATTAGTATCCTTCCGTAGGATGTCACAGGTGATCAATATGGGGCCTATGAAAATTCTAATATGAGCTGAAGATATCTCCCTCGAAACCATGGTTGGCATTTCGTCTTTTGAACATCAGCCTATATTTGAAGAAAAGTTAAAACGGTGGAATTTTCGGTGTTCAAAGTTCTATTATAGGCTAAATAACCATAAAGAATATTTATTATTTGTTTCAAAAGTAGTTGGGAACTTCTACCTTACTTGCCGAAACAACACTTACTTCCTAGTGGAATTTTAGATAGTAGTTAAACACATCAACATGCTAAGTGGTGGCTTGTGGCCAAAGGTTGGAACCTACCCAATGCAATTACGGGAGCCCTTTTCCTCCCATGCATTGACACGCTCCAATATATCAAAAAAGGTAGTGGCGTCCTATACTGATTTTGTAGGAGTCCAATCATAATTCAATATTTCTCACTCAAAACAAATATCCCAGAAAATCATAGAGAGAGAAACAATTACTATGCACTATAAGGAATACATATTGGTTTCCTACAAAATAATTATAGGAGGCCTCCTATAACAATGCTTATCCCCATTTTGGAAGACCTTGGAGGAAGTTGTGAATAGAAAAGAGTAAAGTTTAGAAAATTACAAAAACATGAGACCATATAGCTCTCGGAATTGATGTAAAAAAGGCTTCAGTTCCCACTATCTTTATTTAGGGTGAATCCTTCTTCTAGAAATGTGAGAATAGAATACGATTTGTATGCATTTCATTTTACACCATACCTCTCAAAATACAAGTTTTGTTTTGACAATGACCATAATGGTAATCCTCACACCTATAACAAGGAGTTTGTTGAACTTGATATACTTAAATGGTTCTCCTAAGCTATCCATGCTAAACCATTAACTAAGAGGTTAGAAAAAGGAACATGTTCTGCCAATACATGATTATAGGAGAAAGTATCATTATCAGACTATGAACAATGATAAGAAGAACAAAGAGATCGTGACCACTTTCATGGATGATAGAGATCCAAACACCATAGACCATAAGATGAAAGTAAAATATGTCACGTATTGCACATAGAACTAGGCAAAACTAAACAAAGTTAAATCATAGTGTAGGAAACCCAAAGAACAATTTTGACTATTAATAGCCTGGATCAAGCTGAAAAAGTACACCACTTCAAAAGGAACAAATAATCCTCCCAAGCCCGAGGCAAGTAGAACCAAAGTTCCGCTTTGAATCTGAATGTCAATGTATTCCTGATGAGATTGTAAGCTTGGTTACCAAAGATTCCTTTATTGGCAATGTGATTCCCAATGGAATCTTTGGGAAACCATGAGAACATCAAAACTACTTTAAAGATTAGGAAAATCAAGGTTTAGAAGATGTTAGAGTTGTCATCCCATGTTATTCATCGTAAAAAGATAAAATATATATCAATCATACTATAAAGATAAAATGATGTCTAGAAAATAAAATATTGTGTAATGGTTCTAGGAAATGATCTTGAAGGGGAACGGAACACCAACATCGCTTGAACATATTCTAATATCAACATGTACTTCATCATTTCCAGTTAAAATCGAATGTGTGATGAATATATATCCATCTCATTTCTACTTACACATCATGCTTCATTAAAAAATTCACATACAATTTTGCACACGTTTCTACTTGTTTTAGGCTTTTAGTATATTCTAGTTTTTGGTTGATTTCATGTTTTTATTTTACAAATAAACATGTGTAAGAGGGAGGTCTTTATAAATCACATAAAAGTCTCAAAAGGACCATTGAACACCATGTTTTCTCTCTCCATCTCTATGAATTGGAGTGAGGTACTTCGCATGATAATATAGATAAATAATGTCTCATAAGTAGGATAGCTGATCAACTAGCATTGCTAGCCCTCTAACTAGTTTACCATTCAAAGAGAGAGAAAACTCAACCAACTAGTCGATCCACTTGATCAGCTAGTTGGTTGTCTACTTAATCATTAGGAAACATCATTTTTCAAATTATCAACAAGATGATTGACTTGTGAGCCTTGTCAGTAGGCAACCCTAAGTCATGAGTTGGTTGGATATCTACATCAACATCTTATTTGACTGATTGATTGCACTAGTCAGGTGATTGTGAATCTACCAAAGTGGCATGGTTCTCAACCAGTTGATGTACTACCACACCCAATCAATTAAAGAAAAATTATTCACCAAGACAAGAAAGGGGACAAGATGGAAAAATAGCATTTGTAGTCAGCGAGTTACTACATAGAAATGAGATGTTAAAAGTGTCTAATCGACCAGAAACCACACATAGTTGATTGGATATTGATGAATGCATATTCATCTTAATTTTTGTATCATTTTTAGTCTACATTTACACCCAATTCCATAAGTTTATGATAAAACTAGCTTGCATTTAGGTTTTCTTTAATTTATCATAATGTACAAGGTTTTGACTGAAATTCTTTGTTTTCATGGCAGAATTGAGTTCTATTGCATGGTAGTAGTGTAGGAAGTGATAGTTCTATTATATGGGTGGGTTGCATTCTTCTGGAAGCCTGACAACCTAATCACCCTGCCATTCCATCAGTGTAGCACCAATGGAAAATCTCACCCAACACACCATCAACTTCTTCATTGTTTGTCACCCGACAATAATCCTTACTAAAGAAGACATGTCGACCAAAAATAATCCATCTTGAGTAGACCCTTACGGAAGTTGTTCAACGAAAACCATACTCCTAATGATACCCTTTCCCAGTAGGTCTATTATCTCGTCCTTTGAAGAGAGCTCGACTCCCATGTATTATTGATGATTGAAGGAATCTTATACTCATCAACTAACGAGTGCTTCCCAACATAAGTTCTTTACTATGCCTCTGATGGTTTGGATAGATCTAGATGATCAGTTCACACTTTGATCCTCTGTGTTAAAGGTTGTTATACACACCCAACCCAATGAGAATTTTAAAGCTCACAATCCATAGTCTACCTCTCACTACCAACCCCTCATGTCCATTACGGCTGCAAAAAGTAGTTGGGAAGGGTTCCAAACACTAACCAATACCTATAAATAGAAGACCAGGACTACAAAAAAAATGATCCATGACCTTGTCTCCAAGTTGCCAGTTTTGTTACAGAACATCCATTCCATCCTACTTCAACCCCCTCCATGGTATCCCCTCTGTCAGTCAAAAGACCAAGGAGATCCTAGGCTCTGCCAAGACTCCATAGTCCTCATTGTGAAAGAAGCTACAAAAATGATGCCTTCCACCATTGACACACCATCATTTCCCACCTACTTCACCTCCATAGCAACAAATCTATTATGCAAGAATGGAGAAATTGACAACCCATCAACCCATATTCAATGTATGTCCAAGGGGTGTTCTTGCTGAATGTTGGACATCATTGTTTCATATTTTGAAGAATTGTTCCTGCACACCACGAATGCCATTTACTCATTTTCTATAATGATGACTTCTTCATCTCTTCTTTCCTTAGTTGTACTTGTATATCCTTCCATGAGAAAGTAGTCCTCTCACTAGGTGTAGGAGTAGCCCCACTACCCAAATTTTCTCTCCTTACTGTATCTACTATTGTATGGATCTATATATGTTTTGAATCAATTATTTTTATGCTTATATTCTTGACTGGTCATCAAATTTATATGTAAATAAGATCTTAGGTATAGAGAACTTTGAACATAGGATCTAAGATATTGTTTGATTCATGTGAAAGACTTGATGAGAATTTCCAATAGGTGTTTCTGAGGTGATAGATGCATGAACTCTATGTAATGGGACAAAGTGTGTAACGACCCCGCCTCCCGGTAACCCCCAATTAAGGGAGACCCGAAGGTCAGAGCTGTTATTCAATTAACAGGGTCAAAGGTTCAATAAATAATCAATAATAATTATGAAATTCTACTAACTAACTGGAATTTGGTATAAAAATTAAAACTTTACTTACCTTTGAAAACTTTGGAAATCTATCTATCCAGAGCTGGAATTATTCTATCTAATCCTCCTTGCACTTTATTTCTTATTTCCACAATGTGTCACTTTACTGTTTGTTCTTTCAACTGTTATTCCTAAAACGCCGACAAACAAAACGTCGGTCAGTATATCGAAATATACTGGTATGTGGGAACAACCAAAATCTTACAAATATGACTAACAATTTAATAATCACCATCAAATTAATTAACAAGCCAATTTACACTTTTCAATATGACATTCTCCATCGCTTTTGCTCTAACCCTGTCATATCCACCTTAGGGTTTCCTTTGCCAATGACTTAAGGCCACCTTTTCAATCCTGAGCTTGGTGCCTGGGGGTCACCACTCATGGTACCCACTAGTCTTGCAATATCATAGGACACCTTCTCATTCTTGAGCTTGGTGCCTGGGGTCACCACTCAAGGTGTCCATTGGTCTACCCATCTGGGCCTGACCTTTGGCATCATCCATCAGGGTGGCATGTAAGTGCGAGAATACATACTTCTATTTTGAATGTGATAATCATAGTGACTTTATGATTTGCAAGTATGAACATCCAAATAGATAATTTGCATTCAATGCGATTAACCATCTGGAAAACCCTCGGGAAACTAAGGCGGTTATCCATAATTAACCACATACCTATTAAGCAGATTTGAATGCAGAAATAACTCAATCAATCAGGAAATCAAGCAAGCACACACACAACTTGTTCCTGAAAAAGGCATTCAATTTCTCTATCATTAATCATGTCATCATGATCTATTAATCCTAGTTGTTTCCTAGGTTATTTGCCCTTTTTAGGGTTTTGACAATAATTAGGGTTTCACTTCCTTTTTACCACTTTTACTTTATTTTTATCAAAATATCCATCAAACCTTAATTATCTCAGTTTATTTTCCATTAATATATTAATATCATATTTGGATCGCAAAAACCCTAATTTTCGGATTATTATATTCTTTCTTCCCTTTTTCCCTCACTTAGGGTTTCTAAGGGTTTTAATCTACATATTAGGTTTAAGAACCCTAAACCTGGCAATTCTATCATCAAAATAGGTTAAAAACCATATTTAACATTAATCAAGTAAACCATGCTCGAATTAATCTATTTTCAAGATTAAAACCATCTTTAGTTAACAATTAGGGTTTTCTAATTACAAATTAACACTTTTCCCATCAAAATATGCACTTTTACAAAAAATGTACTAATTTATATTTCCAAACCATTTTTGACGTATTCCTTGTATTTTTCTGATCATTTTTCATGTATTAATTTTTCCCATCCGAGGTTCCTATCTCCAGATATGATTTTTATAGGAAAAACCCTCTTTTTTATTATTGGTTCACTTGCTATTTTTAGAAAAATAAGAGGCGTCGGATCGTGGTCCGCTGGTCCACTCAGGATCCAGTGACTCACGATCCACATGCCTAATTGCGATCAGAAATCAACCGAAGTACAAGAATGCCCTTACCCACAACGAAGACACAGAGGGGCTGTTCGGTTAATAACCACGGGGTCTTCTTCTACCTCGCGTCGCGTCCGAGCACAATAACTTCTTCAGTCAACATGGGAGTTGACTTCTTGCTCTCATCCATCTGTGATCGCGCCAAAGGGTCAGGGAGCTTCGTAACCCTCCACCAAACTCGACCATGGTTCCAATTGTGTGCTACGACCACGCGTTATCCTTCTCCTACTCGCCGAATTCCGGCGAGGTTTGCCGAGGTATGGAGGTCGCAGGTCAAGACGGATGAAGCAATTGAGCGCACGCTAGTGTTCCTCGCTCTCTTCCGCAGAGGCCTGGGTATCAAAGTGGGATGTTGGTGCCCTCACGCGCCCTCCCCTATATATAGGGTCGAGGTAGGCTTACCAGAATTGGGTACCTCCCAAAATGGTGACCAATCCCAGTCGAACCAGGGATCTTCCCCTGCGGTTTCATCTCCCAAATTCGATGGGAAACATCGTTGGCCCGTAACTACTCTGGATCATAAGGAAATAAGATAGGAAGAATCCCTCTGTCACCTGCTGAGTCCAGTCCCAGTGGGACTTAGCCGATGAACGCCAGGTGTTGGATTAAGATCCTAAGGCCTCAGTTGCACGCGATCAACCAAAAGGAAATTCATTTGCCTAATTTAGAATAAATCCCAAATTTGGCAATACCTTAAGAAATTCGTATCTCCCAAACCCTTGCTCCTTTTTAGCTCAAATTTCAAAGGAAGGTTTGTCTTGGCATTATCTAGTTTTGTACAAAATTTGGGAAACAAAATACAATGGATGAGAAGCCTCCCTTCTCTCCCAAGTTATCTCATTAATTAATTCAAAATTAATTGTTATTTCTTTTCCCTTTGCCATTATCTTGTTATTTTGGGTCCCTTGGACCTCAACCAATCCCAAAGGCACAGATTCCCATATTGGGGAAAATCTATTTGCCTTTATATTCACTTGAAAGTCAATTTCTCATATTTCCCTTTTATTAATCAATTTCTTTTCCTTTTTAATTTTCTTTTAAAGGGAATTTCTCTTTATCTCTCTTCTATTTTCCTATTCTGATTTCTTATAATATTAGGAATCCTTGGGATACAAAAATCCACCAAGGATAACTCAATTATACCCCTTTTTATATATTTTCCACATTTTAACATTATTTTCAATTTCTTTCTTAACAAGGAAATACTTAATTGGTCTTTTCTTTTCTTATTGCATCCTCTATGCAACTTTAGACTCCTTGGGACCCAAGGAACCCAAGAGGCATGAAATACAACTTTGGATTGCATTCCTTTGCCTTCTATAGGTTTCTACCTCATCTCTCTTTTCTCAACAACTCAATTATTCATTACTTAATTGAATTTCCTTGTTATTGGGCCCAATAGCCAATAAAGCCCACAAATCAAACAACAAGGCTATTTTAAATGAAATTCATTTATTTGCACAAATTATATCATTATGATAAATTACATTTCTCACCAAAGGAACCCAAAATTTGGGGTTGTAACAAAGTGCTTAGGGTGATATCTTTCAAGATATTATTCCAAAAACAGAAAGGGGAGCTTTATGGGCCTCAACATATACATATCCATGCTTAATATTATGTAGTAAGAGAGAAAATGATAGGTAGTGGTGGTGAAACCCATTCTACCCTAGTGTTCCTATCAATTGATAAATATATCCTTTAATCCATCTAAATATTATTTGCAATTATCATAATCAAGAACCATCAATATTTTGATAAATACTAGTTCTCGTTTGTTTACATTGATCAAACTATTTGTAAAAAAGTTATCTTTTGAGTTCAAGCCTGAACTATACTACTACAAGATCCCTCAGCTTGTAGGTGGTGATTATTTTACATTGGTTAAGGTAAAATCTAGGCATTTCACCCCTACTGATTTTTCTAGTGTTGTTTTACGCGCATCAACTACCATTAAAGAAAGGAAATATATTTATGGGCTAGTCAATTGACTAGTTCACTAGTAGAGCCATTATTTGATGATGGATATGTGTTAAAACATGGCACAACACCCACTGGGTGGGCCCACTGGCCCCATAGAAAATACATACAAAAGGTGATATCCCAAAGAATTGTACATCCATTTGCATACCTAATTTTGAAGAGGATAGAACCTGGCTATTTTAATAGTTTTCTAATGAACATCAGCTAGTCTACTACTACGTGCTACATGTAGAGTTTTTTTTACCATTTAATTGCATAGGGATTGTGACCACACACCACGTCTATTGATTCCTCTTTGTCTATAATGATGATCATGTCCCTTTTCTATTCTAAAATATTCATAGGTAGTGAGTAAGGGTGAGGGTATTATTTTTGCTACCTTTATGAATCTCTGTTGTATCTCATGTCAAATTGTATGTATGAAATATTGTTTAATATAACATCATGATTTTCCATTTTCATTGCATAATTATTTGGTTTTTCAGTGTTATACATGTGTGAGATAGATTTAGGATGTTAAGTCATCTTTGTTGACATCCTGGTGTTACTTGGATAGGTAGTCTTTGAAGAGATGAATATTGGATATCCAAATCATGAAGATTGTGTGAAATAACTAACATTCTCGTGTTTTCCCTTCTTTCAAAACAAAATCATATATTTAGCGACTTTATCTAACATTATTTATGCTAAATTGGATGAGGTGAAAGATGGACTAGTATGACAATGTTGGTGAAACCTATTTCCCTAGCCCTTTAAGCATTTAGTAATCTGACTCTTATTCTTGTAACTAGTTAATAAATCAATAAATCAACTTTCTTATTAATTTCCTAGGGCTAGGTTAAAGGTCAATTTCATTCTTAAAGATGTTGTGTCTTGGTATTGATCCTCACTTATACAACAATAAGAACCACTAGAATTAGTATCCTATATCATATCTACCAATTTAGTTAGATATAGAATTTTTGTATTACTAATAAATTATTGAGATTTAATCACATTACATTTTGAGTGTTATTTTTCAAAAACGTAATACTCGATCAAATAAATTATTATATATAAGTTACGCATTTGTTTATATTGTTATATAATTGCCTATCTATTTATTCACTTGTTTCCTTATTGACTATGGCCTCATGGTATATTGTTTCTTTCTAGGGACTCATTCTAGTGCATGGGACATTCCACTTGTTTCAACACAGCTGTAGATGTAGATCTTATGATAGACATGACATATCATAGACTACTCCATGAAAAAAAGGGAAAAGTTGGATGACGAAGAAGTATAGAATTGTGTAGAGATAGTAGTGGAATACATAGTGAGAAATTTATGGTTGAAATCATAGAAATAATATATGAAAAAATAAAAGTAACACAAGATGCAAACATACAAAGAGAGATACAAAATTTCCCATTCCCAAAGAAAATGACATTAGAAATGATTGGACCTACACACCAATTTCAATTCCAAACTTTCAGATAAAGATCGAAATGATCTAGTTGGTACATAAAAACATCTTTTCACTAAGGGTATGTGATGGAACACATGACCATCTACAATGGTTTACCAACTTGTACAAAATGAGAAAACAAGAAAGTGCCCCTTTTGAAATAATCAAACTTTATCCTTATGTAGAAATTTCAAACTTTTAACACTGCATCTAAAATATTGTGTGTCCTAGCTGATTTTCTTGCTTGTATAGAAAATTAGCTAGTCATAGAAACACACAAGGACAAAGTACGTACATATGCTAGTCGATCAAATAGTTTCACTAGCGACCATAATTATCAACATTCCTTTATAACCAATTGAGAAACACTTTAGTTGATTAAGTAGAGGCTCTATCATGTTAACTCACCGTATGAAGATCATATATTTGAAATATCTATCCAACTAGATACCACATCACCATGGCTTTGTTTCCCAAAGAGGCCCCCACTAGTATGTCATTTAAAACAACTAGATTGTTATTTCACCTTTCAGTTACGACATATACGCAAAAAACTAATGCTCATATACCTTTATTGGTTGACTGGCTAGTTGGGAACATATGTAATTCTAAGAGAACTAACTATCTAACTTCAATAACAAGTCAATCAGAAAGGGTGTCAACACTAACTTTATAAATCAGACTAGAAGATATTCTATCACTCAGTAGTTGGTCTACTAAAGGAAATCTAGACAACTAATTTTCCAAAAGGAGGTCTGATTTATCATTTGCAATCATGAAATCGAGCCCCTTCTCTCTTTTAAAGAAGTTTAGATGTCCAAATGATCCTACACTACTGTCAAATGCCTCTTTCTTAGATGCCAATGATTCAAGAGGTCTCCTTCATGCAAATAATTTTTGTACCACAACAAATAGATCATTCATTTGTCCTTCCATCTCAGATCTGTCTCCACTACCACTATAGCTAACTCTTTCTAGGATTCTTCCTCAAACCAGACCACACCACTCTTTTTGGGAAATATGGAGACAAAGTATGTAGAAAAAATAAAAATTCTATCCATATTTCCTAACCAATAGATCACGTCAACAATAATGTATCGAGAAAGAGGATGCAAGATGTACCTTGTCATGGATAAAGTCCATCAACTTTCCTTGCACGGTGATGTTCTCTCTTCACAAGTAGAACATGGATGGTGGTTGACAACATCCTCATAGGATGGAAACATCATCTTCCACACCTCTACATAATCCACGCAGACCAAATGAAACTCTATGTTGCACTTCTTAAGCCAATGGGAAGGAGTTCCTTCTATTTTTCAATGTGCCAACGTTGACTTCATTTCCCCTAAATGTCTCTCCATGTCTTAGAAAGACTACTTAGGCACTCTCACATGTTACCACAACTGTGAGAATAGAAGTTTCTATCCTTATAGATTTGGCCACCCCCTCCTTATATAGGAGTGGATGGGCTAGGGTTTCCATAACCCAGGGGATATAAAAGGGAATATATCACAGTCTGATAGTTGTTATGTATGTCCAGTTGGTCGACTAAACCATTCAATCGTTCAATTTGTGTGTGTTCACTGATGCAATAACATTGGTTTTAATATGATGATTAATGCATGTCTTTACACATATCATTAATCATTTAACCCAATCAAATGAATCATTTCACATCTTTGTTTGACCCATCCAAAATGGTTGGCTTCAAAGGTGATCCACTCAGTCGACCTGATGCTCCAATCAATTGATTACAACACCACTTGGTAGACTGACACACTAGTGTTGTTTAAGTTAATTACCTAAACACTTTTACTAATCAAGTCATATATTATCCACAAGTAAAATCCTATTCTGAGTGCATCTTACAATGTGACCATATAGTTGTTGGTATGTTTGCCCAGAGAGCCAGTCGTAGGATGATCATAATGTGGCATCATTTAATTGATTTGGTAATATTAATAAACTAAATTCTACCTATTTATATTTTTTTCAATTATGTCATAATGACATGACATGGTAGATGTCTACTGAACGATGTTATGATGACATACATGTTCAAGTCGAGGACTTAAACAATGAAATCAAATGTATGATAAGAGTACATACATTCTTGTTATGTCCCTTGTAGGATATTAATGTGGAAGAAAAATAGACGATAATAATACATAATACTAGAATGTTGGTTGACTAATGATAGAGTCTCATCAATCATGATACTGGATATCAAGTCAAACATAAAGGTACTTATTTGAGAATAGTGTACCAGGCAGACTACCTTGAGAGTGATACATGGAAACTATGAATGCTAGTTAGAATCAACTCTAAAAGTGGTAGTGGTGAATGTGGTTCTTAGACTTGAAATAACTACACTCATCACATTTCATTGAATGTACTTTGACACCATCCGATGAGACCTTGAGTAACGATTACCATGTTGGTGGTCTTGGGTAGTTGTGACACATGCAGATTGACTATAGTGATGTATATGGAAATTTTCCCTCCTTTTTGAGTTGATATCCTATCCACTGGATAAGAGAGATTGAGAAATACATGGTCATGCTCATGTGAGTCAATATGTGATATGTCAGTTGACATGTATCTCAACAGTCTACTCTAGTTTAAGAAATATAGATTGAGTGTTAAGAGGATGATGACTCCATGCCTTGCATTCAATCTGGATATATTAGACAAAGGAACTATATGATCATGGAAATTCTAATCATATATGTAGGTTGACTTTGTTCTCCAACTTTCCAATTGCTTGGATAGAAATAATGTGTTGTTAGATGTCACTCCTTGTTGTGTAGTCATAATTGTTATGGACTTCATTGCCAATGTAATTTGGTACCTATAGGGTCATACACAAAGGATGTACTTGGAATATGAATTTACTCATGGATAAGATTCAACTTGGTTATTAAAAGTGCTTAGGTAATCAACTTAAGCAACACAATTTATCAGTCAACTGACTGGTGTGCAAGTCAATCGACTTAAGTGTTCAGTCGGCTAACTGGACCACCTTTGAAATAGACCAGTTGGACTGGGTCAAACAAATATGCAAAATGACTAATTTGACCTAGTCAAATGATTAATGATATGAATAATGACATGCATAAATCATTACATTAAAACTAATGCTACTGTGTCAATCATCAATTGGGTGGTCCGGTCAACTGACTGGATGTACGCAACATCTTCCAGACCATAACATATAGTATTGTATATCCCCTGGGTTTTGTAAACCCTAGCCCATCCACTCCTATATAAGGAGGTGGTGGCCAAGAATCTCATCATAGAGTTTTGTCCTATTGCAGATATGGTAACATGTGAGAGAGCCTGAGAAGTCTTTCCAAATATGGAAAAGATAATAAGGGAAAAGGAAGTTAATGGTGGCATGTTGACGAATGGAAGGAAAACTACTTCTCATCAACTTTGGAAGTGCTACATGGAGTTCTCGGTGGTCCTCATAGATTACATAGAGACATGGAAGCCATTTTTACCACACTAGGACGATGCCGTCAACCACCATCCGTCTGCTATTAGTTCATAGTCGTATAAGGAAAGTCATTGAACTTGTTTCAGGATGAGGTACGTCTTGTGCCCTCTTTCAAAATACATAGTTGTTAGTTTGATATACGAGTTATGAAATATGTAAAAAAAATTGTTTACGCTTCCTACTCTATCACCATATTTACCAAAAATAGGTCCCAATTTTCATTGGCATTGAAGTCGATAACCATTATGATAACACATAAATGAGAGATATCTAGCAAAAAATCAGTACTACCCAAGTAATTGGAGATTTGTAGAACAACTTTATCCTACATCTGTGATTAGAGTTATTGTTATTGTGTGAAATATATGGGGGGTGAATAGCGCTTTTGATAATTTTAAAATTAATTTAAAATATAAATTCCAAGAAGGAGAGGGACACAAGGAAGATACTTACAATTTAGTGTGGTCCACCCTTCACATTGGAGGATGTCAGTACACTTCCCAATTATCTCCTATGGGGATTTGCATGTGATCAATTTTATTACCTTTGAAGGAATTACAATATAATACAATCACTTAACCTAGACCTCTTCTTTATTGGGACACAGAAGAGAACCCAAGGAGAGTATGATGATCCACCTCCCCCACCTTGATATAGCCTTCACCTTCTTGAAGTGGCATCAATCACCTTGGAGAAACCTTCACACCTTAAAGTAGCTCCAATCACCTAGGAGAAGCCTTCATGCCTTGAAGTATCTCTAATTACCTTGGAGAAGCCTTCACACCTTGAATTAGCTCTGAGCAAGCTCCCTCAGACATCCTCCAACACTTGTAGTAGTCAAGGAGCGCAATTACATAAACTTGGAGTAGTAGATAGGAAGAAGAAAGATTACACCAATGTACTACAATGCTTTGATCCAATATTAAGCGTTACACCTCCTAACCACTTTAAATGGACATTTCTAGGTGGTCTCTAGGACATTGTAGATATAGTAAACTAAGAGATCAAACAAGAAGATGGCAAGTGTAATTCAACACTTTTTCTCTCTAGAAGGATTTCTCAAGTGTTGTTTCTACACTGTAGTATGCAAGTGTTCTTTAGGTGTACTAAGGCCGCTCCTATTTACACTAATGGTTTGCAAGTGATTAGGGACATTGTAGGGAGTGTGTAGAGTGTTCTTAGTTCTTAACTAGCCATTAGGTAGAAAGTAGTTGGGTTGCAACGGCTAATGATCGTTAAGAATGAAGTTCCAGAATCCTTCTTGGTCGACAACTAGTGTGATTGGAATTGACTCGGTCGACAATTTGTTCGAACGGGTGTGGTTCAAATGCTCAAGCTATTTCTAACGGCTAGCTGTAATTTAAACTTCATTAATTAACTAGTTTAACAGTCTAATCCCAGTTGACAAATAGTTCTATCGGATGTGGCTCGGTCCACAATGTATTCAATCAGATGTGTCTCGGTCCACAAAGTATTTGACCGGGGATGACTCAGAGAAAGTGCATTATAAATATTTTTTCGATGCACTGAGTCTTTGACCGAGGGATGTGTCGTTCGACAATTTTCTTAATTGACAATTTTCTCAAATGGAAAATCCCTATTAATAGGTATGCTAAATTTTAGAAAACCTATCAAATGATTTTTCTAATAAAGAATAATGACTCTAGACTCTAAGGGGGATGCTAACTAAGGGTTCTGGGTGGATAGAGAAACTCTAGTGCTTGATTTTACATGATTAATAGGTACTTGTACATTATACACTTGTATAAGATATTGCAAGTTATACGAACATGAAAATCCAAGCATTTTAACATGTTAACTTCATATATCCATTTTGTGTGATCTCCTTGAACCCTGAAACACTTAAGTAGCAAGTTAGATCCATAAGAATGAAATGTTTGTCATCATCAAAAATAGAGGATAAGCTATGTCCAAGTTACCAACATTATGTAGTTCCTTTGTCTCAAATATCTAGATTGACCATGAGGCATGAAATCATCATCCTCTGAACATTCAATCTATGTTTCGTGAACTAGATCACACCATATGAGATGCATGTGAGCTCACATATAACATAACTACTCACATGTGTATGGACATACATTTGTTAGTATTGCTTGTCAAGTTTCAATGATAATAACTCCAGTTAGAGGGATAATCCCATCTACATCACTCATAGTCAATCCCTTTATGTCACGACATACCAGTGCCACCTATACGGAAACCCTTATTCAAGGCTGCGTTGGATGGTGACCAAGTTCATTAGATGATAGTGATGAGTTTAGCGACTTTAGATATACGAATCACAATCGCCACTATCTCTTTGAGAGCTTATTCTAACTACCATTTCATGGCTTCCATGTATCACTCTCAAGGTGGGTATGTCCGGTACACTATTCTCAGAGAAGTACCTATTTGTTTGACTTGATATACAATATCATGATTTATGACACTCTATCATCAGTCAATACACATCTAATCTTTTGTATTATCATCATGTATTTTGTTTATATAATAATACACGACCAGGGACATAACAAGAATGCATTTATTATTATCATACATATGATCTCATTGTTCAGATCCTTAACTAAAAGACATATTTCATCAAGTAACATCATTCATTACACATATATCATATTTGTGTTATCATCTCATGACTGAGACAAATATGTCATACAAAATCACCTTTATTATTATTACCAAATAAAGTACACGATGCCCCTATATAATCATCATATGGTTCACCCTATGGGCATACATACCAACAAGCTCCCACTTTAACTTAGATCCAAACACTTACTGATCCAATTCCATGTGATGTAAGATAACCACCATGTTTCTGCTTCACAAGTGATTTTGTCAGCGGGTCAGCAACTTTGCTTTTAGTCAATACTTTGCAAATCTTCACATCTCCTCATTGTATGATCTCCCGTATGAGATTGAAATGATGTAGTATTTATTTCGGGTTCCATAGACTATCCAATAACTTCATTTCTATTGTAGTATTTCTATTATGTCATCAATGGTTGGAACCACCCCAATTTCATCTAATGAACTTCTTGTTTCATACACTATCCTATAATGTTCTCAAAATAACAAGGTACTTGTCTTCTAATATAGAAACATCAACCATTTCATTCTCAGAACCTTTTCATCTTACAGTTCTACTTTATGGACAAACACAAAACTAGATTGTGATCAATATTCATCTTTGTCAAATTTGAAGCATGCAACTTTTCCTTATCACCAAAGACAAGGAATTGATCCTACTAATTCTCCAATACTTAAGGTCATTCTTTATGATAGTTTGGTGACCTTCACCTAGATCTAATTGACATCTGCTCATCATGTCCAAAACATATGAGACAATGGGACGAGTGCATAACATTTCATACATGATAGATCCAATATAATATACATATTACATCTCACTCACATGTTCCCATTCTTCACAACAATTGAAACATTGGGCTCTAAGAGACTAATTCCATGGGACATGGGCAAATTTCCACTCTTGAGTTCTGCATGTTGAACCACTTAAACTCCATGCCCATGTATGTACTCTGTCTTAGGCCAAGAAGCCTTCTAGATATATCTATATAGATATTAATTCCTACGATATAGGATGCTTTGCCTAAATCTTTTGTAGAGAAGGTACTTCCCATCCAGTTCTTTACCATTTATAGAGTATGGATGACATTTCCCATCAATATGTGGAATACAATTATGCTCTAACTAACCTTCTTGTAAACATATGTTTCATCTTTATTTTGACTAAAACCAAACTCTTTGAATGCCTAGCAAAATTGAATATTCTAGCTCTCAGATGTTGGATTTAGTCCATAGATTGACCTTTGCAGTCAAATTGGAAAGGAAAGCATGATCCTGATGAATTTAACCATGGAAATTACTGAAAAGCATTTTGTCATGTTCAACACCTTGAACTTGTTTCAAACCTTTTTCAACCAATATATATTTATAGGTTTCTACATTACCATCCATGTCGGCTGTCTTCTAGAAGACTCACTTGTACCCTATGGCTTTTATACCTTCAGGTGAATCCACCAAGGTTCATACCTTATTGGTTAAATGGAGTCCATCGTAGATCTCATGGCTTCAAGGAATTTTTCTAAGTTTGGTCCCTCTATAGCTTCTAGGTAGGTTTTTGTTTCATCACGTATGGCCAACTTATCTCCTTCTTCGGTCACAATATATCTAAATCTTTTAGGCTCAAGGAGAATCCTACTAGATCTGCAATGTTCATGTGTTACATGAGGAACTTGAGATCTCCAAACAATTTGTGATTCTTCTTGTTCCTTCTGTACCTCTATGTGTTTAGTGTTTTCTTGTTGATCATGCTATGGTGTACAAGGTAGGGTCCATTGTGGAGCAATACCACATTTTTTTAGAAGGTCCTCAAACTCTTGGCTTAAGTATTCTCCACCTAGATCATATTGAGGTTCTATAATACTTTTACCAAGATAGTTTCATACTTCATTCATTAAATCCTTGAACGTTTCAATGGATTCTATGTTGTGATTAATCAAGTACACATAGCCATACCTACTGAGGTCATTAGCATAGCTAACAAAATATTGATAACCACCTCTGCCATTTGTTCAGAAAGGTCCACAAACATCAATATGTATGAGTCATATTAGATCACTTGCTCTCTCACTATTCCTAGTAAAATGTGCTTTTATCATCTTTCCCAACAAACAAGACTCACATGTTTCTATTGGTTCAAAATGAAAAGAGTCCAGATAAAAATCTTTATGGAGTCTAGAATGCATCTCTCAATAATGTTCCCTAGAGGACAATACCAAAGGTATGTTTTGTTTGAGTTTTCGAGTATTAGCATTTTAGTATTTATATTATATATGCTTGTCTCTTGATCTAACAAGTATTGAACATAGGACATTGGGGCACTGCCATAAAAGATCTCATCACTACTAATAGAACATCATCCATTATAATAAATTCAAATTCATTATTTTCCAAACAAGATACAAATATGATGTTTCTATTAATAGAAGGTTCATAATATCCGTTCTCTAACTCTATTACAATCCCACTGGATGGACATAACTTATATGTTCCAACTAAATTCATAGTAATTCTTGTTCCATTAGAGATGGCAGTCCAAACTCACCTTTCTTTAAAGGTATTCTACTCTTCATATCTTGCATATTTGAGCAAATGTGAGATCTACTTTCACTATCCATCACACAAGACGAATAAGTGCAAAAGTTAATCTCAATAACATATATGCATAAAGTAGATATTTCTATCCCTTGCTTCATCTTCCCTATTTCATTTACTTGAAAAGGACAAATTCCTTCTACCCTTACCCTTCTCCTTATCTTGAGTGAAGAATAATTTCATTTTAGGTTAGCCTCATAATTTTTCCCTTATATTGAGTGAATAATACTTTGGTTTTAGGTTAGCCTCAGAAATTTTCTTAGTCTTTCCTTTACCGTTGGAATCCCCTTTGGTGATCATCATTATGGGTTTGTCCTTCTTCATTTTTTCTTCGACATTTATCAATCTGCCAAGCATTTCAAACAATAGTTTAGCTGAGTTATACATGTAATAGTTCATGGGAAACTAGTTATATGATTTGGGAAATGATTGCATAATCATATTTGTGGCCAACTATTGGCCTAAAGGAAATCATAACTTCCATATGAACAATCATGTTGAGCACATGAGGCCATACTCATTGTCCCTCTTCCATCTTGAACTCAAGCAACACCTTAAAGATCATACCTTTTCTACTTTGCATGATCTTGGTTAATGTTGTTAAGATGTATTACCATCTCGAGAATTTCCATGCATTCATGTTGCTTCTGCAACTCAAAGTTCAATAGAGCATAACATGAGGTTTTTGATGTATGTGACATCATTTATATGCTTCCAGTAAGCATCCACTATGGCCTTAGGTGCATCGGGAGCGGGTTCTTCTAGAACTGGTGTATTAAGAACATGCACTACTATAGAAACAACGTTCAGTGTCGCTTTTCTAGGCATTGGTTATTTAGAAAAACTGACACCTATAATATTATATGTCAGTTATTTATGCAAACCGACGTCTATATTCGAAGACCAGCCAGACACGGGTACCGCTTTGTATTCAGCGTCGGCTGGTTATAACAGACCGATGCCTAAAATCGCCCGAGAAATCCAATTTTTGTGCGAAAACATTTTAGGTCACCTACAGCGTCGGTTTTTTAACAATTCACTGACGCCTATTTAAAATGAAAATTTGCGTGAAAAGTCCCACTTTCAGTGTCAGTTATCCTTCGATAACCGACGCTGATAATGGTTCCCGCCAAAAAATTTAGGGTAAAGGTTGTCTAGTTGGGCGTCGGTGTTTTACTATCAACCGACGCCGAAGACTTTAGGTGTCATTTGTATTTGATAACCAACGCCTTTACGAACTTAATAGACCCACGATCGATCGCACTGGTACCTATTTCATTGTCTTCATCGCCCGCTAGCTGCAGCTCGATCGTTCGCTAGCTGCCTGCTGGTTCTCGCCATCGCCGACGCTGCCTGTGCTTCCTCACCTCACCACGCCGTCGCCGCCGACGGTGCTGCTACTCTGCATCACCGCCGCCGCCCGACACCTGCTCTGCTGCTCCTGCGTCGCTGCTGCCCAAGCTTCGTCCTGCGTCGCCGGCACCGCCCGCTCCTTCCTCCCGGCTCATGCCCGCCGTGCCGCCTAGCTTCGGTCTTCTCTCCACGTATTAGACGTAGCCTTTCTCCCTAGCTTTTTACCTACATGCAGCAAACACGGCCATGGCTGTGTTGGCCTACCACGGCCGTGCAGGGCAGTACGGCCGTGGTAGGCCAACACAGCCACGACCGTGTTTGATGTTGGTAAGGATATGAACAAATCTATATGTAATGCTTTATGTAAATTCTAGGATACGAACAAATCTTTTGCTTGCATATATTTGTGCTTCTAATCCCAATTCTTGACCTAATTCAGTAAATTTTGATGCATGTTGAAATAAGATTTAAACTTGTCCATTCTAGCATCCTAATTTGATTTGATTAAACCCTAACATTGATGAAACCCTAACATCAATTGTGATGAAAGCCTAACATGTACATATCTATTATTGTGTTTGTTGGCCTAGAAACCCGTCCAAGATTTACTCATTAGGAGTAAATCTTGGATAGTCCCCAGTTTGGGACTGTTCTTGAACACCTAATCTCACTTAGGATGTAAGTGTATAATGTGTACTGGGTTTTCGAGAAAATTTCGGTAGCATTTCCTCATTTGTTCTCTAAGTACATATGTACTTAGAGAACATCGGGGAAATGCTGTCGAAAGTTTCTTGAAAACCCAATACACATTATACACTTACTAGTGAGATTAGGTGTTCAAGGATGGGATAGGTGGTACACATTTATTATATATAAGAATGACATCACATGTGTTTGTTGGCATAGAAAGTGAACAATCATTGTTCTTTATATTACTTGTACATTGGTATAAATTAGAATGAACAATCACTAAATTATATATTGTTTGTATGGAGTCCGACTTCATTGTAGATATCTATTATTGTGTTTGTTGGCCTAGAAACCTATCCAAGATTTACTCATTAGGAGTAAATCTTGGATAGTCCCTGGTTTGGGACTGTTCTTGAACACCTAATCTCACTTAGGATGTAAGTGTATAATGTGTATTGGGTTTTCGAGAAAATTTCAGTAGCATTTCCCCGTTTGTTCTCTAAGTACATATGTACTTAGAGAACATTGGGGAAATGCTGCTGAAATTTTCTTGAAAACCCAATACACACTATACACTTACTAGTGAGATTAGGTGTTCAAGGATGGGATAGGTGGTACACATTTATTATATATAAGAATGACATCACATGTGTTTGTTGGAGTAAATCTTGGATAGGATGTAAGTGTATACCCTAATCCTAATATATACTTGTTTTCTCTTTGATCATAGAATGGATAGATCATGGATGTCCATTCACAATCGATGCACCCCATAGTTTATATCTGGTCTTGATCAGTTTGTTAGATTTGCCGAGGAACATAGGAAAAAACCTACAGATAGGTTCTACTGTCCATGTAGGCATTACGGTAACAACTTGAAAGTCAACACTGGTGAGGAAATCAAAAGTCATGTCATGTGCAACGGGATTGTACAAGGCTATACATAATGGCACTGGCATGGAGAGATTTCAAACTCGAATCCAGTAGATGTTGATAGCAGTGCTTGGGTGGAAGAAGAAATTGCCTCCAATGACGTAGATGTGAACGAACCAGTTCCAGTAGACATCGTTGATGCGATGATGGATAGTTGTAGGGTAGAGCACACCGATCCACCTCCTATATTTAGAAACATTGTGCATGATGCTGAGATACCGTTATGCACAGGTTGTGCTAAGTTTACGAAGCTTAGCGCTGTGTTGAGATTGTATAAGTTGAAAGCTAACAATAGATGGAGTGACTAAAGCTTCACTGAATTGTTGACTTTGTTGAAAGAAATGCTTCCTGAAGGAAACGAGCTGCCAATCTCAACATACCGGGTAAACAAAATGTTGTTCCCAATGGGAATGGAGGCCAAGAAGATACACGCATGCCCGGATGATTGTGTATTATTTCAAAAGGACTATGTAGATTTGAAAGATTGTCCAAAATGTGGTGTGTCACGGTATAAATTGACGACTTCGGGGGGTGTTGTGGTATCTACCTATAATATCACGATTTCAACGCTTGTTTGCAAATCTGAAAGATGCGAAGAATTTGAGGTGGCATGCAGATGTTAAGAAAAATAATGATGGGATCCTACAACATGCGTCTGATTCCCCACAGTGGAAGAAGATTGATCTATTGTACCCCAAATTTGGTGAAGAAGATAGGAATCTAAGACTTGGGCTTTATACAGATGGGATGAAACCGTACGGGACATTGAGCAGCCAACATAGCACTTGGCCAGTCATGCTTGTTATATATAATCTTCCTCCCTGGCTGTGTATGAAAAATAAGTACGTTATGCTGTCATTGTTGATATCGGGCCCTAAACAACCCGGAAATGATATCGATGTTTATCTTGAACCTCTGATTGATGACTTAAAGAAACTTTGGGCTGAAGGTGTGATGACCTATGATGCTTCAGGAAGAGAGACATTTCGTTTGCACGCTATGTTCTTTTGTACTATTAATGACTTTCCAGCATATGGGAATTTGTCTGGATATAGTGTCAAGGATAAAGTGTGTCCTATATGTGAATAAAACACTGATTCAATAAGACTAAAACATGGCGGAAAGACAGTATATCTTGGTCATCGAAGGTTTCTTTCAAAATTCCATCTGTATCGTAGGAAGCGCAAAGCATTCAATGGATGGAATGATGAACGGAGTGCACCTTAACCTATACCAGGGGATGTTGTTTATGAAAGATTAAAAGATATTTGTTGGCTAAATGGACATCTATAAATCCCTTTGTTTTGATTATGACAAACATTTCATTCTTATTAATCTAACGAGCTACTTGAGTGTGCAGGACTAAGATGGATGGCAAAGCAACTAGGGAAAATCCACAAGCTAAAATGTTTATATTTTCATGCAATGTAATCATTGTTGTAAAAACTTGTACAAATATATAATGTACAAGTACTTAGAATTGCATGTAAATCAAGCGTTAGATTTTCCCTAGCCAAACACCATAGTTAGACATGTCATCCCATTTAAATAGGATCATTTATGCACACTCACACATATAATTAGTGCCTAAATTGAAACCTTGAAACAGGATCACTCTCGTTCGACAAACTCCTCGACCGAGACACTCTCGGTCGACAATCTTCTCGACCGAGAAAGATCCAAAGTAGCCGTTAGACACAACAGACAAGCTAGTTGGCAGTTGAAGAAAGACGTTGCAAATCACTTGTTCCAGAGAGCCTGTCGGTCGACAAAAGTTCGACCGAGTAGGTGTCTCGGTCGACCATTTGTCGACCGAGATGGTCTCTGACAGCAACTGCAGAATAAATTAATTAGCCGTTGTTAAAGCAACAACTTTTTACCTAACGGCTAGTTAAGCACTTAGAAACCCCTAGAAGTTGTCTAGAATGTCCTTAAGCATACTTAGGACATTCCTATAAATAGGACAAGCCATAGGACACTAGAATTTACTTGTTACACTTGAGAATACACTTGAGCATACTTGAGCAATCTATTGCAAGCAATTTGAGCACTGTGATCATTAGTCTACATTCTCCTTAGCTCAATCTCGTGTCCTATAGGCTAGATTCTCCTATCCACAGCAATCACAAGTTCACACACATGGCTAGGAGATCTATATGCTTGATCTAGGCATATCAAGCCTTGGGCTTAAAGGATAAGTTGTAATTTCTTTTTTCTTTCTTGTTCCTTTTTATCTTTTGTACTCTCCTTGCTACTCCTAGGGTTGGAGGCTGCGGATTGGAGAGGGTTGACTTCTCAGGTGGAGAAGGGGACTTCAAGCTACTTCAAGAAGGCTATCGCAAGGGAAGCTACTTCAGAAGGCTGGTGCAACGGGAGTTGGTGCATCTACTTCAAGGGAAGGCTGCTTCAAGGTTGGCGATTACTTCTAGGTGAAGGCTGCTTGAAGGGTTTTGAGAAAAGAGATTGTATTTTATGTAAATTCCTTGCGAGGTAATAAAATAAATTTCTTTTCAAATCCCGGTTGGGTAAGCAACCGGGTAGTGGATTGACGGCTATAGCATTTGCTATAGTTGGAACCACTCTAAACCCTGTGTCTCCTTGTCAAATATTTTCATTGTGGTTGTTTGAGTTTAAATTATTATTAAAATCTTTATAAAACTCTATTCACCCCCCCTCTAGTAGTTTTCAATTGGTATCAGAGCGAGGCTTCAAGGAACCCTAACAAGGTCTTGAAGAAATGGGTGATGGAATGCTCAACAACCTCAACATTGAAGGGACTCTTGTTGCTAGGCCGCCGGCGTTCGATGGAACAAACTACCAATACTGGAAGAGAAGGATGCAGTTCTACTTCCAAGGCGTCAACTGGGATCTATGGAGAATGGTATCTACTCCTTATGAATTCCCTCAAAATGACTTTGCGGAATGGGATGCAAACACGGTAAAATAGGCCCAAATGAACGCAAAAGCTGTAAGCATTTTATATTGTTCTATTTCTGTAGGAGAATTTAATAGAATATCAAATTGTGATATAGCATATGATATTTGGCATAGATTGTCCATCACTTATGAGGGTACAGCCCAAGTCAAAAATTCCAAAATTAGCCTGCTTAAAACAAAACTTGAACATTTTCGTATGGATCCTAATGAATCTATTAGTGAAATGTATTCAAAATTCTCTACTATTGTTAATGGTTTAAGTGCCTTAGGAAAACCTGTCCTTGAGGAAGATCAGGTATCAAAAATTCTTCGATCACTTCCTCCAAAATACAAGCCAAAGGTGACATCCATTACAGAAGCAAACGACCTCACTCGCCTCAAAATGGAACAACTCATTGGTAATTTAGAAGCTCATGAAGCAGATCTAGAAGAGGAAGAAAGAAGAGAACGTGAACACCAAAGTGGGAAGAAGAAGGAGGTGGCTCTCAAAGCCTCAAAAGTCGTCACACAAGAAAGTGAGGAGTCAAGTGAAGAAGAAGAAGAAGCCTTAATCGTCAACGGTAAGAAGTACAAAAGGTTTAAATCTAACAAAATTTCTAGTTCCTCTACTCCCAGGTGCTTTGAATGTGGGAAGAAAGGGCATCTCAAAAATGAATGTCCCAAAGCAAAGAAGGGAAAGAAAAGCTCACATAAGAAGAAAGGAGAAAAAGCCTATAAAGCTTCCTGGGATGAGTCAAGTGACAGTGAAAGCGAAGAAGAGAAGGTGGAATGTTTAATGGCAAGAGAAGAAAATGAAGACTCTCAAGAGGTAAGCCTAGTTGATCTTCCTAAAGAAGAGTTAGTTACTAGTTTACAAGAAACTCATGGTAAGTATGTTGATGCCAAGAAGAAACTAAAGAAGGATATAAAATCAAATAATGAGCTCATTGCCAAATTAGATGAACTTTCTTATGAAAAGAACAACATTGATCTTGAAAATGTATCTTTAAAAACATCTTTAGATGATTGCACTAGAAAGCTACTCAATTTGGAAACCAATGTTGATCTTCTATCAAAAGAAAAGACTGATTTGCTAGCTAAACTACAAGATTATCAAACTCAACCTATCTTTTGCAACCATCCGGACTATGATAATATTGTAAAAGAAAAGGATTCATTGTTTTCTGATTTAGACCAAGCAAGAAAAGATATACATAAGAAGATGCATGACATTGCTACGTTGCAAAGAGAACTTTATAAGTTAAGAAGAAAAGATATTCTTGATAACATATTGAGAGTTGGTACTGTCTTCAATGGAAGAAAAGGTTTGGCATATGTTCCAAAGAAAAACCAACCAAAAAAGACCCAAACTATGTTTGTACCCAAGAACACAATGGCTAGAAAGAGAAATGAAATTGACTCTATTACTTGTCATTTCTGCTTACGTCTTGGACATTATTGCTTTTCTTGCCCCTACAAGACTAAGGAATCCGACTTAGTTTGGATCCCAAAACCCCAAACTTAGAAGAATGGAATGTAGTTGAGATATGACCAAATGCTTAATTTTGCTATTTATATTGTCTTATCTCAACAAAAGGTGCCATGCTTATTGTTATTATTTTTTTGCATTATTGTACTGAAACAGAAACCTTGTCGGTCGAAGTATTGTCGACCGAGCTCTGGGTCGGTCGAAGTATTGTCGACCGACTGGATGTCTTTAACAAATCAAAAATTTACAGCACCTATTTCGGTCGAAAAGCGGTCAACCGAGAATTTTTCTGTGTTTTTGCTTGTAATACAGTAACCTGCTCGATCGACAAATTGTCGACCGGAACAGATATCGGTCGAACAATTGTCGACCGACTGGTTTTCTGTATCAGAACTTTTATATACATAAGCACTTAAAAAGTTTCTAACCATATCGGACCATCACATGGGTACCAAAATCTACATTCTAATGCAAGAATGGGTAGTTGACAGTGGCTGCTCCAAACATATGACCGGGAACAAGGACGCATTTCAAACTTTTGAAGAAAAGAAAAGTGGAACGGTCACCTTTGGAGACAATGGTAAGGGCAAAATCGTTGGAATAGGTAATGTTGGAACAAATCTCGAAATTAAAAATGTTCTACTTGTTGATGGATTGCATCATAATTTAATAAGTGTAAGTCAACTATGTGATAGTGGTTATGATGTGTTATTTAACAAAACTTGCTGCAAATTATTGATAGAAAACACTACAAATGTCGTTTATGAAGGAAATAGAGTTGGAAATCTTTATATCCTTAAACCAAACTCTATGAAATCAGTAGTAGGAAAATGCTTGCTTGCAAGTGAAAATACCTTACAACTATGGCATAAAAAGCTGGGACATGCTAGTTCACATGTTATTAAAAAGTTAGTGAAATATGATCTTGTTCGTGGATTACCTGCTTTGTCTTTTGATCAAGTTGAAAACTGTGAACCCTGCACAATGGGAAAGCAAACCAAAACATCTTTTAAATCAAAACATGTACTTAGAACCAGTAGATCCTTAGAATTAATTCATATGGACTTATTTGGACCAATGAGGACACAATCTATTGGTGGTAAACGATATTGTTTTGTTATTGTTGATGATTATAGTAGATATACATGGGTACATTTTATTGCAACTAAAGATGATACTATTCATGTCTTTATGCAATTTTGTTCCAAGATTGAAAATCTTTTACAACATAAAATATGTACCATTAGAAGTGATCATGGTGGCGAATTTGAGAATCATACATTTGAGACCTTTTGTACATCTCAAGGGTATACTCATAATTTTTCTGCTCCACGTACCCCACAACAAAATAATATAGTTGAACGGAAAAATCGACCCCTACAGGAAATGGCAAGGACCATGATGCTTGAACACAACACACCTAAAACCTTTTGGGCTGAAGCTGTAAACACTGCTTGTTATGTGCTTAATAGAGTAACTGTTCACTCTCATTTGAAGAAAACTCCATATGAAATATTACACTCTAAGAAACCTAGAGTTGACTACTTTCATACTTTTGGCTCCACATGCTACATTTTAAATACCAAAGATGATAGAGACAAGTTTGATTCTAAATCACACAAAGCATTCTTCTTGGGATATTCCACTTCTAGCAAAGCCTTTAGAGTATATAACACTATCTCTAAAAAAGTTGAGGAATCCATTCATGTTTCTTTTCATGAAGAATCGAAGTCTGAAAATCTAGATATCATTGATCTCACTAATCAATTCGAAAATATAACCATTTCCAATGATAGTGAGAAAATTCCTATATCCGATCCCCAAGTTGAAACACAACCTACACCTAGGCTTATCAAGGATCATCCCCAAGAACTAATTATTGGAAATCCAAATGATAAAGTCAAAACTCGGTCTTCCTTCAAAGATGTTGCAAACATGGCTTTTGTTTCTATCATTGAACCTAAGAAGATATCCGAAGCTCTTAAGGATGATTACTGGATAATAGCCATGCAAGAGGAGTTAAATCAATTCACTAAAAATGATGTATGGGATTTAGTTCCTAAACCACAAGATAAAACTATCATAGGAACTAAATGGGTGTTTAGGAATAAGCTCAATGAGGCAGGAGAAGTCATAAGGAATAAAGCTCGGCTAGTAGCACAAGGATATAATCAACAAGAAGGAATAGATTTTGATGAAACATATGCACCCGTAGCCAGACTTGAAGCTATTAGGATGTTACTAGCTATTGCTGCCCATAAAAACATTAAGCTATATCAAATGGATGTCAAAAGTGCATTTCTAAATGGCATCATACACGAAGAAGTTTATGTTGCTCAACCACCTGGCTTTGAAATACCAGAAAAAGGTGACCATGTTTATAAACTTAAAAAGGCACTTTATGGTCTCAAACAAGCACCTAGGAATTGGTATGAACGACTCAAGACATATCTTTTTGATAATGGTTTTTCTATTGGAAATTCAGATTCTACTTTATTTTTCAAAACATATGCATCTGATTTTCTAGTTGTGCAAATATATGTTGATGACATTATTTTTGGAGCTTCTAATGATTCATTATGCACACAATTCAGTGACATTATGCAAAAAGAATTTGAAATGAGCCTCATGGGTGAACTAACATTCTTTCTTGGTTTTCAAATTAAGCAAACACCTGCAGGAATTTTCATAAGCCAAGAAAAATATACTAAAGAACTTTTAAAACGTTTTGGGATGGATCAATGCAAACATGCTACTACTCCTATGGCTACCTCTATCAAAATTGATAAGGATAAAAATGGGGAACCTATTGATGATTCCTTATATAGAGCCATAATTGGTAGTTTGCTATACTTAACTGCTTCTCGACCGGACATTATGTTTTCCGTTGGTCTTTGTGCTCAATTTCAATCCCAACCTATGCAATCTCATTTTCTAGCGGTTAAAAGAATTCTTCGATATCTAGCTGGCACTACTTGTTTTGGTTTATGGTATCCAAAAGGACAATCCCTGGATTTTAAAGCATATACTGATGCGGATTATGCTGGTTGTCGACTTGATCGCAAAAGTACTAGTGGTGGATGTTTCTTATTAGGGAGAGCCTTAGTATCTTGGTTTAGCAAGAAACAAAATGCGGTTGCCCTATCTACAACTGAAGCTGAATATATGGCTGTCGGGTCTTGTTGTGCTCAAGTGCTTTATATGCAACAGGTATTAAGCGATTATGGTTTTAATCTTCCCTCTATACCTATTTTTTGTGACAACACGAGCGCCATAAACTTAGCACACAATCCTATTTTACACAGCCGGGCAAAACACATTGAAATCCGTCATCACTTCTTAAGGGATCACATCTCAAAGAATCATGTTTCCCTTCATCATGTTGATACGGAAAATCAATTGGCTGATATTTTTACAAAACCGCTTCCACTAGATCAATTCAACAACATTAGGAAGCAACTGCTTATTACTCCTTTGGAAGATGTTTTCTTTGATATCTGCGGTTCTTAAAATGAATATGTTTACTTGTTTCATCTTGGCTTTTCAAATGGACATCTTTTTCATTAGATTTGACGGGATATCTAATTAAGGGGGAGTTTTTATTAAAACGGTTATCTTTTTGAAATGACAAAGGGGGAGAGATATATAAAACTATAACTTAGTATTTATGAAAAACTCAATCAATGAGTTTCATAAATATACTCTTGGCTTTACATTGAAAGTTGCTATATTCCCAACTGAACTGGATTTCATGTTCTATAATTCATTGGGAATAATAAGCACACATTTTATAAACAAGAGGAAAAGCTACATAAGGCAATCTAAAGGTATGAAACTCATATGTTTTATATTTCCTTTATTTATATTTTGGAAATGTTTGTCATCTTCAAAAAGGGGGAGATTGTTGGCTAAATGGACATCTATAAATCCCTTTGTTTTGATTATGACAAACATTTCATTCTTATTAATCTAACGAGCTACTTGAGTGTGCAGGACTAAGATGGATGGCAAAGCAACTAGGGAAAATCCACAAGCTAAAATGTTTATATTTTCATGCAATGTAATCATTGTTGTAAAAACTTGTACAAATATATAATGTACAAGTACTTAGAATTGCATGTAAATCAAGCGTTAGATTTTCCCTAGCCAAACACCATAGTTAGACATGTCATCCCATTTAAATAGGATCATTTATGCACACTCACACATATAATTAGTGCCTAAATTGAAACCTTGAAACAGGATCACTCTCGTTCGACAAACTCCTCGACCGAGACACTCTCGGTCGACAATCTTCTCGACCGAGAAAGATCCAAAGTAGCCGTTAGACACAACAGACAAGCTAGTTGGCAGTTGAAGAAAGACGTTGCAAATCACTTGTTCCAGAGAGCCTGTCGGTCGACAAAAGTTCGACCGAGTAGGTGTCTCGGTCGACCATTTGTCGACCGAGATGGTCTCTGACAGCAACTGCAGAATAAATTAATTAGCCGTTGTTAAAGCAACAACTTTTTACCTAACGGCTAGTTAAGCACTTAGAAACCCCTAGAAGTTGTCTAGAACGTCCTTAAGCATACTTAGGACATTCCTATAAATAGGACAAGCCATAGGACACTAGAATTTACTTGTTACACTTGAGAATACACTTGAGCATACTTGAGCAATCTATTGCAAGCAATTTGAGCACTGTGATCATTAGTCTACATTCTCCTTAGCTCAATCTCGTGTCCTATAGGCTAGATTCTCCTATCCACAGCAATCACAAGTTCACACACTTGGCTAGGAGATCTATATGCTTGATCTAGGCATATCAAGCCTTGGGCTTAAAGGATAAGTTGTAATTTCTTTTTTCTTTCTTGTTCCTTTTTATCTTTTGTACTCTCCTTGCTACTCCTAGGGTTGGAGGCTGCGGATTGGAGAGGGTTGACTTCTCAGGTGGAGAAGGGGACTTCAAGCTACTTCAAGAAGGCTATCGCAAGGGAAGCTACTTCAGAAGGCTGGTGCAACGGGAGTTGGTGCATCTACTTCAAGGGAAGGCTGCTTCAAGGTTGGCGATTACTTCTAGGTGAAGGCTGCTTGAAGGGTTTTGAGAAAAGAGATTGTATTTTATGTAAATTCCTTGCGAGGTAATAAAATAAATTTCTTTTCAAATCCCGGTTGGGTAAGCAACCGGGTAGTGGATTGACGGCTATAGTATTTTCTATAGTTGGAACCACTCTAAACCCTGTGTCTCCTTGTCAAATATTTTCATTGTGGTTGTTTGAGTTTAAATTATTATTAAAATCTTTATAAAACTCTATTCACCCCCCCTCTAGTAGTTTTCAATATTGTCAATGAATTTGGTAAGAAATCACAATGTAGTATGGCCACGCGGAGTGACAATTCTTCATTCAAGAAGAAGTCAATATTTTGGGATCTTTCTTATTGGAGTTCTTTGACAGTAAGGCATTGTATCGATGTAATGCACCTTGAGAAAAATTTTTGTGATAACATCATTAGTACTCTGTTAAATATACCAGGTAAGACTAAAGATGGGATAAAATCCAGACTGGACCTTCGTGAAATGGGAATAAGGTCAAAATTAACAGAATTACGTGAAATGGGTAATAAAAGAACATACTTACCTCCCGCTTGTTACGCGTTGTCTAGAAAGGAGAAGAAAGCTTTTTGTGAATGCTTGGTAAATGTTAAGGTGCCACATGGTTACTCATCCAACATCCATAGATTGGTATCAATGAAAGATCTGAAGTTGATAGGTCTTAAATCTCATGATTGTCTCACTCTAATGCAACAAATATTGCCCGTGGCAATTCGATCTATATTGCCGAAGCATGTAAGGTTTGCAATCACCAGACTTTGTTTCTTTTTCAACAGTCTATGCAGCAAAGTTATTGACCTTGATACTCTTGATAATTTGCAAAGAGAAGTGGTTGTTACCCTATGTCATCTTGAGATGTATTTCCCTCCTTCATTCTTTGATATCATGGTACATCTTGTTGTCCACTTGACTAGGGAAGTGAAAATGTTGGGACCAGTTTTCTTGCATTGGATGTATCCCTTTGAACGATACATGAGCATTTTTAAAGGTGATGTTTGAAACCATTATCGGCCTGAAGGGAGTATTGTTGAAGGTTATGTGGCGAGAGAGGTTATGGATTTTTACAATGACTTTCTGAGTGGTAATAACACTCCTGTTAATGACAAGAATATTGCGGAGGGCAAAGGAATTTCGGGATCACGGGTGAAAGTAATCAGCCGTGAGCAGTTGGAACAAGCTCACTTGTATATTTTACACAACATGGATGAAGTGAGTGTTTATATCGAGGAACATACCAATTTCATCAAGAGACAACATCCTCGAGCAAGTTCAATGTGTCTTGCTAGAGAGAATAATAAGACTTTTACTAAGTGGTTTGAAGATAAAGTCTTACATCAACTATCTCAAACACCAAATGATATTACAGAAACTATCCAATGCCTCACCTTTAAACCAAAACCAAATGTTATGTCTTATGAAGGGTTTGACATTAATGGGTTCACATATTACACAAAGCGCCAAGATGATAAGAGTGTCGTCCAAAACAATGGGGTCACTCTTCAAGCGTCGACTATGTATTTTGCAAGTGCAAAGGATAAGAGTCCACGTGAAGCTAAAATGTCATATTATGGTGTCATTGAAGACATATGGGAGTTTGACTACATAGATTTCAGAATTCCGCTCTTTAAATGTAATTGGGTTGATAACACCAAAGGAGTTATAGTGGATGAATTGGGTTTCACTTTGGTGAACTTTGAAAAGATTGGCGAGAAGGGTGAACCATTCATATTGGCATCATAGGTGAAACAAATATTCTATATCGATGATCTTGCAAATGATAAATGGTCGGTTGTTCTTCATGGTAAAGGACAGTTCATTGAAGATCCTATAGATGAAGAAGAGTAATATGATAAGTATGATGACTCTAGTCCATTCTCAGTTGGGTTGCCAACTCCACAAAATATTGAAGCTAATGATGACTTATATGTGCACGGAGATCACAATGAAGGATTGTTAATTGATAAAAGATCATAATTTTAGAGACATGTATGTTTATATTGAAGCTAAATGTTTGCTTTTTTAATATCAATATCATTTTCAGATTTGATTTTTCATTATCTTCTAGTTAATAAAAATGCTAAATGTTTGCCTTTTTCTAGTTAATACAAATGCTAAATGTTTGCCTTTTTCTGGTTATACAAATGCTAAATGTTTGCCTTTTTCTAGTTAATACAAATGCTAAATGTTTGCCTTTTTAATGACATTTTCAGATGGCTGACCATGATGAGCATGATGTCCATGATGAGCATGAAGTCCATGATGAGCATGCTGTCCATGACGAGCATGGAAAGGATACCAATGTAAGTTCTAAAAACATATCATGTATTTCTATAAAATTCATTATCTTCTAGTTATGTCATATATCCTATATTTCTACATTGGGCTAATTCAGTGTGTTTATTTTTGTCAAATTTTAGGTTGATGATGCACATGTACCCACTGAAGCACTGGAGCAACTTGATGCGCAACACCAAACACTTAACAAGAAAAGGGGCATCACTCTGTTGAAGAAGTTAATAGCGCTGAGTGGCAGTGGATCCAAATTGGTTGTTGAGTTTGATCATGGAGGAAATGCAATTGGAGTGAACCGCAATAATTTTGTAAACTATCTTGGGTGTGTCACTCGAAGCCATTGTGGTGTTAAGTATGATAATTTGCATAAAGTTCCTCAGGGGAAGAAAGACTTGATATGGAAGGATATATGCGTGAGTTATTATTATTTGCAATTCTATTTTGTAGATTACAAATTATATTATTTGCAATTCTATTTTTGGATACTAGTTAATAAGATTTCTATTTTACAGAATCTTTTTGCATTGGATGAGAAGTTGCATCGTAAAAGCATGATGCAACACGCTGGAAAGATGCTTAGGAACTATAGGACAAATCTGAAGAGAGAATACATAAAAGATGGTGATAAGAAGAAGAAGTCATCCCTTGAGCAGTGGAACTTCTTGGACAAAGAAGATTGGGACAATTTTGTTGCTTCAAGAAAATCTGAAGAATTCAAGGTATTAGGCGTCACTCCCAGTTTAATTAATATATGTTGTATTCACCTATTCAAGATTAACATTTAGTGCTACTAACCAAATCATTAGTGTGCATACTAACTAGGCCCTCAGTGACACGCAAAAAGCAAGGTGTGCACTGAATGTGCATGACCACACTATGGGTCCAAAGGGCTATGCAAGCGTTCGCCAAAGACTACAGGCGGAGTCTGCAGCTACTCAGGAGTCTGCTGCTACTCAGGAGTCTGCCATACCCATGCCTCGCCATGATATCTGGATATCTGGAGGCAAAACAAGAAGGGTGAAATAAAGAAGCCCGTAACTGCTAAGGCGGCTACAAAAATGGTAAAATACTACTCTTAGAGCAATCGTTTGAATATTGATTATTTGTGGTGGTAACTTACCAATCTCTGTTGATGGTGATTAGCGGGAGCTGCATGAGCAGAGGAAACAAGGCACGTTCATCCCTCAGGGCACAAGGGATGAATTGACAGTTGCTCTGGGTAACCCAGAGCATCCTGGACGTGTTAGGGGTGCAGGCGCTGGTGTGGGCATCAAAGCATTCTTTGGACCATCCCAGTGCAAAACCATAGCGGGCCTTTAATAAGAAGAGGTGACCTATTCTTTTTTTAGAATGTTACTGCAAAAGGGAATTCAATAATAAGAAGCTAATGTTTCTTTTATCCATGTATAGGAGAATAAGAGAGTCGAGGATATAGTTTCTAAGGTCAATGATATAGTTGCTGAGAAGGTCAAGGAAAAAATAGTGTGGTGGCAAGCATCTCAGGCTTCCAATCAGCCTATGGCGACCCACTCTTCTCCTGATGCACAGATTGCGAGTAATCCTGGAGACCCATCGCCTAGCATGTCTACTGTAAGTATTGTTTATGACATTGTAGCTAGTCTTTTCAAGATGATATGTTTTCAAGATGATATGTATATATGTATAACATTATTTACGTAAATTTGTAGGCATTGAAGCCATGCCGCTTAAGAATGCAAGACTATGTTGTTGCAGAGGCGCATGCTTACCAATCCCTTCCTGGGGAAACGTTTTATGGGACTCCAATGCCGCAGGGCTATGTTCGTGTGAGCCCGATATGTGTATTACCCGATTGGAGGGAAGCTACATTGCCATATACCCATCCAGAAATTGATACACTTGGTGAGGCATAAGGCGGGGTGATATTGTGGCCCAAATCAGATGTCGTCTACACTACTGAAATTGTAAGATAAATTTACATTACTTTAGATTGTTAATGTGTATATATGAGGTCAACTGATCTGAAATTATATATACATGTTAAAAAGAAGACACCCGGAGCACCTAGGCCTCCATCTCCACTTCCTGCATTACCAAGTTGGGTTCCAACTGACCTAAAATACCCGTTAGGTCCTGCTTGTAGGGGAATGGCATGTTGGCTATGGGAACATAATATACATTGCCCTATAATTGTTTCTTTAGAAGCAGATTATGCATGTCAATCATACGATAGCGCTTTATTTATACAAGATATTATTGAGCTATTTATGTATGATTGGCTGAATACATCAATGATAGAGACATGGATAAGGTGAGATCTTGTTTACACATCCATATACCTTGTGTAAGATCTGGTGATCTGGTTTCTTATATATTAATGCATACGTAATAGATGTTTTGCAGCTACTTAGTCGAAGATCAATGCAAACAATTTGCATTTGATCATGTGGGATTTTTGATTCCATCATTGATTAGTATGGTAGATAAAGACCCTTATAGTGTTCAACAATATTGTATAGATGCTTTTACAATTTTCAGTCAGTAAAAGAAGACGATAATAATAGCTCCATTCAATGTCAAGTAAGTTTACTTTATTTATAATTTGGACTTAAGAAAATTCCATTTTTATTGTGCATTTTGAGTTATTAATTTTTAACTTTTTTACCTATAGTGCTAGACATTGGGAGTTACTAGTTATTGTCCCCGGGACGTTCACTGTTTATTATCTAGATCCTGTGGGAAGTACATTGAACACTAAAATTGGACACACATTGAGAATGCCATTATTCTGGTGAGAAATATTTCATTTTTATATCCGTTAACATCTGTTATTACATTACTATTTAATTATGCATTTTAATGTATTACATTAACATGTAGGGGTTTAGATGCATTCAAAAATGCTGGAGGAAATGTCCCAAGGAGAAAGAACCATCCAATAATTTGGGAGAACGTAAAAGTAAGTTCATGACTCCAATGTATATATTATTTATGTGAAATGTGCTTAGTTGTATTTTTTAATATTTTGTATGTTTCAATTTATAGTGCGCTACACAAGACAACGGCTGGGCATGCACATACTACATGATGCGATTTATGCAGATGATTATCCGACATGCCACATTGGATATTAATACCATACATGAGGTATTATATATAGTCTCATTAGTTAGTATGAAATATATCAATCTTATTTTTATATTATTACTTATATATATACATTATTCTCTTTGCAGGTGTTTAAAACTGACCACACTATAGGTAAACGCTTAAAAAATGTACATGCTCCATATATGATGGAAGCATTAAATGAAGTAAGAGAAGAATGGGCAAAAGCCATACAAGTAGTGGCGATTGTAAGATATAATTGGGATGCTGATAGCGATGCTGAATGATATTTCGTAAATGAATATTTCTGAATGTTTATACATGTCTGAATGTTTCTACATGTATTTGAATGTTTCTACATGTGTGAATGTGAGAATTGAATTGATGTCTGAATGTATCTACTTGTGTGAAAAAATATTTGTTGATTTTGCAGGTTTGTGGCCTGTTTGTAGGTTGATATCAATGGATGTTGTAAACCTGCAGTTCAGAAAACTGAACTGCAGGTTCTCATCCTGCTGACCAGCCACAACAGGCCTGCAAACTGATAAGAAAAAAAAATTAAAGTATAGGCGTCAGTTATTTATAGAAAATCGTCATCAAAGGTCTATAACGTCGGTTAATTGATAAAAACCGACGCCTAATATGACAAACAACCCGACCGTGTAGGAAAGCACGGCCGTGGTGGAAAAGGCGTCGCTTATTCGTATAAAACTGACGCCTATAGTACTAAACACGACCGTGCAGCGAAGCACGGCCATGCTTCGCCGTGTCATCTGGGAGTATGTCATCCGTTGTTCAGTTGTTAACCGATGCAGAAAGTGTCCTCGGTGGTGCTCTTTTTTGTGGCGCGAACCCTATAGACGTCGGAAAACTATATATAACCGACGCCTATAGATCATATAAGCTTCGGTTAGAAAGCCGACGCCAAAGAGTTCGACCTTTAGCGGCGCCCACATAGGCGTCGCTTGAAAACCGTCGCCAAAGGGGGTTAAACAACCAATGCCAAAGGTGTATTCTGTAGTAGTGATAGAGCATATGCTCATGAGTAAGAATGATTCTCAAAGTCCTAAACCAATCATAGAAGTTAATAGTGTATGGCTTGTCCTTCTCAAGGACCGATTGCAATGTGAACGAGTTTTCCATTTATTTCTATAAAGCAAATTTGTATGTGTCAAAACACTTTTTATTTGATTTGAAAATATTGATGATATTAATTAGTCCCTTAATTAATTATCATACCCACTTTTTGTTCAAATTAATGGATCTCACCAACAATTATGAAGATTGCAGCATGCAATCCTCTAGTCAGCCAAGATCAAAAATATGTTTAGTTATTTCCCACCAACATTAGCATCAATAACAAGTTATTAAGGTAGGAAACATTTTGCAGTTGCATCCAATGCAATTCTTATATAGATGGTATGCACAAATCCTTGTCATATTCCATTCCTTTGTTTATACACACTTAATACTATTAAGGTCACCTAGTTATGCCTGACTCAAAAGCCAACATGATAGAAATGCACCCTTCGTTCGTAGACCCACATAACTGCCATCACACTTCCATGAGATAGAAAATGTACCACACTCTGGCGTGGCCATGATTTGTTGATCAAGCTTTTCATGTGTGTTTTTAAAAAGCATCTTACAATAAATATTTATTGAGGTTTTTTTTATAAATAGATATGCATACCAATCACCACATATAATATGTATCATAAACAAACTATATCCACAAGGAAAACATGCAATCAAAAATATGCAAGTGATGGTTGTAGCCATACTACATCAATTATTTGGAGTCATAATGAATTTCTATCCACCTATGTTAGTGAATCATATGCATGCAACCTATAATGGAGAAATCTTATGCTAGGAACAGGTCAGTTGTTGACTGGACCTTCCAATAGATTGGTTGGACCTCCTATCAGTTGGTTGGTTTTGAACAGTCAGTCGACTGGCTCTTGGATCAAGTGGTTGGTGGGACTCCTCCAATCAATCGGCTGGGCCTCCAATCGATTGAATGGATCCTATCTTTCTATCCATCATTTGATCTACTCGAATTCCAGTCAATGGACTCACCTGGATAGAGCACCTTCTTCTTGCCAAAACATAATGTAATGTTAATCGTATCTACTTATTGCATTGTGTAATGAGAATACCTCAAGTTACATTTGAGGGGATCAACGGGGATTCAATATTAATTAATTTTGGAGAATAAAGAGGAAGGCTCAATATGAAAACCAAATTCAGAGACCATGAAATAAACCATTCAACCACACAAGCATCAAAGGGGGTATTGGCCATAGCCATGCATACATGCACCATCAAAAAAATTTAGGGAAATGCACATGAGTTGCATACATATCATATCATATATATAGTGGATCCATGGAACATTCACTAGAATATGTGGTATTAGTAAAATATTCACATTAACCATTTAAATGTTCTCTTTGTATGCAAAAAAATAAACAATAAAACTTAATCCTATTGCATCGATTTAAATCCTGATACATTGTAAGTTGATGTTGACTTGATAATATTATTGGGAAATATGTAGATAGGATAGGTATTGGAAACACAAACTATATACATATTTCGAACTAGCAGATCACATCAAAAATAATGTGTATGGAAGAGCATGCAAGATGTACCATGTCTTAGAGCAAGTCCATCGACTTTCCTTTCATGGTGCTGTGCTCCCTTCACAAGCAGCACGACCATGGAAAAAATGGCTTCCATGCCTCTACATAGTCCACTAGACCACTAGGAAATCCACGTTGCACTCCCAAAGATGACAAGAAGGAGTTGTCCTTCTATTAGTCAACCTTCCAGCATAGACTTCCTTTCCCATTGTTGTCTCTCAGTTTCTTTGGAAGACTGCTTAGGCTCTTTCAGAAGTTACCACACCTATGAGAAGATAAGTCTCTATCCTAAGATCCTTGGCGGCCCCCTCCTTATATAGGAGTGGATGAGCTAGAGTTTCCAAAACCCAGGGGATACAAAAGGGCATATCTCATGGTCTGACAAATGTTGTGCACGTCTATTCGATCAACTGCACTATCCAATCGATCTATCCATGTGTGGTAAGAAACACAATATTATTGGTTTTAATGTGATGATTAATGAACGTCATTACACACATCATTAATCACTTGACCCATTCAAACTAGTCATTTTGCATCTTTGTTTGACCCAGTCCAACTGGTCAATTTCAAAGGGAGTCTAGTCAATTGAATGGACACTCCATTTGATCGATTGGCACACTAATCGATTGAATGGACATTCTAGTCAGTTGAATGACACACCAATGTTGTTTAATTAATCTCCTAATCACTTTTCATAACCAAATGAAATCTTATCCATGAGCAAACTCCTATTGCATGCATCTTATGTGTGTGCCCTTATAGGTCCCAAATTAAGTTGGAAGGGAAGTCCATAACCACTATGACTACACAAGAAATGAGAAATATCTAGAAACGCATCATTGCTAACCATGTAATTGGAAAGTTTGAAAAAAACCTTCTACCTACATCTATGATCGGTGTAACTGTGATCATATAGTTCCTTCATCTCAGATGTCCAGATTGAACATGAGGCATGGAATCAACATCCTCGTATCATTCAAACTATGTTCCTTGAACTAGAGAAGAGTATATGATATGCATGTGACCTTAATTATTGATTCACATGAGTATGGCCATATGTTTCTCAGTCTCACTTATCTAGTGGTCAGGATATCAACTCCGATAGGAGGGACAAATCCCATCTACATCACTCACAGTCAATACCCATGTGTCGCAACACACCCGAGCACCACCTTTATGACAACTGTTATTCAAGGTCAAATTGTATGGTGTAAAAGTTCATCACATGACATGATATTTGTGTAATGACATTAGGTCTAAGCACCCCAATCACCAAAATCACTTTGACAATGCATATGAGTACCATTCCATGGTTTCTATTTACCACTCTCAAGGTGGAATTATTTGATGCATTATTCTCTAACAAGTACTTATGTGTATGACTTGATATCAAATATCATGTCTACTGGGACTCTTCATCAATAAACACACATTCTACTATTATGTATTATTGTCATCTATTTTGCATCCACAATAATATTTTTCTAGGGACATAATAAGAATATATGTACTCTTATCATACACATGTTCTCATTGTTTAGGTCCTTTAACCTAAAGACATATGATGTGATGACCCCAATTTCTATATACTTTCCATAGTGACATCCACAGATATGCGTGCACTCATATCTATAAATGTCATAAGGGAAAATCTAAGAAATTAAGATCGTCAACTAAAATCTGAGAACAACCAAGATCAAGTTCACATCATCATTAGATAGCCACACATCACTTCATTCATTGAGAATAAATAAAGTCATTACATACTAGTAATTGAGAAGGAAGCATGAATAAGTCTATGAGAAAGAAAAAAAAATATGATTATTACATACGATCTATAACATCTTATTACATCATCTAGAAGAATAAAACTATCTAACTAAAATGAATAAGATAAGAAGTGGAGATCTATCGACTATCATCCATGTTCATTATTTATTGGATTCTCGTACTTTGAAGTGCATCACATGTTGCTTGTACCTAGAAAATATGAGAAACAAAAACATCAAAAAAGTTGGTACGTGGAATTAAAAGCTATACTATGATGGCATATAAAAATACTTGGAAATGAAGAAAGAGAAAGAAAATTTTATTTAGAGGTGGAAAATCAGGTAGTCCCAAGTTATTAATCACATTTAAAATGAATATGCATTACTATGGGGGACATAGCACATAATCACATATATGGTGGGCCCTTCCCCGTGTACCTTATGCTCTAGGGATCTCCCTGTATACCATGTACTCTAGGGAGGTGCTAGTCAACATTAATGCTTTCCATCTCTAATATGGAGATTAATGGGCACCACTAGTAACTACATTTCATTTATCATCATTTATGTTCTTTAATGTTCAAGGCAGAATTGAAAATTACTCGTATATCTACATCCATCAATGTTTATCAATTACATGCAAGCAAGTACATATATTTAGCATCCAATAAAATCTAGTCATATAATTATATCCACATACCTTTAATTTCAGATCTAACTTCCACAAGTCTTTAGATTAGGAGAACGATGGTAGATCATCCTGAAATGTAAACAAGAACCTAAAGTCACCATGGGTTCTCATCATTTCATGTTAGGGTTTCTTATTAGGGTTTTTGTCATTAGGGATATCTCTTTAGGATACATATGATTCAAGAATTCATATTTGGATTCTAAGGGTCAGGTCGTTCAAAGTCATTTAGGGTCATGTAATAGTTAGGTTTTGACATAATGTTGTAATAAGTATACCCATGAAGAGAGGAAACTAGAAATTAGGGTTTTTCACAACTATTGAATCAACTATCCCTCTTATATTAGGCTTTCGAGTAACATGATGATCAGGACCCGAATTAGGGTTTAGATTGTCCACATGGTAGATCTAAATCAAGGATGACTATTATTACACTATATATATATATATATATATATATATATATATATATATATATATATATATATATATATATATATATATATTAAAAGGTCATTAGAGCTTGTAGGCCATATGTTCTGAAAAGGGATTGGATCTAGGTCCTGACTATATTTTATTTATATAGATCATATTTTTATGATGAAAATTATATATATGTTTGATATATTTCAATATTCCTAGCAATTTCTAGGAATTTTCTAAGTATGGTCAATCAGATAATTTCTTGAAGAAATAAATGAAAATAAAAAAAGATTGTGAGCTCTGCTTCACGGATCAGGTGAGGGATCCAAATAAATTGACCCTCCCACTGACCCACAAGAGGGCATTTGACAGGGGGGTCAGTGTGAGAAAACGACTAAAAGGCGCAACGAATGTCAATGGAGCCCATTGACGAGCATGGGCAAAGAGGGCAATCCATCTATTCGATTGTCCTCTACTCGCACCATGGCTACAGCGAGGTACCAGGGAGTGAAGTGAGGTGAGGTTGGAGTTCTAGGGAAGGTTGGTCATTGCTGAGGAGTGGGATGAGTCTGCGGGGTCACAACGGTCGCAAGGAGGTCAAGACCGTTGCATGGGGAGGTTCGAGCTCCATTTTCCGATCAAAACAAGTGGGGAAAAGAGAAAATGTGTTTCATATATGTACCTACCCTTGGATTGGATTGAGGGGTCACGAAGATCAGTGTGAGGTTCGTGAGGCTCGAAGTGCTCCTAACCTTATCGATGATGAAGTTTTTGAGCTTGGTTGCAGCGGCTTGTAGACCCAAGGTTCATGACCTTCACGGCTCCAACCGAGGGTGGTGGTCGACTTGATGAGGTCCCTTGATGGTGTTGCTATGTTCGATCGAGTGGGGAGAGTCACTGGAGTGAGGAGGAGGTTCAGGTCAGGCATGGTGAGGGTGCTTGAGGTAGGGGAGGAAGGGGCATGTTTTGTCAGAATTGAGGGTGGGGGATGATAAACGGGACGTCGGCCATGCTTTCGGAGATCTTATATAGGCATGAGGTGGTCGAGGGAATGAAGCCCTAAGTTGGGTGCCGCCGCCAGTGAGAGGCGCGGAGAGAGAGGAGGTTGTTCTCCCGAATCTGAGGATGGGGGTGAGTAGAGTGTCGTTGAGATGAGTTAGGGGAGAAGAAGCCTTCCTCCAAATATCTCATGGAAAGGAGACAAGATTCAGGCGCGAGGTCTCGTGGATGGACCGTTGTACAATAGGAGGTGGAGACCGAGTCTTGTGGGAGGTTAGGGATGACCCGAGGACTGTTGGAACTCACGTGATCCCTGATTAAAGGATCAAATGGTTTTGATTGGTACCTAATGATGAGATCCGCACCCAATCTTTAAAAGGAAAGTGTGACACATATTTAACAAATGGAATTGGAAACTTAGGTCCTAGGGATTAATAGATGACATTGTACACATGATTTTCAAATGTGAATAACTCTTTATTGGTAAATCCGATTATAATGAGACATTTAGGGTTTAGTATTGTGTGAAATTGATAGACCATTTAATCAATTTAGTGAGATAGATGGTTGAGAGCATAATAAAAATTATAGGAGAGAGAAGAATATATATAGAAAAACTCACTCTATCACATTCTCCCATCCTTTTAAGAATTTTGTCCCCAAAATTCAAGCAGCCTAAAAGAGATGTGGATATTTCTGCTCGACCTCGGTCTATAGCTCCTATGTGGCATCAGTATGATCTTGGTGACTCCATAGAACCTTCACCATATCTATATGTCGATTACTGTGAAGCTTCTTTGTCTTGAAATCAAGAATTTTGATAGTGGACTCATCATATGACAGATCATCGTTCAACTCGAGAGGCTCATGATTCAGAATGTGACTGGGGTCTTTGACATAAGGCTTCTTAAAGATACATGAAAGACATTATGCATGGCACTATACTGAGGTGGCAAAGCGAGACAATAGGCACATTCACCAACCCTTTCCAGAACCTCAAAGGGTCCAACATAACGAGGACTGAGCTTTACTTTGTTCTTGGCCAAAGCTCGAATAGTTTGGATCTTCAGAAAAACATGGCCACCTTACTTGAACTAACGTTCCTAACAGTGAGCATCTGCATAAGACTTCTGCCTATCCTGTGCCCGCTTCATCCTCTTCCTGATCTGTGCAACTTTATCATTATACAGCTGCATCTCTTCGGATTTCATCAGGGTATGTTCTTTGACATTGTCCCAGTGTAACAGAGATCTTTTGTCACAGAACCAGAATCCCAGTCCCATGAACCAAACGTATACCAAAGGTGAAATGTGGAAGCGTAAATCTTAGCACACATGAACAAATAACAAGATACAAGCGCCAACATAATCTCAACAATTAACAAGATATATTAATCAACATTATCATATTACATGATTTGAATTACATATTCAAGAGTCACTTTGTACAAGTCTGCTCATGTATACTATATTTGGATCTTACAATAAGTACACCTAGCATAGCTCACCGAGCCCATCAACCTTCTAGCCATCTCTGAACCTAAAAACAACATATGAGAAAATGGGTCAACACACGAGGTGTTGAGTATGGGGCAGAAAGATACACATATATATAAGCTTTGCATAATTTTGAAAAGATTTCAAGACTAAATGAACAAGAATAAACATGTTAAATGTTTAACAAATACGAAACCATATTTTATGTCATTTCAATCCATTATACCAACAATATCAAGCATATTTAAGGCCTTTGACCATCTTCCTGTCGGAAGGGTCTGTAAGGGTGCTCAAGCTTAGTTAACCCTTTTATATGAGAGGGACCTCATGGACGTAACCAAGAATTAACCCTTTATCAACAATATTATAATGGAGTTCTATCTATATATGTGTTCATGTTATAAAACTGACAAGGCAAACATCGAGTAACACATAGCAATACTACATGGTAATATTTGAGAAAATAGACAAACAAGCATACAATATGTGTCTTTTTAAGCAAGAAAGCGGAGTCATATACGTGATTCTGAGATTCATAACCTAACTTATCCTTCACCATCTAGCCACATGCCAAACCTGATTAACAACAAGATTACATATATGCATTAGATTCTCATCATTAACCCTAATTAGATGCAATGTTAGGGGTTTGACCAAGATGGGTTCCAAGTTGCTTATTGGTTCATTATATGATCTTGTACAGATTTAAGGATCCAGATGAGTAGCCAAGATCCAAGGTTTGCACCATTATCATACATCGACTATATTCCAAATGATTAAAGTATGCAACTTTTGGGAAAAAGGAACAAACGATGGATTTAGACCCTAAAACCTAGTCCATTGCGTAGATCATTTCGAAATGATCAATTTGATATATAATATGACTATATTTGGCCTTAACATGAAAGAAATATGATTTTATGAAATTCCATAGAGAAACGATAAGGAAATAGGTTGGGCGTGACATACTTATTTGCTTGAACATCTAGGCCGTTGATCAGCCGTTTGGCATCCACAACAGTGCCCATGTGAGATGACCATCCGGCCTGGCACTGGCAGTACCAAGTCATGCAGACGTGTAGCTCTCGACTGGTGGTTGTCGCTAGTCACCGCTCATCCATTTTGGTCTTCCTGTGTGTGTGCCGATGTGGTGGCTTCTCATAGGGTGGTGTCGGGTCCACGTTCGGTCTCGGGTGAGTATGTCTGCAACTCGCGGATGCTCCCCTGTTTCAGCGCCAAAACAGGGGCCGAACAAGTGTTCTGTCCTATCCCTTCAGTGCTCCTCCAACAATGAGTCAATACGAGGGAGGTTAAGGGTGGAGGTAGGTGAGCGATTTTTGGACGCGACTTCGGCGCTGAGGGCTCGCGGATGGCCATGAGTTGTAGCTAGCAGCTATGCTAGAGATGTTGGCAGAGGAGGGAAAGGTGACATGCTACTTTTAGCAGGTTGGCGGCCAGCCCTAGAGGAACGAAGGGAGAAGGGGGGTCTAGGGTTAGACGAGGAGGGGGTTTATAAACATATCAAGAGCATAAGGGTTTAGATTCCAAGCAATTAAGAGCTTTCCCTTGTTGCCCGATTTGGCAAAAGGCGTAGGACATGTTTCCTAGTCCTGCAATTTTCCCCAGAGCAGAAGGGGAAGGGGGGGCAAGAAATTGGGCCTGGATTTGTGTTTGGGCCCAATAAAGTTCTATAATCCAAATTAAATAATACATTAGATGGGGAGATTCAAGAAGCCATATCTAGTGATTTATAACCCCGATTTCAGTGATTTTTATTCCGTTAGATTCGTAATTAAATCACATACAGCATGACACATGTTACTAAGACAAAAGGTTATGGTCATGATCATAAAAAAAATATAACAAATATGGTGATATGAACTAAATGGTATTTAGTTCAAAAGTACAAATTGATGTCACATTTAGTAAAATTAAATATTGATATGACTAATATGGAGTCTCCCAACCATCAAACCATGAAATTCTCATTGAATTGAGTAAGAGGTGAAATGCTGAAGGAGAAGGGTACAAGATAGGATTGAGAAAAGTCATGTTGTCACCTCCTTCCCTCCTTCAAAGAAATTTCGTCCTCAAAATTCATCCTAGATCATAGCTAAGAGTCAAGGTCAAAATTCATCAAGTCTAGGTATCCAACCATGGTTGTCAACACATTCTCCACAATGGAATGCGCACTTAGGTTGTCGACCTTAAGGGTGTACTCATCTCAATCATTTGCATATTACTTGTTGTTCCATCATAGTATGACATCATCATGGCATTAGGGTTTTCCCTTCCCTTAGTATCCATACATTAGGGTTTTTGTTCACATCTTCGTACAAAACCAAGGTGTATCCTCAACATCTATCTTTATCAATTCTCAAGCGAATGTATGCGCCATCATGACCAAAAGAGACTATCATCGAGTGTGTATCTCATCTTTACTCTAAATTCCATGATTTTTTTTTCAAAATTTCTACCAACTCTAAACAGTTATGTTCTTCATTTCTCATTTTTGGATCTGAAATAAGCAATTTATTCATCTTATTCATTTGAGGTATCACCCCAATAGCAACATGATATCAAGTTGGTTTGTTTTCACTTGGGTATGATATTAGGCATGTCAACCCTGATTGTTCAAGCTAAGATCTCTAGGCATCCTCGATCAAGTCTATTATTTAAAAGTTACATCTTTTATAATATGATTTCATGTTAAGTCTAGCATATGTGAGTGACTCATCTAGCTTATATTAGTCTTTAAACATAAGTGAGATATTCCATGTATCAAGCATCATTCGAGGAACAACATTATCATCAATATTGAGGTTTTGTAACTTTCTCACTTGTATCCAGAAAGATCTTCAAGCCACTCAAGATAAGACATATATGTGTCCAACAAGACATGTTAACCACAACCATCTACCCATAACAAAATTTTCTACCCACCTTTTGAGAAACAAGGGCAACCACTAGATTCCTTTATATATAATCACTAACCCAACTATGAGGCTCATCATGGATATCAAAGATTGTGTTCATCATCTTAGGGTCTTGGGACATTTCCCTCACCTATATAGAAAGCATCAAACATTCAATTTCCTCTTTCTCTAGGGTTAGATATTTTCATAGGAAATCTAGGGTTCAACATTTTCAAGGAAACCACACATTAGGTCACTCAACTCATATACTTAGAAGTATTCTATCTAGGGACTCATCATCAAGTATTTCATCATTCCTATTTTTCAACATTTCAAATATTTTGGAGTTTAGGTCTCTAACCTTCTCTCGAGGTGGGTCGACTCATATAAAAAGGTCACCCTATTCATATGTACCATGCTAGAGGTCCTCCTTTGTAAAGAGATTGAGGCCCGTGTTGGTCTCAACTTATATGTCACATATCATATCTCAACAAGCACAAAACTAGGTACAATAAAACAAGCCAACCCACTAGCTATGTTTAGCACATCAACCAAGTCATATGTATCAACAAGGTGCTAGGTCTAGCTAGGGTTGAATGGTAAAACTCATTTCATATCATAAAACTACTTGTCCCTCTCAAGGGCAAACTTGGGTCTTATCAACATCGACATCATCCCCAATATCAACATCAACATCAACATCAACATCAAAATCGAGATAGACATTAACATCATTATCATTATCTTAGGTTATCTATGACACTAACTATCCCAGCCTTTATCATGGCTCTAGTCAACTCTAGAGACTATCACTATCATCTAAACTCTCTCATCTAGACTTCATGTTACATCTCTTTCTCCTAGGTTTCTTGGATACTCACTACCTTTCTGTGTGTGATAACATTTTATATATGTATAGATAATAATACTTGAAATATTTTTCTACAACGTTTAAATAGGCGATGAAAACAACAATACTCCATCCAAATAAAACCAAAACCAAAACAAGTTACCACACTCATTAGGTAGTGTAGTATCATGACACGTAGGGAACTAGCAAGAACATGGTGCACACTTGTGTAGACATCCTAAGCACATGTCGTGAATCATGACTAGGGAGGTAATTTACACAAGTATACACATAGTTCTAGAACATCTAGGTTCTAACTTAGAGGCTATGTCAACCTAATCCATAAGGATATTTCATTAAGTTTCTATGGTTGAGATGTAAGGTGAGTTTAGTTTGTGTTTCATGTGAGCAATGTTTGGTGTAGTTATTGTTCATGCTCTGATACCATTTGTCCCGGAACCAGAATCCCAATCCCATGAACCAAACGTATACCAAAGGCGAAATGCGGAAGCGTAAAGGTTAGCACACATGAACAAATAAAAAGATACAAGCACCAACATAATCTCAACAATCAACAAGATATATTAAGCAACATTACCATATTACATGATTTGAATTACCTATTCAAGAGTCACTTTGTACAGGTCTGCACATGTATACTATATCTGGATCTTACAATAAGTACACCTAGCATAGCTCACCAAGCCCATCAACCTTCTAGCCATCTCTGAACCTAAAGACAACATACGAGAAAATGGGTCAACACACGAGGTGTTGAGTATGGGGCAGAAAGATACACATATATATAAGCTTTGCATAATTTTGAAAAGATTTCAAGACTAAACGAACAAGAATAAACATGTTAATTGTTTAAAAAATATGAAACCATATTTTATGTCATTTCACTCCATTATACCAACAATATCAAGCATGTTTAAGGCCTTTGACCATCTTCTCGTCGGAAGGGTCTGTAAGGGTGCTCAAGCTTAGCTAACCCTTTTATACGAGAGGGATCTCATGGACGTAACCAAGAGTTAACCCTTTATCAACAATATTATAATGGAGTTCTATCTATATATGTGTTCAAGTTATTAAATTGATGAGGCAAACATCGAGTAAGACATAGCAATACTACATGGCAATATTTAAGAAAATAGACAAACAAGCATACAATATGTGTCTTTTCAAGCAAGAAAATGGTAGTCACTACTAAAAATTGGGCCATTATTCACGGGAGAGTCCTGTCACAAACCCCTCTCTACAAGCCCTCCAAAATAGGGACGGTTGTGGGTCTGGCCCTCACAAATGGTCCGTGAAGAGAACTCACGTGACAAATACCAGTGGCCCTCACGAATACAATTGTCACAGACCAACTGACCCTCAAGAATGTTATATTGAGGGACTATTTAGCCTTCATAAATACATTTTTGAGGGACTATTTAGCCTTAATAAATACATTTTTGAGGGACTATTTAGTTCTCATAAATACATTTTTGAGGGACTTGATGGTCCTGGAGAATATATTTTTGAAGGATAATGCCTTCATTAATATTATTTTTGAGGGGCTATGTGGTCGTCATCAATGCAATTTTGATGGTCAATCTGGACCTTGATCAATATATTTATGAGGGACTACTATAAATGATTTTGTTATTGATTATTGAATTATTTATTAAATGATAATTAATTGTTACTATAGTGAATATCAAATTTTAAATGAAAACTTTGTATACTTAACCTCAAGAAAAAATTTTATACTAATTCACATGACATCATAAGAAGATTCAACACCAAAATGACACATAAAAATGTTAAATCACCTCAAACCAAATTTTGTTATTGAAGCAAATATTATCCATACATTGCATGCTCAACGTTGATATAAATATAGAGTACATATGGTTCAAAATTTTGAGATTGATGACAATGAACATATCTTGCTAGAAACTCTTAAGATCTATAATGTCTCCATATTCCTTCAAATGGTGTGCTGCTCTTCATCAATGCCATGCCTCATACGGTTAGGTACTTAAATATTCTTCTCCTAAAAATGACAAATCATTATATTAATAGAATTTAAAGTTTATACATAAATCATAGTACAACAAACAACTTACCCTTATATTTCAGTTTTGGTCTACTCCAAGGTGCATTGTCCGTCGAAATCCATCATTAAAAGTAATTCTACCCTATCAATATAAATACCAAAAGGAATTAGAGTGAGTGCGAAGTAGAGATAAATGTAAGTGAACAACCGCCTCAGTAGGTGACCGGACCACACAACCAGACTCGACTATCTCTATAAAAGTAAGAGGGGAGCACAGAGGATCAACCAACACATCAACCACCATCAAAGGACTCAACCAACACAGTAGAGCCAACAACTCAGGCACAAAACAGCAGAACAAGCCGACCAACATATACTGCAGATCATCAACACTTCGAAAGAATCACAATGGCAGCACCTACCCTGCCCCAGCCGTCAACAACCAGCAACACTCAAGACTACACAACACAAAGCAAAGAGAGCACAACCACCAATGCCAGGCAGCCAAAAACCAAAGGAACAAAAGAAATAAGAACCAACTATAGATCCCTGCCATTCCATCCCAGATCTGAACCAGCAACAAACAACTAGGAAATAGGTCAACAACAGCTTTAAGACAACATAAAAATAGAACAGAACCAGCCATCGTAAGAAAAAATAAAACCTTTCATGATCATTGAATAAACCTGGTGCCGGATAAAATTGAATTAATAAATTACTGCTGGTCATTTCTAGTGAAAAACATGCCATCCAACAGAAAAATAGTATGCAACTAAAAGGTCTGGAGATGAATGTCCCTATACCATTCTAATTGTAAATAATGATGCAGCTTGTAGATAACATAATCAACACGCCTAAGATTTAGAGCTCATTTAAATATCCCTCAGAATATGTCGTTCTTGAACTCGTTTAGCAAGCCAACATATTGATCAAGAAGATCACAATGATCTATTACACTGAAAATTGGCTGACCTGCTAGAATATACCTAAATCATTTTAATAGTAATGAAACATGTAGCTTGTAGATAGCATTATCAATGCCTACGTTTTAGAAATCATTTTAAAAATCCATCAGAGTATCTTTTTTTGAGCTACTTTTCGCAAGCCAAAGAAAGATCAAGATGATGGAATGGCTTAAGATTTAGTAGTAAGGATATTCATCAAATTCCAAACTGAAGTAATCCTAGCTACTAGTATGTCATTTGAAAGTAGTAATATTCTCCCATTTTCATCTGAATCAAACGAGCTGAAGAAAGCACTTTGCTTCAATCCAGTTGCTACACAAATTGATGCTTGAACTCATGCGAGATAGAAAACAACATAACCAACACTGGTTATGTTAATACCCTACTAATGCAGATTTAAGTCAGTGAAAAATTCAAGTAATAATACCCTACTAATTGGAAACGACATAACCAACACTGGTTGTAAACATGAATTGTACAACAGAACTCTATAAAAACATAAACATAAAATTTGAACTCTATAAAGTCCATTCACACAAAACAACTAAAAACTTAAAAAATACAAACTGTAATCTGAAACTCTGGATGTCTTGTGACAAATTCAAATATGTCACAGGTAGGAAAAACATATACAATACTAAATATATCTTAAACACATGAAAAATGTAAAGCCTTCAGTTTTTTTAAAATCATGTCATTCAGATCACTAGAAGTTTAATCAAGCACGTATTGAATACATGATTTAAACATTGAGTTCTTGGTGTGAAAAACACCGATGAAGATGTGCTTGGTGTGTTCTGCATTTGAGGATGACTTTGTCGATTATTACCAGAAGAAGGGCACCAACTTTCAACTGCAGCCTTTAATAAAGTGTACATGTTAATATTCTTATGTGTATGAATATTGAAAATAATCTATAGCTGTTATGAGGTACATGTGGCTGAAATCTTATTGGATGTCCATTGCCTTGTATGGAAAGCCTGCCTACTCCATTCTCCCTTGAATTTCCTTGTATGGAATGCCTACCTACTCCATTCTCTCTTGAATTGCCTTGTATGGAAAGCATGCCTACTCCAGTCTCCCTTGAATTTCTTGAATTGATTTGTCTAGAAAGTCTTCCTAAGCCATCCCCGCTTGAATTATTTTGCCTGAGAAACATGCCTACATCTACACCATTACTTGTATTGTCTTGTATGTGAAAAGAACCCACATCCAACCTATTTGTGCCACTTTGCATGTGTAAGACACCTGTAGTATTCTGATTGGGGTATTCAACTGCATAATCAACATTAATACCGCCATCCTATAACAAATACATCAACAATGTCAAAAAAAATTATATATTACATTGACAAAGACAAGTGAATCTGAGTTACCTGTGATTGATTATACCAAGTCATTAATTGGGAGACGGAGTTCTTCAATCCATTTACTTTTTCTTCAAGTTCCTTAAGTTTATCCTGAAATAGAAAACAAATTACAAACATCGATCTAATAGACTAGTTGTAACTAATAGTTCAAGTTTAGTTATAATCCAACATACATCCTTTGCATTGCTTTCCTCAAGAAGCATTTCATATCTTATACGGGAAGCTTTTCCCCTATGTCCTATCTCTTTGTGCCAAATTCCAACACCTTGGATCCTAGCCTTTTTGGAAGGATTTAAAACTTGCAAATAAGCAGCACGTGTTAGATTATCAACACTTCTGGGATCTATTTATTCTTGGTTTGCTACTTGGTTTTCCACGATATCAGAGATTTCAAGCTGTAATTAGAAAGCATCATAAAAGGAAAGCTTAAATTGAGATATTTAAGCATATGTAGCTTTGTAGACATCATAGGAAAGCAAATATCCATTTTCTAACCACTTGTGGGATTTTGTCGTAAACTTTTTCCAAAAATTTGTTAAGAGGCACAATGGGTTGATCTTCACTGACCTACACATGATAGATAACATAATAATTTTCCATGTTATATGTTCAACTCCTACTAAGAAAGACAATTGTCCATTATTAATACCATTTATGCCTGATAACAACTCCATGGCTTTGATCTTGTGGTATGATCCATCACTTTTTTTGCTCTGTTTTCCTTGTTGATCTCGAAAATTTTCTAAACCATAAGAAACATATAATTAGAAAACGTATATAGGTATACATGCAAGTTATATGAAACCATTGTACCTTAGACTTCTCGGTTCCCCATTCTTTAACAAGATTTTTAAACTGGTCCATATCTATGGAAGCATTTTTCTCAACTTTCTTCATCATCAATTCTGGTTCAATCTTGTACTTTTCATAGTAATCTTTCTTTACACGTGCCCTCCACACTGATATCCCTTTGCTAATGTGTTCATCAATGTGATTCCATGCATTAGGGTGACTGCCTAAATCGAAGTATTTCTACAAAAACATAGAAAATATTACTTTAGATATAACAATCATACAATTTGTTGGTCTTTTTATGAAAAAATTACCTCAATAATTGATTTTCTATCTGCAAAAGCTTGTTCTGGTTGTTCGTTCCACTTCAAGTCTAGATTCCATATGTGTGGTTTCCTTGCTAGCATATGACAATAACGATTCAATTTGGCACCATTCTCCCCAATAGCATTTCCTTCATAATCCCATTGGAGCTTGTGACGTGGATGCCCTTTCTTAGGAAGTAGGCTTTGCTCACTTGCAGGCCCACGTCCATACTTCCTATTCTCATGTTCATCCTCAACATTTTCTTTAGCTGTTACATCATTTTCAATATTGTTGGACAGTAGAGTAGGTTCATCCTCACAATTTTCTACAATTGTGGATGGAGGGACAACAATAGGTTGCAACTCCTATGTGTTGTTACAACTAGATCTAGTGATTCTTCTTCCTGCCATCCTTCAACTGACAAGAAAAAAAATTAGATTATTAGTGCAGAAATGTCAGTAACAAAAGTAGTAGCTACATTTGAAAAACAAATAAATTGCGGAGAATATGAGACACCAACATATGAATATTCAGCATTTGAAAAACATATAACTTGTAGAGTACCTTGGTTTCATATCCCAAAAAAGAATAATGATGTCCTACTTGCTGGTATATGAAACAAGACTAAATAAATTGCAAAGAAAATGCCATATAGTAACAGTTTGCCAAAAAAATGCAATAGAACATATTCCCCAAGTAAATTATTCTAGACTTGCAAACAAAATATCCCTCAGTGTCACTCCTCGTCCAAGACACATCACTAGTTACATGTGATGAAAACAGACAGATTAATGAACTAAACATTTGCCCCATCACTCTTTTTTTTAGTTCTATCAACAAAAGATCCCTCGGTGTCACTCCTCGTCCAAGACACATCACTAGTTACACCACCATCAATAGCTTCAGATTGTAAACCAGTCAAACAATTCTCAATAAGAGGTACTTCAGAATAATCTTTAGGAGGATGCTTTAGCATTGTGCACCAATCATCAGCATTAGGATCCTTCACATAAAAGCATTGCAATGCTTGAGAAGCCAGGATAAACGGTTCCTCCTTTTTTTTATCCTTGAAGTGTTGATTTGTGTGAACCCATATTCATCAATTCGCAACCCGTTAGAAGTGCTTTCATCATACCAAGAAAATCTGAACAACAGAATTTTGATTCCTGGACCATAAGTTAGCTCAATAACCTCCTTTAAGTAGCCATAGTATGTGACTTCAGCATTTATAGGATTTCGATCTCTACCACTTGAATAACTTGAAGTATCAACACACAAATACACTCCACTATTTTATGTAATACATGTACTTTCAATGTGCTTTGAACGGAAACGATATCCATTGACCGAAAATCCTTCATAAGACATTCCCTCAGCACAAGGGCCTTGGGATAACCATCTCAAATCATTGCTAATTTAGTTAGGCCTAATCTCTCGCATTTGCATTACCTTCATAAAAAAGTAAAACATTAATGTAATCTACACTAACTTGAACATTAAGAGTGACAACAATATTTATGTTTGAGACTTACATGCTCTTTCAACCACTTAGAAAACTCCTTTGCATGTTTTGTTTCTAGGGTCCGTGGGGCAATGTTGGGTTCCATATCTTGAAGAATACACATGTGTTCACTGCTTTATAAGAAGTGTCTAAATTAATGTACAACAAATATACAAATATCAGAAAGAATTTTAGGACGTAATTAAATCTTACCTTCTGTAAACATCCAATTCCTCTTTATTGAAAAGGACATAACGATGGGCTTGTTCCAAAGTGTGGATGTCGAAATTTGTTGACACTCCAACTCTAATTGGAGATCCATCAACATTATGAGGAGTGCGGTTCAGTTTTGTCTCAAAATTATGCAAGTACCTAGCACAAAATGTCAAACTTTTTTCAGCTAAATAGCCACTAGCAATACAACCAGCCGGTTTAGCTTTGTTTGTTACATACTTCTTCAATTTCTTCAAGTATCTCTCTATTGGGTACATCCACCTAGTTCGGAAAGATCCAGCTTTCCTGGCTTCATAAGCTAAATGAATGGGAAAATGCATCATGATGGTGAAGAAAGGAGGGAAGATTCTCTCCAACTGGCAAAGAGTGACAGCAATTTCTTGTTCCAATTCTTTGAATTCCTCCACATCAATAATGTTAGAGCAAAGCTTGTTGAAAAATGAGTACAAATTAGCAATAGGCTTGTACACATCTAAGCTTATGCAATGTCTCAAGGCAACAGGTAGAAGTTGATGCATAAGAACATGGTAATCATGACTTTTCAGCCCAACAAGTTTTCTATCAGATTTGCTAACACACCTAGATATGTTAGAAGAATAGACATCAGGAAGTTTCAACTTTTCTAACACAGACAGGAACTTATCTTTCTGCGCATTAGTCATGGTGTAAGATGCTGGAGGCAAGTAATAGCGGTCACCTGCATCTACTGGCCATAAATCTCTTCGAATGTGCATTTTCTTCATATCTTGACGAGCTTGTAAGTTGTCTTTACTTTTCTTAGAATCACCCAATAATGTGTTTAAAATATTCTCGCACACATTCTTTTCTATGTTCATCACATCCAGATTGTGTCTAACAGATAAATACTTCCAATAAGGTATCTGAAAATATATGCTTATCTTATTCCAACTAGGAGGTAATGGTTGAATTTTATCTCCAAGCCTCTTGTGCTTATTCATTTTTCCAAATGTGATATTTTCATATCCATCAAATTGCCTCAGTATATCTTCTCCAGATAGTGGCTTAGGTGGAAGTCAGAAATCTTTTTCACCATCAAAATTTTTCCTATCATGTCTATATGTTTGATTCATTGGAAGAAAACATCGATGGAAACCATAGCATTGCTTTTTCCCATACTATAACCATTTTGATACAGTATCCACATTACAAGAAGGACATCCCAAATCTTTCTTACCTTTAGTGCTCCAACCAGATAAGTCACCATATGCTGGGAAATCATTAATGGTCCATAAAATCATTGCCCGCATAGTGAAGTTCCTTTTGCTATATGCATCATAAACTTTGACTCCAAGCTCCCAAAGTAGTTGCAACTCCTCAATTAATGGCTCCAAGTATACATCAAGGACATTGCCAACCATATGTGGACCTGGGATTAATAGGGACATCATAATAAATTTTTCTTTCATAAGAAGCCAAGGCAGAAGATTGAGAGGTGTCACCAACACAGGCCAGATGCTATGTGATGCACTCATATTTCCAAATGCATTAAATCCATCTGTTGCTAATGCCAATCTAATATTGCGTGGTTCAGCAGCAAAGTCTGGATACCTGGCATCAATAGACCACCATTCTGGTGTGTCTGAAGGATGATGAATACGACCATCCTTGCCTTTTACTTCTAATGGACAAATCATATCTTTAGCAATAGATGAAGACATATAGAGCCTCTCTAACTTAGGTATCAAAGGGAAGTGATACATGAACTTAGCAGCTACCTTCTTTCCCTTTGTTTTGTATTGCTTTTCATTCCATCTTGAAGCACCACAAGTATTACAATTTTCTTTTGAAGCTGCATCTTTGCGAAAAAGCATGCAATTATTTGTACATACGTCTATAGTAGAATGATCAAGTCGTAAATCCTTCACGATCGCATTTGCTTCATAGTAAGTCTCCGGAAATAGACAATTTTCTTCTGGAAATCCTGAAATAATCAACTGTAACAACTTTGTGAATGAATCGTTGGACCATCCAAATTCCTCCTTCAGAAATAGCAAGGTAACCAAATACGATAGCTTAGAATGACTTGTGCAACCTCTATAGAGTGGTTGATCCGCCTCTTTTAGTAGCTTGTAAAATCTTTGTGCATCTACATTTGCAGGTTCCTCTGTAGCTTCAGTAGAGTGGTCATTTGTTGTGTCACCCATACCAAACAAATCCTCCAGCATATGATGCATATTGTCGGTGCTAGGCATGTTTGGTGCCACAACAGGATTGCTCCTACCAATCACCTCCCCATGAAACGTCCAAACATCATAGCTATGCACAAATCCTTTTTGTAGTACATGTCAGAATACCTCCTCCTCTGTTTTAAGGTATCTGTTCAAACATACCTTGCAAGGACATATTAATTTCCCATGTCTAGTTGGTCTCTGATGGATAAGAGCAAACTCAATGAACTTTCATAACCCTACCTTGAATACATCACTTCGCACTCTGTTCCCAATATACATCCAACTCCGATCTGTTAGAAAATCCATCTACATGAAGGAAAATATATAATAAGTTAAGCACAACTGTTTGAGATGTTAGGAAACAACTGTTAGGAAAATATAAGAAGAGATCAGGAAGCTTTAACAAATACATACAAACAACAACAGCTGTTTGAGATGTAGTCATGTATGAGAAAGAATAAGTAAGAAAAAGTAGAAGAAAACTTGCAAATAGAAGTGGTACTAGTAGTCTAGGTTTGAGTAAGAATCTGAATTTCTGATATGAGTAACAAGGAAATAGCAATAAGAGGGGACATAGAAGTAAAAAAAATTTAGATGCAATAACAGGAACAGGAAATGAAGGAGAAATTGCAAAAAAAGAAAAGAAAAGAAGCTAGAATAGGAGACACAAGAGGAAATAGAAAAAAATCAAAGAAACAGTAGTATAAAAGGACTGATTGTTTTGCAACAATTGCAGCAAAAGGGGATCGAATATACAACATGAAAAGGAAAAAGAGAAAAGGGGAGGGAAGGGAGAAGACATACATGAAGTCTATCAATATACAAGAAGCAAAAAAAGAGGCAGAAGAAACTTTTGTTGATCACTAAACATTCTTCATATGCATCCCCAGAGTTGAGCTTCAAAAGAACAAGAAAAATCCTTCAAGAACTGCAGTAGCATAGGTACCCATCCATCCCAAACAGAGAGACTATATAACAGGACCAAGAGACAATCCAATAACAAAATCTTCAAGAAAATAGATCATCGAGACATCACTTCATATCACAAGATCACCAAAAGGATTCAGAAAGTAGACCCAACATCTCCCTTAGGCAACAACAACCTGATCTTAGACAAGACATTATACCTTAAATATTTTATATCATGAGTCCAATCTTCATGACAGGGGAATCCTATCAGTGAGTTTACACTCAACAGCCTTACCCCGATGAAATCAGATACATGGCAATTAAAGAATAAATGAATGATAAATTCATTAGAACTTCTACACAACAAACATATAGAAGTATAGAAAAACCCTCTTTTTTTAGGTTGTTCATCACTGAGATGTTGTTTCTAGCAATCTTTTGTAATAGGATTTTAAATTCAGATGTATGATTATCTGAATTAAATACCAAGAAAGTTGAACATAGATATCAATATTTTAGATAGAATCCTTAAGAAGGTATTTCTCATGGATCAATTTGATCCATAGACTACCTTTCTTCGAAGCTACTATCCAGATATTTAAGATCATAGCAACCTTACAAACGTCTTTGACTTTTTTTATAGACATACCACCTTCATCCTTTACCTTGGTTACATCATCCCACTTAATAAGATGGATATCATTCTTTCCTTCACACTATCCCCACAAGAAATTTATAATAGTTATTTCCACATCATCACAGATAGAAGTAGGAAGTGAAAAGGAAGAGGACCAGAAATTTTGATTGGCAGACATAGTAGAATTACAAAGTTCTAGTCTCCAATGGAAACTGAAATGATATGTAAATAAGTTTGGTATCTTTAAAAATCAAATGTTGGGCATAGAAGCACTAAAGCATGGGAAGAAATAATGATGGTAACTTCTGGTTCACTTGTATGATATGTATCATTATAAGTTAGTAGCATACCATCTTTGTGGACACTTAGCATCAATAGAATGTCTGTCATGCCCATGGAAAGCTTCAGACATGCATTCAACAAAAGGAGTCTTTGAAAACAACATTTATTAAAACAACATTTGTATATTTGTCTTAGTAATGTGGGTTCCTCCTTGTTCCCTTTATTGTTAAAAAAACATTTGTATATTTGTCTTTTTTCCTTTACCCCCTCCATCTAAAATACCCTTTCTTTAACATGTGGTTGTGTTGCAGGCCCTAAAAGCCAATAACTATGGTAATGATCCTCTGCTAACTGCAGCTCTGTACCTGGAGATTAATTAAAGGACGACTGCACAGGGCTCCCATGGGACACATCCATTCCTAATATAATAGTTGGCTCTTATGAGATCTTTGGCATGGATGGAAGATGCTCAGTTGTGGTGAACTTCTCTACAGGCTTATTCAGGATCTCATTCGCTGTGAAAACATTAAGTGCGTTGTCAGTAATTTTTTTATGTATTTCCTTTAACTAATTTAAACGAAATACATTAAAAGATTTTACTTACAACGCCCTTCATGTTTCCACAGTGAATGAGATCCTAAATAAGCCTGCAGAGAAGTTCACCATAGCTGAGCATCCTCCATCCATGCCAAAGATCTCCAAAGTGCCAACTATTATATCAGGAATGGATGTATCCCATGGGAGCCCTGGGCAGTCAGCCTTTAATTAATCTCTAAGTACAAAGCTGGACTTAGCAGAGGATCATTACTATAGTTATTGGCTTTTAGGGCCTGCATCACAACCACAAGTTACAGAAAGGGTATTATTTTAGATGGAGGGGGTAAAGTAAAAAAGACATATATACAAATGTTGTTTTAACAATTAAAGGAACAAGGAGGAACCCACATTACTAAGAACACCCATTCTTTCTTGAGGCTTCTGCCTAGACTTCCGAAATGTTGACAATGACTTAGTGTGCCTCTGCAAAATGCAAAAACACCAGGCTATATTATACTTAGTACCAAAAACAAAACATTCAAAAACAACGCAGTGAGAAAACAAAACAACACTCGTACAAGTGACCATAAATAGCAGTAAGAAGAAATCGTTTATCCCAAGTAGTGATTCTAGTATGTATTAATTTATCATATTAAAAAAGATTTTCAACAGAGCATTAGATACCATTCCACAAAACAAAAACTCTACCAATACGATGACTAGTGTGATGAGAAATCCACTATAACTACCCAAATTTATTGGATAAACAATTGCTAAGTTATCAAACTTATTGGATAAAGTAGCATTGTTATCCTCAGTTGACCCCTTTCTCCCTCTACCTCTGGACGTATTCCTCTTATTACATTTTAGAAACTCAAAGGAAGGTTCTAAGTTATTTTTCTCAACAGAGTTGGGAGGGGTAACAAGGTTAACCACTTCCCCTTCAAAAGATGGATGAGACTTAGATGAAATGTGTGAAGTATCCACAAAAGAATCCTAGAACTCTTGTTGATACTCTATAGAGTGTCCACATGAGAATGAAAATACATGAAAAATCAAGTGACCCCCCATGACAATATTATTTCCATGAGATTCAACTATCTAAACCATGTTGGCATGGAGGAAGATAAAAATATAATCCCATGTTGGTGATTCCATCATATATGTTTGACAAGATCTTTCCTAAGAAAATTGACTATGGGAAAAGAAAAGCCAACAATGCTGAGTTAGAAGAGAAGAATGTAACTCCCCAAGATTTGCCTCACTTGAGAAGCAAGTTAATGCAACCACCAAAGCAATCTACAATTTTCACCCAATAAGAAATGTGTCTATAGGAATGGGTTTAAATGTAATGGTTTTTAATCAGAATGATGCTTTGGTCACCTCTAGAACTACTCTTCAAAAGAAAGGTCATTTGAGCACAACAGTTTCCAAGCAACCATCTTGATCATCCCTGGATCAATAGAATAAAAAATACCAGATAGAAGCTCTACTTCATCTTCTGAACATAAGGACAAGTAGGAAACTCCAAAAAAGGGAGACGGAACCCCTTAGAAAAGAAGCACTTTTAACTTAGTATGGAAACTCCAACATTGTAGAACACATACAACCATCTTGATCACCACTACATCAATAAACCAGTAACATCAGATGGAACCCTTCTTCATCTTTAGAAAATAAGCACAAGCATAGCAATTCCAGAAAAAAGAACACAGGGCTCGTTTAGTAAAGAAGCACTTTTATCTCATTATGGATAATAGACTATAGCACACTCACATTGACTAACCATTCCTCAAAAATCACCTTATTTCTATACCACCAGATATAGTAAAGGATACATATAATAGATTTAAAGGAGGTATTGCTTATTTCCTTCATACTGTCTTCAAAGAAACTAGGAATATTATTAATACATTCATTGTCAACTACTTTGGCTCTGACCCATATATGTGTGTCATGAGAACACTTGTTCATATAGAATAGAACATAGTAGCAAAATTAAACATACATGCACACATGTGTAGTTCTTTGAACCAAGCTTGAGCCTCAACAATTATATATGAGTAATATTTGATCAAGTATGACTTGGATTACATGGTAGGTATTATACATAAATTCGAGTTTGTACAACTAATAGATATTGTACATATTCGAGAAAGACAATATTCAATCAAATACTATATCTACTAAATCACATCAGTAAATTATTATTTTCTTATTGACAAAACACAAAATTGTATGATAGAAAATCATTATGAGGATTCTATACTATAGATGCATAGCCTAGGAATTTACATACATCACAACTTTGATTCCCTTCCATTTAGTTATGGTAGCTACTCCCACGGAGCTATTTCCTCGCTTCCAAATATTGAACACACCCCTGACTACTCTCTATTACTGTTGTATGACCATCTCCATGCAACTGAGGATAGTCACAGTTTTTCAACATTGTGATATGTTTCTTATACGTGTGAACGTTAACCCTTAGGGGAGGCGGAGATAACTCATATGAATACTAGATGGTTAGTATTTTTACTAAGTAAACCCAACTAATCCTATGCAGATCACATTGGGGGGAGATGAGGCGGACACATGAGGTATGAACTAGAAGCCCATTGGAGGAAGAACCAATCTTGGCTATCAGGGGTCGAAGTGGGGGCTAGTTCTCTCCCAAATGAGAAAAAGAGAAAAAGATATGAACCTAGAGAGGATTCCAGTGGCCGAAGAAGCAAGCTGCGTAGCAGAAACGACCAATGGCCGAGCAGGGCGATCGGGGGCAATCAAGCACGGTGACTACGTAGCAGCAACGGCCAATGTGGAGGGCAGCAACCGTCAATGGCAGAGGGCAGCAACCGTCAACAGCGGCAAGGAGTTATAAAGGATGAGCCCAATGTGAAGGATGAACAACAGCAACCGAGCAGGGCGATTGGCGTCAAGGATGACCCAATGCGGAGGAACCGATGAGAGAATTGGGAGGGGGAGGGTTCAATGGAGGAGTGCGGAGGAACCGATGAGAGAATCGGGAGGGGGAGGGTTCAGTGGAGGAGTGTGGAGGAAATGAGGGGGAAAGGAGCGCCCGCCGGGACTGGGTGATTTTTTTCATGAATTTTGATAGATGAATCAATGTTTTAGAATGGAGGGAAGGATTATGAGATGGAGGGAACATTTAGCATGGAGTTTTTGAGGGGGTGATTCGTAAGAAATGTATTTGTGAGGGACCAATGTTCACATAAAATGCCTAACGATGTCAAGAACACAGTTGATGGATTTGGTCCCATATTTGAAGGATGAGCCCTCACAAATGGACATCATTATTCACGATTTTTGGTTCCTCACAAATGTTCTTCAACAAAAGCCAAATTTTTTGTAGTGAGTCATATAACTAGATAAGGCCCATACCTGATTCATAGATTCATAACCTAACTTATCCTTCACCATCCAGCCACATGCCAAACCTGATTAACAACAAGATTACATGTATGCATTAGATTCTCATCATTAACCCTAATCAGATACATTTTAGGGGTTTGGCCAAGATGGGTTCCAAGCTACTTATTGGTTCATTAGATGATCTTGTACTGATTTAAGGATCCAGATGAGTAGCCAAGATCCAAGTTTTGCACCATTATCATACATCAACTATATTCCAAATGATTAAACTATGCATCTTTTGGGAAGAAGGAACAAACGATGGAATTAGACCCTGAAACCTAGTCCATTGTGTACATATTTTCGAAAGGATCAATTTGATATATAATATGACTATATTTGGCCTTAACAAGAACGAAATATGATTTTATGAAATTCCATAGAGAAACTATAGGGAAATAGGTTGGGCGTGACATACTTATTTGCTTGAACATCTAGGCCGTTGATCAGCCGTTTGGCATCCACAATAGTGCCCATGTGAGACGACCATCCGGCCTGGCAATGGTAGTACCAAGTCATGCAGACGTGCGACTCTCGACTGGTGGCTGCTGGTGGTCACCGTTGATCCATCTTGGTCTGCCTGCGTGTGTGCCGATGTGGTGGCTTCTCATAGGGTGGTATCGGGTCCACGTTCGGTCTCAGGTGAGTCTGTCTGCAACTCATGGACGCTCCCCTATTTCAGTGCCAAAATAGGGGGCGAACAGGGGTTCCATCCTATCCCTTCAGTTCTCCTCCAAAAGCGAGGCCATACGAGGGAGGTTAAGGGTGGAGGTAGGTGAGCGATTGTTGGATGCGACTTCAACACTGAGGGCTCGCGGCTGGCCATGAGTTGTAGCTAGCATCTATGCTAGAGCTATTGGCAGAGGAGGGAAAGGTGGCAGGCTACTTTCAGGAGGTTGGTGGCCAACCCTAGAGGAACGAAGGGAGAAGGGGGATCTAGGGTTAGACAAGGAGGGGGTTTATAAACAGATCAAGAGCACAAGGGTTTTGATTCCAAGAAATTAAGAGCTTTCCCTTGTTGCCTGGTTTGGCAAAAGGCGGAGGACATGTTTCCCAGTCCTATGATTTTCCCCAGAGTAGAAGGGGAAGGAGGGGCAAGAAATTGGGCCTGTATTTGTGTTTGGGCCCAATAAAGTTTGAAAATCCAAATAAAATAACACATTAGATGGGGAGATTCAAAAAGACATATCTAGTGATTTATAACCCCGATTTCAGTGATTTTTATTCCGTTGGATTTGTAATTAAATCACGTACAACATGACACATGTTACTAAGCCAAAAGGTTATGGTCATGATCTTCAAAAAAAAATCTAACAAATATGGTGATATGAACTAAATGGTATTTAGTTCAAAAGCACAAATTGATGTCACATTTAGTAAAATTGAATACTGATATGACTAATATGGAGTCTCCCAACCATCAAACCATGAAATTCTCATTGAATTGAGTAAGAGGTCAAATGATGATGGAGAAGGGTACAAGATAGGATTCAGAAAAGTCAAGTTGTCAAATCTGCATGGTCGGCCATACAAATCATCGTAGGGAGGCATCCCGATGCTTGCTTGATAGATATTATTATAGGCAAACTCAGCTAAACGCAAGTAGTAGTCCCACAAGTCTTCCCAATCAAGAACACAAGCTCGCAAAAGATCCTCCAGAATTTGCATTGTATGCTCTGATTGCCCGTCTATCTATGGATGGTAGTCTGTAATGAAGTTCAATTTGGTGCCCAATTCCTGTTGAACCTATTTCCACAGCTTTGAAGTGAACTTTGGGTCCATGTCTGAGACAATGGATGTTGGAACCCCATGCAGATGTACTATCTCCCGTATGTAGAGGTCGGAAAATTCATAAAATTTTAGAGTAGCCTTCACAGGAAGAAAAGAGATGACTTGGTGATACAATCCACTATGACCCATGCAATGTCGTATCCCTTCTTGGTCTTGGGTAATCCCACCACAAAGTCCATGGTGATGTGTTCCCATTTCCATTCTGGAATCTCAAGGGGTTGTAGTAGACCGCCTAGTCTCTAATGTTCGGCCTTGATCCTTTGGCATGTCAGATACCTGGACATGAAATCGAAAATATCACGCTTCATATCCCTCCACCAGAACTGATGTTTTAGGTCTTTGTACATCTTCGTCGTGTCGGGATGAACTGTGTACTTGGACCCATGTGCCTCACTAAGAATTGTTGTCTTTATAGTTGAATGCTCAGGAACCCACATACGGTTCTTATATCGAAGACCACCATAAATACCCACAAACAGATGTGTTTGAGGCTTCGACAGGAGAGAGGAGAGCTCCACAAGATCAGGACTAGCCTTCTGTGCCTCAAGAAGTTCAAAATGCAAGTTGGACATGATGGAGATGTTATTAACATGCACACGATTAGACAAAAATTGTGGCTTCCAGCCCACTAGATCCTCCATATTCCTCCATTCAGGAATAGATAGAGATACACACACTACCCTTTTACTACTAAAGGCATCAGCGACTACATTTGCCTTACCTAGATTATAGGCAATAGTGAAATCGTAGTCCTTTAGGTATTCAATCCATCAACGTTGACGCAGATTCAAGTCCTTCTGAGTTAAGATGCACTTCAGGCTTTTGTGGTTGGTGAAGATGTCGAATGTTGCCCCGTACAAGTAGTGCCTCCATATTTTAAGAGCATGAATGATTGTAGCTAATTCCAAATCATGTGTGGGATAATTAAGTTCATTGGGTTTTAGTTTCCTAGACAATAAGGCCACTACCTTTCCATTCTACTGTAGGATGCATCCTAACCCATTCCTCAAAGCATGAGCAAATATCGCAAACCCTTAGTTGCCACAGGGAAGAACAAGAATAAGAATCGATATCAACTTCTTCTTTAACTGCAAGAAATTGGACTCACAAGTAGCTGACCAGATGAAGTGTTCATCCTTTTGAGTAAGCTTAGTCAGAGGAAGTTCCACTTTGGAGAAATTTGGAATAAAATGACGATAATATCTAGCAAGACCTAAGAAACTCTAGATTTCAGAAGGATTGCAAGGAGGTTTCCAATCAAGTACAACAGATAATTTAGCAGGATCAATAGATATGTTACCCCTAGAAATGACATGTCCAAGAAACATGACTTTATCAATCCAAAATTCACATTTTTGAAAGCTTGCCATAAATTTTTGGGTTCGAAGAATGTCAAGAACTTCTCGCAAGTGTTCCCGATGTTTTTCCATAGAATCAGAACAGATCAAGATATCATTAATGAAGACGACCACAAACTCATCGAGATAAGGTTGGAAGACTTTGTTCATCAGGTTAATGAATGCACCTGGTGCATTGGTCAACCTGAATGGCATCACTAGAAATTCATAATGCCCATAACAAGTTTGAAAAGCAGTTTTAGAAATATCAGAATCCTTGATTTTAAGTTGATGGTAGCCAGAACGAAGATCAATCTTTGAGGAAACTTTAGCAGTATGAAGTTGATCAAAGAGGTCATCAATATGAGGGAGAGGATACTTGCTTTTAATAGTAGCTTGGTTTAACATGCGGTAGTCAATACACATATGCATAGAACCATATTTCTTTTTGACAAAAAGAATAGTAGCACCCCAAGGGAAACACTAGGTTGAATGAAACCTTTGTCGAGAAGTTCTTGCAACTATTTCTTCAACTCCATAAGCTCAGTAGGAGCCATCCTATATGATTTCCTAGAAATCGGAGTGGTTCCAGGTCAAAGATCTATGGAGAACTCAATGTCTCTATTTGGAGGCAACCCTGGAAGCTCCTCTAAAAATACGTCAGGGAAGTCACATACCACCTCCAGACTTTCTACAAGCCCGCTACTAGGACTGATCTCTTACACTAATGCAAGGAAAACTTTACATCCTTGAGAAATGAGATTTTTAGCTTTAAGAGAGGAGATTATAATATTATTACAGAATCTACTTTCCTTAGGGATTTTCACAGGACAAGAATGAGGTTGAGAGAGGACTACCATCTTATTTCTACAATCAATGTGAGCATGGTATGTGTATAGACATTCCATACCAAGTATCATATCAAAGTCTTCCCTAGTTAAGAGAATGAATTCAAAGGGCATATTGTCATTTTCAAATTTAAGAGAGAGGACATCAGTTTTCTATAGGGTTGTGAGTATTTTGTAACTAGGATTAGACACATCCAGAATATGTCCCATGTCCCTTATATGAAGATGTAATATAGATGCCAAAGTTTGAGAAATAAATTTATTTGTAGATCTAGAGTTGAATAAAGCCTTAATAGGATGACTATTTAATAATACAATGCATGCACATGATAATTGAGTTATGAATAATTTGTGGGCTTGAACAAGATATTAAATTATGAAAAGAATTGAGGTTACCTTCACAAAGTTGGTTGGGATTTTCCTTGACCTCTTCTGCATTCACTGCAAATACCCAGCCATTGCGGTGTCCCTAAGGTTGTGGAGCACCTGCTGTAGGATTGCCAAGGATGGAGGGAGTGAGGCACTTGGTGACAAAATGACCCTCCTTCTTGCATTTATAATCGACCGGCTTGATATGGCGGCATACCCCACCATGGTGTCTCCCACAAGTCTTGCACTTTGGGTGGACTATCTTCTGTTGATTTTGGTTGTGCTTTTGTCCTCCTTTACCTGAACTTCCTCCTTTCCCTAATCCCTTGTTGTTATGGCCTAGGTTGAACTTCTTATACTTATCCTCCTCTATAGTGGTTAATCCTAAGTACCCCATGATGGAAGGTTTTTGCATTTCCTACTCTCTCTCCTACTTGAGGGCCATGTGTAGGGCTTCATCTATGCTTCTGGGATGGGAGGCTATGACTAGGGTTTTTAGGAGGGTAGAAAGGCAGTCAACATAGTACTTGGTGAGACAATCTTCAGTTATGATAGGTGCATAACGTTCCAGAAGTCCAAACTTCTGGGTGTAGTCATCTACCAAAAGGCTGCCATGTTTAAGCTCCATGTACATCTTCTCCTTCCTCTTCATCTCAGCTATGGGCATAAAACAATTAGTGAAGAGGGTTTTAAAGGCTTCCCACCCCATGGCATCTACTTCTTCTCCTCTATTCCCACCATATTTTTCCCACCAGATTTTTGCCCATCCCTTAAGCAGATGGGTGGCAAACTTGACCTTCTTCTCATTGGGTACTTCAAGGGTACGAAAACCATTCTCTACGGATAGGATCCAGGCCTCAGCCTTGTCCATGACCTCAGGCTGATCTTCCCCCCAAAAGGTACCAGAGTTGAGCTTAATGAAATCTATCACCGCCACCTCCTTTTTCCTAGAGGAGCTAGGTTTAGGGTTTCCTTTTGTGGCAAGGGTTTCCATAAAGTCTAGAAGGATTTTATTCTGTTCCTCCCACCTTTCCTTGGCCGCAGAGTCAGGATCAGGTACTTCAGAGGTTTCAGGCTCTTTTCTCTTTTTAGAGGATGATTCCTCTGAGGCCTTTGAGTTGCGAGTCTTAGGAGGCATCCCAAAATTAATTTGGACATATTAGATTTATTACTTCAACCATTATTCTCGTCATTATCATTATTTTTATCACATAATATTTCATTATTCTCTTTTATTGATTATTAATGTTCTTAATGTTACGATTTGTGGAGGATACCCTAAAATCCTTATCTGTCAGTCCTTAAGACTTTCTAAATAGAGAGGCTCTTTCCTAACCTTATATCATAAATGTAAAGGGGGAAATTTTTTCAAAAATAGAGATAAGAGGGGAATATTCCTATAGAAAAGATGAAGGGAATTTCTACTGATGAGAAGGATCCTAATTTAAGGTATGCCTAAGAAGTAGGGGACATTTAGGATATTGGCCAGGTAGACTTACACTGCCATATAGGTAACCTCGTGATTGTCAAGAAAAGTGGCTTAGAGACTTTAGCCAGACCTTACGCAGATGCTATCCTAGTCACCTCAACCCTTCACATCCCTAACTCGAGGACTACCTTAGACTCATAATAGGGTGAATGAAGGTTATGTGATTATGATGTGTGAACCTTGGCACTGATACCAATTGTGACAACCCCAATTTCTATACACTTTCCTTAGTGACATCCACAGATATGCGTGCACTCATATCTATAAATGTCAGAAGGAAAAATGTAAGAAATTAAGATAGACAACTACAATCAGAGAAAAACCAAGATCAACTTCACATCATCATTAGATAGCCACACATCACTTCATTCATTGAGAATAAATAAAGTCATTACATACTAGTAATTGAGAAGGAAGCATGAATAAGTCTATGAGAGAAAAAAAATGATTATTACATAGGGTTTATAACATCCTATTACATCATCTAGAAGAATAAAACTATATAACTAAAATGAATAAGATAAGAAGTGGAGATCTATCTACTATCCTCCATGCTCATTATTTATTGGCTTCTGGTACTTTGAAGTGCATCACATGTTGCTTGTACCTAGAAAATATGAGAAACAAAAACATCAACAAAGTTGGTACGTGGAATTAAAGGCTATATTATGCTGGCATATAAAAATACTTGGAAATGAAGAAAGAGAAAGAAAATGTTATTTAGAGGTGGAAAATCAAGTAATTCCAAGTTATTATTCCCATTTAAAATGAATATGCATTAATATGGTGGACGTATCACATAATCACATTATGGTGGGCCCTTCCCCATGTACCTTGTACTCTAGGGATCTCCCCGTATACCATGTACTCTAGGGAGGTGCTAGTCAACATTAATGCTTTCCCTCTCTAATAGGGAGATTAATGAGCACCACTCGTAACTACATTTCATTTAACATCATTTATATTTTTTAATGTTCAAGGCGGAATTGAAAATTACTCATATATCTACATCCATCAATGTATTTCAATTACATGCAAGCAAGTACATATATTTAGCATCCAACAAAATCTAGTCATATAATTATATCCATGTACCTTTAATTTTAGATCTAACTTCCACAAGTCTTTAGATTAGGAAAAGAGAGTAGATCACACTAAAATGAAAGCAAGAACCTAAAGTCACCGTGGGTTCTCATCATTCCATGTTAAGGTTTCTTATTAGGGTTTCGGTCATTAGGGATATCTCTTTAGGACACATATGATTCGAATGTTCAGATTTGGATTCTAAGGGTCAGGGTCATTCAATGTCATATAGGGTCATTTCATAGTTAGAGTTTGAGATAATGTTGTAATAAGTATACACATGAAGAGAGGAAACTAGAAATTAGTGTTTTCACAACTATTGAATCAACTATCCCTCTTAGATTAGGGTTTCGAGTAACATGATGATCAAGACCCCAATTAGTGTTTAGGTTGTCCACAAGACAGATCTAAATCAAGGATGACTATTATTACACTATATATATATATATATATATATATATATATATATATATATATATATATATATATATATATATATATATATATATATATATATATATATATATATATATATATATATATATATATATATATATATATATATTAAAAGGTCATTAGAGATTGTAGGCCATATTTTCTGAAAATGGATCGGATCTAGGTCTTGACTATATTTAAATTAGATAGATCACATTTTTCTTATGAAAATGATATATAGGTTCGATATATTTCGATATTCCTAGCAATTTCTAGGATTTTTCTATGATTGGTCCAATCAGATAATTTCTTGAAGAAAGAAACAAAAATAAAAAAAAATTGTGAGCTTTGCTTCGCGGATCATGTGAGGGATCCAGATAATCAGATCCTCCCACTGACCCGTGAGAGGATGCTCGATATGGGGGGGGGGGAATCAGTGCGAGAAAAAGACCAAAAGGCCCAACGAATGTCAATGGAGCCCATTGATGAGCATGGGCAGAGAGGGCAATCCATCTGTTTGATTGTCCTCTACTTGTGCCATGGCTACAATGAGGTAGCATGGAGGCAAATGAGGTGAGGTCGGAGTTCTAGGGAAGTTTCTTCATTGCTGAGGAGCCAGTTGAGTCTGCGGGGTCACAAAGATTGCGAGGAGGTCAAGACTGTCGCATGGGGAGGTTTGAGCTCCATTTTTTGATCAAAATAGGTGGGGAAAAGAGAAATGTGTTTTGGAGATGTACCTACCGTTAGGTTGTATTGAGGGGTCACGAAGCTCGGTGCGAGGTTTGTGAGGATCGGCGTTAGCTCCCCGAGGGTCGACGTGCTCCTAACCTTGTTGGCGATGAAGTTTTTGAGCCACATTGCAGCAGCTTGTCGACCCATGGTTCAGGACCTTTGCGGCTCCAACCGAGGGTGGTGTTCGACTCGATGAAGTCCCCTGATGGTGCTTCTATGTTCGATTGAGCGGGGAGATTCAATGGAGTGAGGAGGAGGTCGAGTTCATGCATGGTGAGGGTGCTTGAGTTTGGGGAGGAAGGGGCGTGTTTTGTCAAAATTGAGGGTGGGGGATGATAAAAGGGAGATTGCCGAAGCTTTTGGAGATCTTATATAGGCACAGGGTGGTCGAGGGAATGAAGCCCTAAGTTGGGCACTGCCGCTCGTGAGAGGCGCAGAGAGAGAGGAGGTTGTTCTCCCTAATCCGAGGATGAGGGGGGTGAGTAGAGGGTCGTTGAGTTTAGTTTGGGGAGGAGAAGCCTTCCTCCAAATATCTCACAGAGAGGGGACGATATTCGAGCATGAGGTCTCTTAGATGGATCGCTGTACAGTTGGAGGTCGAGACCAGGTCTTGCGGGAGGTTAGGGATGACCCAGGGACCATTGGATCTTGCATGATCGCCAATTAAAGGATCAAATGGTCATGATTGGTCCCTAGTGAAGAGATCCGTGCCCAAACTGTTAAAGGAAAGCGTGACACATATTAAACAAATGGAATTAGAAACTTAGGTTCTAGGGATTAATATATGACATTATACACATGATTTTCAAATGTGAATAACTCTTAATTGGTAAATCTGATTGTAATGAGATTTTTGGCATAGCTCTATAATGTTATGACGTAGCTATGGTGCAAAAATTCGAATTGATTTTTGAAGGGTTAACATAGCTATTGATTAAGTGTATTAACTCCTAAAATTCACTTTTGTGTGACATTTAGGGTTTAGTATTGTGTGAAATTGATATGCCATTTAATCAATTTAGTGAGGGAGATGGTTGAGGGCACAATCAAAATTATAGGAGAGAGACGAATATATATAGAAAAACTGACTCTGTCACATATGTCATCAAGTAACATCATAGTTTATACATCTATAATGTTTGTGTCATCATCCCATGACTCAGAAAAACATGACAAACAAAATTACCTTTATTATTATCAAATCAAGTATGTGATGCTCCAATACAATCATTATATGATTCACTATATGGGCTTACATACCAACAACTCTTCCACCTTAGTTATTTACCGTAGCTTGTGCCTCATCCACCATCAGTGTTCTCGTCCACAACCACCTCTTACAACCATCCATAGACTCTCTATTACAAAATGACCACTCTACATCCTTGAGAATTTCTTCACTTTGCGGACATCTTCCCTATATGACTATCAATCCTTCACCCCCATACATCCAACTTCACCAACGTTAGTCCAAATCTGACTATCATAGTCTCCTCGTCCACTCCAAAAATTATAAAATATTCCTCCTGCACCCCTAAACCCATGTTGATGGTACCCAACGCCCAAGCTCCAGCATTACCATAATCACCATGGTATTCAAGGAAAAAATCCCTAGTTCCACTAACATTGCATCAGGTCTGTTAAAGGTTAGGGAAAGGAAAAAAACATAATGTACCCATCCCAAGAAACCCCATCAATAGAATGATGATCCTTTGATCATCCACAATCCACAATAACAAGAGATGATTCATCCACCTAAGATCAACAATCCACACCAATGAGTGAATCTAACACCAAACTTGAAGTGGATGAGGATTCCACAAATGTGAATTGTTATTTGTTCATGGAGGAAGAGATCTTGTGATAACACAACACCACAAAGAACCAATGAAAATTGAATGGAGAGATGAATTAAAAATATTGGTATCCATCCAAGTGCAACTTTGTCATTGTGCATGTAAAAATACATTATAAAAACCTCAATCCCATACTAAAATCTAAAAGTTTCTTTGGAACTTGATGTTGAGCCTTTTTTGTTTCTATCATCCACATTTTCTACTTTTAGTAGATAGTATAATTTATGAACATGTTCAAAAAAGTATTGTGCAACAAATCTTCCACCAAGTATGAGTTATGAATCATTGGGAATTATATGCCAAATGTGAACAACATCACCATCATTGTGCTTCAAAACCATGAAGAGTAGGTGAGAAAATGCAATGAGTATTACTATCTAGACAAATAAGAGGAGTAAAACCTATACATGTTTTGGGAAAAAGTTATTGGCATCCTTACCGCTTTTCAAAATGGAACCAAGGTCAACAACACACACATCTTGGTTGCTTAATTCCTAAATTATATCCTTACTTGTAGTATCCTGACAAGAGGATCTACTTCAGATGTGGTCACAACTCAGAATTTGTACTACATTTGTTGTTCTTCACACAAAATCATAATCATGGGGATATGCTCATTGACTATATCTAGCATGTACTACAACATACAACATTCATCCCCTTCACATGTGGAGTCCTAGTGATAATAATTTCCACTGACAGTAGCTACATAAAAATCAAAATTAAGGCAATGAATAGGTCGATGCTGATTGATTTAAATCATTTTCATGCAATGGATTTCTTTAAAAGTAAATAGGATTGTAAGGTATTCCCACTTCTTTTCAAGGACTCAACAAAAGATATTGATCTACCATGTTATGTATTCTATGTAGTGGAAAAATTCACTTCTTATATGCATGACATGGATGCACATTGTTAAAGGTATGCCCTAAAATGCCCATAGTGAGGAGGTCCTGAGGATGAGGAGTTGATGCCCATTAGTATTTTTACCTCTATTTGTATAGGATGACACAACACAAAGCCCTGATACAACTTTGGTGTCCCCATGTTGTACCAAGAGGCTAATTTCTTACAATGTTGAGATATTATGTCTACATCAACACTTTTTATTGACTTTTGACTCTGTTTACCTAAATACCCATCGAAGACTAATTCAAGATACTAAAATACAGATGGAGATCAATGAAAAGCAACAATAGGGGAATAACATAGATCACATGTACTACATGAAATATGGCCCTTACCAATGGCATTAATTATAGGAATATTAGAAGGATCCAAACCCACCATAATAACAAGACTTCCAACAACATTTTGTCCATGATTCTAACTATTAGGGAAAATGGAAGGATTAAAAGTACATAATACCACCACTTCTTCATCGACCTTAAGTTTCTCCTATTGATCACCATATTTGTATGACAATGGCAATGAATGACATCAAGGAAGTGATCATGACCCGTGACACTAGTGGAGAAGAGAACTTCTTCTTCATTATGATTTTGCAATTTTCTTGGGGAATAGAAAATTTCTATGCTCGGGGTAGAGTATGGGTGACACATATAATTCTACTCATCATTTGTCTTTAAATTCTTATTCTTAATTTTATGTTGTTTCAATGCAACTAGTCATTGAAATTAGTATCATTGCAAATTGAATTTTGCTTAATACTATGAAAAATTTAGTGCATCATCATTGCATTGGTAAATTTAATCCATTATTTAGTCAACTTAGGCTTAAAATAATACCAATTTTTCCTTGTATATATTTAAATTAAGAAACAATTGTTTAAAGAAAACTCTTGAATCAACTTTTTAATGAACCAATGGATATTAATCAACATTTATAGCCTATGAACATTAGCATTATGCTCCAAGGAAAGGATGGAAGTTGTTGGAGGAATATGTAGGGATGAAACCCTTAATTCCTTCTACCATGGGTAATTCATATCCATAAAATTTCTACATATCCCCATTTTGTAATAGTTTGGAGTTTAGTAAAAATATTTATGAATAACTTGAGACATTTTGATTAAAATATGTTTTGCGCATGATTAGAACCCTCTTCTAGACTTCTTCCTCCATATTCTTGTCTCCCTTCCATCAAATTGATAAAAGAACCATAAATATTCCAAACCCTAAGTTTGGAAGGGCACAAACCCCTTTCCAACAGATTCACTTCATTTGTACCTTTCTTTAAGTAAGAGGGGTGTAATATCAAAATAAAAATATGTCCACATCAACAACAAGAAAAGCATGTAAAACATTAGAAAAGGAAAATACATATACATAAATCTCTAATAAAAAAGAGGAATATGTGCTAAATTCCATCCATACGTCGATTTGTTCTATTTTCCACCTAGAGGCATTTTAGATGCTCCATTCAATATAATTTAAACTTACCCTAGAATCAGATAATGTGCATATTTAGAAATTTGTGGAGTTCGTTAAATTTTGTTGAGTTCATTGGAGAAGTATGATATTAGGGTTTGTGGTGAGCAAGTGGTGATGTGAAATGAAGATGGAATGAGGAAATGGAAAGTCTTGTTCTTCAAACACAAGAGATTGGGTAGCTTGTAAATGTTGTAGGCAATGAATAAAGTTTGTTGTCAGTGTCCGACATGCACATTAGCTGGGAGAATTTATTTGTATACTTTTTTACATGTATTTTACTCAAGGATGATCAATGTTAAAGTTCATGGTTGTTAAATAATGTACATTCATTTCTTTTCTATTTTTATATGATGTTTAGTTTATTATTTCTACATCACATTTTACATAGCATTTCATTTATTTTAGGGTTATAGCATTTTTTTTTGCAAATTGTTAATTTTTCAATGATATACAAGTTTAATTTTGTTGGAATAAACACTTGGAAAAGAAAGAACTTCAACATTCCCATAAACATTTTGAAAATTGTGAAGGATTCCATGTTATAAATTCCCATGTCCTTGAATTGGAATGAGGTAGATGAAATCACAACATAGACAAAATGATTTCTAAAGAAAGGTAGTGGATTGTCTTACATTGATATTTATCTTGCTACCAAATAATTTATTGATAATAAAACTCGACTAATTAAATAATATAATAACCTATTTACTCTTTCAAATTGTTAACCATATGATATTCTAGTGAACCTAGTTTGTTCGTTACATTGATCCATGACTTATGATTTATTTCTACAAAAAGTCCTAGTTGACTGGCTAGCCTTACTATCCATTGGATTGTAGTCTAATAGAGAACCCTTACATTTAACAAGATGACCAACAAACATGCCCACTTGGGTAGAAGTTCTTCATTGATCTAAAAGGGGACTATTTTACTGGCTAGGAGTGTTAGTTGATGAGCTACTACATCGACGAGAGACACAAGTTGAATCCCATTTTACTATCTACCATAGATATTTGACTTGTTGCCATAAATAGCAGGTGTGCAATATATTCTCCAGTGGATCAATTACTTCAATTCCCTATCATTTGCCCAACTTATAAATGTGTATAAATTGCCCAACAACCACTTGGTGAGGCTCGTGGATTAGATGAGTTAATGTCATATTAACGAAAGACATAGGTGTCACCCTAGAGTATTGTACTCCCTTTGGAAAAATTAATTTCTTGGGGGTAGAGAATGTGGAAATCATAGAATATGTTTGAGGAATATCTAGGAGGCTCATACTATAAGTTTCTTGTAAGATTTATTCACCTTGCAATCACTCAAAGATCATGATCACAAAACCACAACTATCGATTACTCCTACTCTATTATGACAATGACCTATCCTTTCTTTTGTCTTGCTTACTATGGAATCTTCACCCTATAAAATAGACATCTCAAGTGGACAAATGATGCCTATTACTCAGATATATATTCTAGTATCATATGTAAGTGACTTTATGAGAAATGAGTATTTACTTGCTCAATGTTTAGCCATCTTTTGATTACTAGTTCATGCCACCAAAAAACCCTGGGGGCAATGAAGGAAGCAACATATATGGTGACCATATGGACTCTTCACTGAAAGGAAGCACCACCTCTACTAGAAACAATAAAAAAAATGTTTTGATGGAATTGAGATGACTTCTATATAGGAGGAGACAACCCTTTTCCCTTCTTAAAAGGAATTAAGCACCAAAAATAATGGAGGAACTCTTACCTACACTAAACACATATCCCTAGATCTCCCAAAACTTTAGTGTCAATATCACTGGTGTATTTCCATCTTTTTCAAGAGAGAGGTCATTCAATTCCTTAGTGAACCATTGCAAAACTTTGTTATAGTTAGAACCATGGGAATCAACCCATGATGCCAAGCCTTGGTAAAAAAGATTCATCTTCTATTAAAACCCTTAGAAGAATTGAGGGGGATTGATCTCAAGAAAGTATATTACATCGTCCAATTTTCCAATCATGAGGACTACCTCATGACAATGACATGTGTACATTGGACTATATTTGGCTACTATCTTTTTATCCAATGTTGGACTCCATCTTTTCAGCCTTCCAATCCGATCCAAAGGAATCTTGTTGTTTATGCTTGGGTTATAATATGCCAATATTTTTGTTTCAAAACCAATTTCTATGAAAAATTGGAGGCATGATAGGGAACACAATCAAGATAGATACCAACACATCACAAGGAAACATGGAAAGTTTGACCGCATCACTATTAAAGTTGAGACATCCAAGCCTCTAGTACCGACATACTATAGTAACAATTATCACTTTTGATTACAATATGAAATCTACCCATACTTTGCATGAAGCATGAATAACTAGATGCAGATTCTAAACCAAACATGTGGTTGAATTCAATCTTGATTCCAACTCTAAGAATCACATACACCATGCAAATCCATGCTTAGAAACCTAAGTGTTGAATGAAACAAACAAGGAAATATAATGCCCATAATCCAAACTCTATAACACAAATAGAGGAAAGAACTTGAAACAAAATGAATTGACTCAATTTAATTTCAAGAGATGAGGAGAACTCCAACAACAAAGAAGATGATTGTTGGGAAATACAAGAACAAAGTATAGCAACAGAAACAAAAATTTTATCTATCTGTATTCCCATTACTGCAAAATTGCATCAACTACTATGGAATATGAAAGTTGGTTTAATGAGTTATACCTGGTCCTAGAGAAAGTCCAATGACAACAAATCACTTTAATGCAACTATCAACTAGTTTCTCTAGGGAGGTGGATGTGGAGCTCCTGGTCTTCACCATGAACAATGAATAAGAATAGCTTCTGCAACGAGTCTTATGGTCTTGCCACAGACTGTAGGCTCCAGTTGTCCTCCTAGAATCATCCAAAGGACTACTGCCTCTAGAGTAGTCCACACGAGCCAACTAGAACTCCTATCATTCAGCTAGAATAGACATGAAGGAGTTTTCCCTCTCGTTGGTGTACTAGTCACCAACTTGCTCTCCTACAACAATGATCCCTAGTTGTTCTCTCCTCTCACTATCCCTCCCTAGTTGGGTAGGACTTTCTTGGGCTCTCTCAGTTACAACAACTAGAGAGGACAAAAATTGTCAAAGGAACTGATTCTCAGTTGTTAGTGTTGTGATCTGGGACCCCCACTACCCCTCTATTTATAGGCAAGGTTAGAGTCAGGGTTAACAGTCTATATGTGATTGTGTAGAAGTGGAATGGATTGGAAGATCTTGACTTTTCACAAGCTATGACAGTGAAAATGACCATCTAGTGACCCAGATGGTCATATGGTCACAATAGGTGGTCGCCTCGCACTTCCATAGAGCTCCATGGCAATTTCTCAATCGTACACGAATTTGGAAATTTTGATTTCGAATTAATATCACATATTAATTCCTTGAACCACAACTAATGTGCAATCGAACAAGTTAAGGAAACATCCAAAACCTTTGTTCAGCCCAACTGAGCCATCAAACCCAAGAGAGATGCATGTCTTACTCACCCAGACAGTCATCTCATGAGTTTGAGATGAGCTGGTTGGTCCAATCCCATTAAACTTCTCGGTTCAAGGGCTAAACTTAGCCAATTCAAACTATGATTAACCTAAGAACCCAAATGGTCGTCTCAACATTTGAGATGCTAGTTTGGCCTCCAAAACAGCCGTCACAACACTTCAGATGGTCATTTGGTAGTCTAGTTAGCCAATCCATGGATCTATTGCATGAATTGAATACTTAAGCACTTTAGTAATCAATCCAATCATCATTTAAGATAAACTCATCTTCTAAATGAGTTCCTTTGTGTGTGACTCTATAGGTCCCATATCACATTGGCAGTGAATGTCCGTAACTAGCTTATGACATCAAAAGCAAGGATCAATGCTTAGTCACACATCAGTGCTACCCAAGTGAATGGAAAGTTGGAGAACAACTTCAACCTTCAATCTATGTAAGGTGTTGTAGTGATTGTATAATTCCTTTGTCTTTGGTATTAGGAGTGAACTCGAGGTATGGACTCATCATCCTCTCAATGTTCAATCTATATTTGTTGAACCAAGAGCAAACAATCTAAGATAATGTGACCTTGATGTCATATATTGAGTCACTTGTGTATTTGCATGCATTACTCAATCTCACTTATCAAGTGGCCAGGATATCATACTCTGGTAGGAGGGACAAATCCCGTATCTATCACTCACAATCTATCCCCATGTGTAAAAGTCACCCAATCAACAACCTTGTTACAACCCATGTTTCAAGCCTGCATTTGATGATGTCAAAGCGCACCCAACGACATGTGATGAATGTAGTGATTTAAGGTCTAAGAATCACAATCACCACCTTCACTATGAAAGCTAATGATCACTTACCATATGATGGTTTCCATGTGTCCCTCTCAAGGATGGTTTGTCCAATACACTGTACGCTAACATGTATCTATGTGCTTGGTTTGATACTGCCATATCACGACTAATGAGATTCTATCATCAACCATCCCACACTCTACTCTTATGTGTTATTGGTGTCTATCTACCTTCCACAATAACAAATGACTAAGAACATAATGAGAATGTATATATTCTTAACATTCACATGATCTCATCCTTCTATGTGATGTACTTGAAGTCATATGTCATTGAGTATTGTCATTCTTTAGACATTCATAATGTTTCCTCTTTATCTTATAACTGAGTGAAACAAAATGAATTGGAAGCTTGGCTTTATAAGTATTAATCAAATCCATTATGGTACAAGCCATGCCAATCATCACATGATTGGCTCTATGGGCATTCCTTACCAACAGACTCCCACTTGCACATAGAGCCAATCACCAAAAAATAATATTATTGGTGATATAAACATGTCCACCATGCTTCTTCTACACTAGTGCCAATTCAGTGGGTAAGCAACACTCTACTTATAGTGGGTCCATTTCATGTTTTCTTCTTTCTTTATATTACAATTTCTCGTATGGGAGGGAACTGCCATAATATGGTAACTGATATTCCTTGCCTAACATTTAGCTCCACTATTGTCATAGTATCACTACTAAATCATCAATGGTTGGAAAATCTATAAATTCATTGTAAGAACTTCTAGTTCCATATAGTATCAATTTGTGTTCATATTACAAGTATATTCAGCTTCGATTATAGAATTGAATTAATGGCTATTAGTTTGAAACCCTTCCAACTAACAATATTTCTCCCTTTTAAATAAAATATATTTTAGTATGATTACTTTATCATTATGGAAGCTTGCATGGATGTAACCCTTTACATCCAACTCTTTCTTTTATTTATATCCTTATTGACTAGCAATCTATCCTTAAGTACGTGTCAAGTGCTAATGGATGACTTAATGACCTTACAATAACCATTATTTGAATTTACCATCATCTTTTCATGTCCAATACATACAAGATTATATAGGATAATAGCATTCATGATAGATCCATTGCTACAGCCTTTTGGCATCTCATCATGTCATTTCCATTCTTTACAAGAATTGGAACATAAGGTTCACTAGAGACCAATTCAGATTCTCTCTCATTGAATCCTTCCATGTTGAACTCTTTCAACATATTGCTATTGTATTCTCACACTTCCATTGTGAAACATTCAAGAACTATCCCATAGGTCTTGATCCTTATCTCCTAAGACATTTCACTTAATCATTCATTGTTGAAGGGGTTTTCAATGCTAGTTCTAAATATTCTCAATATTAAGATGTTATTCCTCATCATATGTGGAATATTCATATGTTCTTCCACTAAATCTTTTATAATTATAGATTTAATCTTTTATCTTGATTCAAGTAAAACTCTTTTAGTATCTTGTCAAATCAAAGGATCCCATTTCTAAGTTGCTTGTTTCCATCCCAAATTGAATGTTGTAGTTTCATAGACTTTATTTGTATTCTTGAAGTTATAAAACCATTAGGTTGTGTCACATATACATCCTTTGATGTATTACATTTAAGGAATCTGGTTTTATCTTCATATGCCAAATCACTTAGTTTATCTTATATACAACAACAAGCATATCAATTGGTAACATAATTTCTATCATATTCAGCATTTTGAACTGATTTGAAATCTTATTCAAACAATATGTCCCTTTATGTTATCCATGTAGGTCCTTACCACAAGACTCTATTGCACCTTTTAGGTGTTACCCTTTTAGGTGGCACAATCCTATTTTGTTAGCTTACATGGATCCAATAATGGCTCTAAACCATTACTCGGATTATGGTTTTCAATAGCTTCTAGTTGACTGCTTGGCTCATCCTATTATGACCAAACTATCTAAATTGTTGGATTCACAATCCTCTAATCTCATATGTGTTTTACTAGAATTATTTTATTCTGTGTTAGAAGATGAACTTGAGATTCCACAATTACTTTTGATTATGTTAGTTCTCATTGTACCTCTTTGTTAATCTCAAACATTTTGAGTTCTACTTCTACTCCCACTGATTATTTAGGAACTCAGTTATCCTATTAACAAAAATTTTGTTAAAAAATTGGGATTAATAGTAATATAAAACAATCATGGTTTGTGGATAAACATTCTTCAAGAAACTATTTTCTCAATATAGGTTTCTATCCTTTAGACATATTGGGACATCCCCAAATCATATCATATATGTTGTGTTATAAACCATTCAGATGGTACATCACTTAGTGATAGTTTTATATAGGATATAAGAAGATTATATTAATTGATAATTATATAATGACTCATCATGCTATAGTTCCTTCATTCTGACACATCACCATGCTCAGATGGATTTAACTTTTGATAGATATCACAATCCTTTATTTGAGGGTACTCAAGGTAATGATACAAATTATTTCAACATTTCATCTCATCAAAGTTTCTTAATACTTTCATCAAAGTCATACTTCATTTATAATATCCTTGAACATTTCAAGAGATTTCCATTTTACTGAGTACATATCATCATATTACCAGTAAATGAAAATGAGGTATGAGTAATCATCCACATCGTTCATTCCATAAGATCTTCATGCTTCACATGTATGAGGTAAGATGGAAGACTTATCCTCCCACTACATCTAGTGAAGGATGTTATTCCACTTTATGTATAAACAATACTTGCATATTTTCTTAGGTTCAATAACCTAGGGAATCTAGATTTACATCAATTTGTATTCTTGGTATGTATTTCTTATATATACATCCACGATGACTATTTCTAGTGATGGTCATGAGTTATCAATTATAATCCTTTGGTATTAATGTTATAAACATTCATCTGAAAGTCTTTTTTACAAAGTTCATTAGATGTTTGAGCATTGCCATGCAAGATCTTGTCTTTAAAATAGAAACATTAATCACTTACTTTATTGATATATCATCCTTGTCATATAAGATGCTATAAAGTAAATGTTTTTGTTAGCATAATGAAATATTAGTTCAACAAAATCTATTACATGCCCACTTGGCTAAGATAAATTTAAATGTAGACTGAACTTCCACAATGCTTGCTCTGCCTTTTTCCATATTTGTCCTTCCATGAAGGCCTTTACTTCTTGTCTGATTTTGTACGTCAGTATTTCAGATCTCTATTAGGTATCACATACCAAAATGAAGAAGTAATCAAATTTATCTTATAATGTTTATACCTGAAGTGGAGGCCGTAATGCCTTCTTCTTCTTGAATTCCTATAACCAGAGGTGGGTAATTTCTTTTCCAATGTCTAGGATAGTGATAATGGTTACAACCACCTCTTATTTTCTTCACACCTCCCTTTACCTTGAGATATGAAGACATGTGATTCTGTCTAGCTTTAGAACCCTTCTTATCTTTGCCTTTTTTATTTATACTTCCCTTTGTCTTGTTGATCATCATTGCCGACTTGGGCTTGTCTTTCTTCATTTGTCCCACAGTTGTTCTCAACATGCCCAACAACTCTGTCAATGACTTGTCAAAGTTATTCATGTTGTAATTTATTACAAACTGACTATGTAACTTTGACAAAGACTTCAAAATCACATTAGTGTCCAAATCTTAACCCAAGGGGAATCCCAATCTAGCAAGGTTCTCACATATCCAATAAGCTTGAGCACATGAGGACCTAGTGGATCTCCTTCTACAATGTTACATTCAAAAAGTGCTTTGGAGACAACATATCTCTCTTTCCTTGTCTAATCTAGGAAGATGTTCTTGAGATGTGTGACCATCTCAATCACATCCATGTTCTCATTTTGCCTCTATAACTCATAGTTCATGGAGCATACCATCAAACACTTGACATCTACGACATCTTTAGTATTCTTCTTATAGGCATCCTTGTCAGCCTTTAGTGCATTTTGAGGTGGTTCATCTGGTTCTGGCGACTCCAGGACATAGTGTTTGCACGGTTGTGTGAGAATGATTCTTAGTGTCCTGAACCATTTGTGGAAATTGTTCCCAATTAATTTGTCCATATCAAGTACCGATTTAAGAGAAAAGTGATTGTTGTTTGTTGTCATTTGATTCAACAAAATAGTTTGCAAATTTGTCAAAAACTTATTTTTGATTTGATTTGATTAAAATTTGGGCAATAATAATTTTGGTCTTTAATTCATTATCTTTCTTATTATTATATTCAAATTGGCAACCCTCAAGTATCAGTTTAGAAAATTGCAATGAGCAATATTCTAATAAGCCAAGATCCATATTTCATCAAGTCATGAGTCAGATTTGGCGGATCACTCACATCCTAACTATTAAGGTAGGAAAACTTGCCAATTGAATCATATGCAACTCTTGGATAGATGATATGCACAACTCGTTTCCATAATCATCTGCATGTTGCAGGGCTTAGACTCTATCACCAGTTAAGCTTGACCCAATAGCCAATCCGATAATAATGTACCCTGCTTTGGTGACACCTACATTACTACCATCACACTTCTACGAAGTAGACAACACACCACTCTTTGGCAAAACCCTATCTTGGTCGAACAAGTTTTTCATGCGTATTGCTGTTGTAAAGCATCTTAAATTTAATATGTTCAATTGAGGGATATAAATATATACATATATATATCATATATATACATATATTGTATCAAATCACCACATATATAATATGTATCATATACATGCTATATCCCACAACATAAACATGCAATATGAAATAAAAAGTGATGGTTATGGCCATGTCTACTTGTAATTCCTTGGAGCCACAAGCAATTACTACCACCTAGGTCAATCATCACTTCACATTTATGAACATGTAGTTGGTGTAGGCATGTGCTTGCCAATCTGGGTAGATCGGTTCAACCCTTGAACCAATCATTTCACCTCTTGGTTTGCTAGTTGGTCATCCGAGATGGTCACCTGGCCTCCAGTCTAAATGATGTTTGGACTCCAAGTAGTCGGTTGAGTCCACCAGAAGGTCATCTAGCTCCTTCGCTATGTCCTCAACGGTCCTCTAGAGGATCAACTCATCTCACGAACTGGTCATCTCAAGCGACGATGAACATCTTCAACATCGATGCAAGAAAAGAAACTATCAAATTGCTGCTTGATTACATTAAATAAGAGAAACCTAGAGTTAAATTCTAGGGTAGAAAGGTAGGGAAGAATTAACTTTACATTGGGAAGAAGGAGATAGAGACTTGGTAAATTTCATATATATATATATATATATATATATATAGTTTGGAAATTATTTGATCTTTGATCGGATATGCATATGAGACATTTTAAATATTCGCATCATATGCAATAAATAAATGATTAAATCAAAATTTGATCATATTGATTATCCTAAATCATAATAAATTGGTGTGGCTCTGATACCACTGTTGGGAAATATGGGCGTAGAGTAGAGAAGAAGAAATAAAAAATGTATCTATCCATATTCCCATAATTGCAACGTCGCTTCAACTACTATGAAATAGGAAAGATGGTTTCATGACATATACCTGGTCCTGGAGCAAGTCCAACGATGAAAACTCACTTTAATACAATTGTCAACTAGTTGCTCTTGGACGATGGCTGTGGAGCTCCTGGTCTTCACCATGAACAACGAACAACAACATCTTCTATAGTGACTCTTCTGGTCTTGCCACAGACTATAGGTTGTAGTTGTCCTCCTAATAGCAGCTAAAGGACTCCTATGTGTAGAGTAGTCCACACGGACCAACTAGAACTCATGTCATTCAACTAGAATAGACAGGAATTATTTGTCCCTCCAGTTGGCGTACTAGTCACCAACTCTCTCTCCTACAACAACAATACTCAGTTGTTTTGTCCCATCACTATTCCTACCTAGTCAGGTAGTAGTTTCTTGGGCTCTCTCAGTTATCACAACCAGAGAGGACAACAATTTTCATAGGAACTAATTCTTAGTTTTCTGTGCTGTGTATTGGGTAGCCCTCGATACCCCTCTATTTATAGGTGGGATTAGGGTCAGGGTTCCCGGTCAGTACGAGAATGTCCAGGAGTGGAAGGGACCGAAAGATCTTAAATTTTCACAACCTACAACATTTGAAATGTCTTTCTAGTGACATGTATGGTCATCTAGTCACACAAGATAGTCATCTTGCATTTCCAAATGTTCGTCTGGTAGTTTCCCAATCGCACATGAATTTGGAAATTTCAATTTCCAATTAATATCACATATTAATTCCTTGCACACACAAGTAATGTGCAATCAAAAAAGTTAAGGAAACATCGACAACCTTCGTTCAGCCCAGCTGAGTCATGTCACCCAAGCAAGACACCTATCTCACTCATACAGACAGTCATATGGTGAGTTTAAGATGAGTCGTTTTGTTCATTCACATTGAACTGGTTAGTTTGAGGGCATAACCTAGCCAATTCAAACTCTAATTAACCTGACAATACAAACGGTCATCTCAACACTTGAGATGCCCGTTTGGATGCCCAAACTTCTATCTCAACTCTTGAGATGGTTCTTTGGCAGTCGAGTAAGCCAATCCATCGATCTGTTGTCTAAATTGAGTACCTAAACTCTTTAGTAATCAATGCAATCATCATTCAAGATAAAGTCCTCTTCTATATGAGTTCCTTTGTGTGTGACCCTATAGGTCCCATATCACATTGGCAGTGAATGTACATAATTAGCTTATGACATCACAAGCAATAAGTGATGCCTAGTCACACATCAATGCTACCCATGTGAATGGAAAGTTGGAGAAAAACTTCAACCTCCAATCTACGTAAGGTGTTGTAGTGATTGTATAATTCTTTTGTCTCTAATATCATGAGTGAACTCGAGGCATGGATTCGTCATCCTCTCAATGTCCAATACATGTTTCTTGAACCAAGAGCAGACTGTATGAGATAATGCGACCTCAATATCATATATTGATTCACATGTGCATGCACATGCATTTCTCAATCTCACTTATCAAGCGGCCATGATATCATACTCCAGTAGGAGGAACAAATCCCATATCTATCACTCACACTCTATCCACATATGTCAAAGTTACCCAATCATCATCATATTTATAACAACCCATGATTTAGGTTTGTGTTTGATGATGTCAAAGAGTACCCAAAGACATGTGACGAGTGTAGTGATTTCAAGTCTAAGAATCATAATCATCACCTTCACTATGAGAGCTGACTATAACTTACCATATGATGGTTTCCATGTGTCCCTTTCAAGGTGGGTATGTTTGATACAATTTTCCCTGACATGTATCTATGTGCTTGGGTTTATATTTCCATATAATGACTACTGAGATTCTATCATCAAGCAAACCACACTCTAGTCTTATGTGTTACTGGTGTCTATCAACCTTCTACAGTAATAACCAACTAGGGACATAGCAAGAATGTATATACTCTTAACATTCTTATGATCTCATCATTCTAAGTCGTGTACTTGAAGGCATGCGTCATTGAGTATTATTATATTTTTTATGACCATAATGTTTCCTCATTATCTATAATTGAGTGAAACCAAATGAATTGGAATACTCCCTTCATAAGTATTAATCAAATTCTTTATGGCACATGCCTTGTCAATCATCACATGATTGGATCTATGGGTATACCTTACCAACAATGATTGGGATATTATCAGGGGAAAGAAAAGAATCGACTTTCCATTAAACAATATGTACTCCATAAAGGGGGAGGTCCACACACTACAACACAAAAACCAAGGAACCAATGAGATAACATTGTGGTTGACTTGAGGAACAATTCAACTACAGTACAAAGCCTTGTAATACTTGTAGCTAATTGTAGCGACCATATTGCAGAAAATAATATCCATAGAATTAGGTTTTTTTCATCTCACTGGTTTGAAGCCACAAGGTTCTCAAGTGGAATATGGCTTATGTGAGACAACAACATATGCTCCATCAGGATTATCACCAATCACCACCAATTCATGCACTATAAAATGTCTCTTAACAATTATATATGTGGGATAGGTTTGAGGAGATATTCCTAAATATCAAGACAACATGGATTATGATGAGGGATTTTAACATGATTCTAAACACTACTGATAAATGAGACAACACCTATTTTGATAAGTATGCATGTACTCACTTAAAAACTTATCAAATGAATATTGGTCTAGATGACATGAAGTCACAAGTATAGTTCTTTACTTCTGCATGGTTATCTACAAGAAATGCTTGACAGAGTTATCACTAATGAATAATGGGTTGTGATTAACCATGATGTCTCCCTCATTGTTCTACCTCATATGGATTCAGACCACAACCCACTATTTCTCTCATATTTTGTATCATCAAAAAATAGGAAAATTATTCTTAAGAGTAAAGAACTAGGAATATTAGGGAAAGAAGTTCACCCCTCTCTAGAATAAAGAATAATCCTTCATCAATGCACTAGCCTATTTTAAGCATTAGGATGCAAGATGGCACTCCAATCACCTTCAATGCATCATATGGAAAATCCTTGCTTATGTTGTTGATCGAAAAATGTTTGGTTCATGCTAAAACAGCATATACCTTTCCCTCTAACGTGTGATTCATTACGCTTTAGGAATAATAGAATCAATTCCTACACTTGAGAAAGCCGATTGGAAACAATGTGTACATACTAAATGGATCCAGTACGGTGATCAAAGAATCATGTTGGACCAATCCTATGTCTAGTTACAATGTTATTTTAACAAAATCACTCATCAAGAATAGTAGGGAAACCTAGTTTACTACTAGATTGAGTATCACATCACCAATAATTCATTTTTTACTGACTTGATGACAACAAAATACAACCCATACCAGAGTAGTATAAAAAAATATGCATGTTTCATCCCTAACAAAACTTATGACCAACGATAGATGACATCCATCCGTTCTCCAAATAAGCCAAAAGAGCAATGTTCATTGTAGTTCCATCCAAAGTTCCATGCCCAGATGGATTTTATAATGAATTCATCCACAATAAAATGGACCAGGTTGGCCCTACCATCATTAGAATAGTGGTCTTCGAGTTCACAATTATGCAAATTAATCTTGACAAGGAAAATTTCAAAATGTCCTCATACAAAAAGTGAAAGCACTATAATAGTGTAGATAGCTTTGTCAGATATTGCTCAACAATGGTTATTTCAAGTTGATCTCAAAGGTGCTACTTGAAATAATAAAATATTTTCCTTAATTCATTGATAGTCCCTACTATGTCATGTTTTATCCTTCATAGATCAATCAACAATAAAATTATCTTAGTACAAGAGCTAATCCCCTCCATGAAAACAAGGTTGAAAAAAAAGAAATGGATGTATATAAAAAGTGATCTCTACAAGGCATGTGATCATATGAATTGAGAATTCATTCTAGAAACTCTTCAATGGAAAACTATACCACAAAAATCAACACTCTAATTATGCAAATTATTACATATAGTAAAACACCCATCCTTTAGGAAGGAGAGTCGCACCAGGCATTCAAAGCTACATAAGGTGTGAGACAAGGAGACCCAATCAGACCCTATGTCTTCATTTTGTGTATTGATTGGTTAAGTCAAGCAATTCTAATGTTGTGGCTCACTATATCTGGAAGTTTAAAGTTCTATCTGAAGGTGCCACAAAGTTGTCTCTTGTTATCTTTGTTGATGATATACCAATCATAGGAGAAGCTTGTATGCATCAAGATAACACCATCAACAAGATCATTGACTCCTTTAATAGATCCTAAGGTCAAGTTTCACTAGTAACGAAACTATCGCTAGCGTCGATTAAAACAACCCTATAATGTCAGTTATAAACTAACAGCTATGTGGCGACACTACATCAACAAGTCTAAGAAGCTGGTTCTTTGGGGACTGAAAAACCGATGCTAGAGATCTAGCGATGGTTGTGTGGATAAAAGATGTCGACACAAATAGGAGTCTTAGGCGTTGGTTGTATTCCAAAAATTGACGTCATAAGAGCCATACCAGGTCACATTTGTTACTAGTAGAGGACCATGCATCATCGATTTGTTAACAACTGACGCCTATCATTATGTACAATGTTAGTTGCAAACCCAAATAACCAAAAACTATGATGTGGTAATGGTTTAATCTACAAAGATGACAACTATGACATGCTACCCAGCATGACCGTTTTGGTTTTGTCCTTTAATATCACTTGTTTTACTCAAATCGATGGTTGAGGTCTATAGTGTCAATTTTTTTACCACTGAAGCCTAGGTTTTTTTATAGGAGGCATACAGACCTTCTTCCCAATTATTCAGTAGGATACATAACCTGTAGTTCAGAAGTGGAGTTCTAAACTATAGGTTTGCAACATCCTATGAGTTCAACCTAACAATAGGCCACCAAGCCTGCAATAATAAACATAATATATGCATATAATTATATTCATTCTCAAATTCTATTTCAATCACATGTCCAATCATAAAACTTCACATTCATTCACACACATGATACTTCATTTGCATATACACTGATTCAATTCTCATGACATATAGAAAAATAATTACTTCATTCATACACAATTCATTCATTCATCTTTACATTCACACACATGTATATAGATCATCATTCACATATGAATCAATAATTTATTCTCATCATATTTAAAGTTCCAACATAAGAATCACATCTTTGAGATAGAAATAATGACATAAAACTTTAGAAAAGTCATTCCTTATCCAAATCAAATGCAAAGTTCACTTCCCTTTCAAAGGTTTCTGCCCATTTTTCTCGTGTCTCATTTAGTTGTTTTATCGTATAGGAAATTTGTATGTCTTCTAGATTTTATACCATATTGAAGTCTTTTGTTTGAAACACCTACAAATATAATGCAGTATATAATTAATAAGTTTGATATTTTCATATTATCTAAGGAGACTATTTACTTATGATAATCAAGACTGTATATATATTCCATTTTGTATGCAGTTGATGTATAGTGACCCATATCTGACAATAATGTCCATATACCACATCACGTAGTATACACATGTCCAACCATTATCTTCTGCTAAACACTGTAAATTTTAACATACAAAATGCTGATAAATAAAAGTAAGCATAGTTGGCATAAATATGCATTGGAGTCATAAAACAACCTCAACATTCTCCCAAACTATCACATTCTTTTTCTTGTCCACCTTTCATCCATTTTTTTTAATTCTTTTATAGCCCTATATGTTAATGTAACACATTGAAGTGCATTAGTATATAGTCATATAAAATATATGTTTATAGATATAAATAAAAAAATTATTCACGTGAATAATGCACTTTTCAAATTGTGTCCCATGGTGTCTATTTTATCACCCTTAGGATCTTGACAACACACAGTTAACATTGCGGTGACAATAGCCAATAACAACCAATGTTTACTCCTAAGTAATAAGAATCCAAACTAAATATAACTCAAAATCCACAATGAAATTTAATTTATTAAGTCAAAATTATAAGTAGGGTAAGTAAACTTACTCAACATTGTATGCAGCTAACATCACACTCTTTTTATTTTTACCAAAATATTTAAATGTGGTAGACTAGTATTGGGTAACAGATGCAAGGTCTTTAATTACATGACTAATCAAGGATGGAACTAGAAATTTCACATGGGGTAGTAAAAACTCTTTACATACCCTATGCAAGTGGCTGCAAAACATATATCATGTATGTGTTAATACATAAAAAAAGATCAACATATATAAACCATGGTATATAGCTATATAAAATCTCACCATATTCCAAAGTTCTATTATAGATGTATTCAACCTATCATAATGAAACAACTCCAAAACATCTTGCAAAAATTTACTAGTATCATGAGGTTGACATACACTGTCCTCCTTAATAAAAACCATCATAGGCAGGCATACATCATGTTCACCTATCCATAGTTCCATACCCCTGCAATGAGGACCTATTAAGTCGAATAGGTCCTTTACAAGCCAACCAAGTTTCTTAGGAGGAGGTGGGGGATGAGTTGTAAGGGGTTTCTTAGGCTCTATGTCCTACACATATATTACTTATATCAATAGTGTCATGTATATAAACATATGAACACAATGTAACTTTTCCATACATCAATATAAATAACTCCACCTTTGGGCAATGTGACCACACCGCCTTCTACATCACCTTTCATGTTGTGGTTGGGGTGTGCATATGGTAGTGGAGTCTACTTCCAAGGGGCGTAGAAAAGGTATGGTGACACATGAACCGCATTGGTAGAAAACGATGAACCATAAATCATGAACAATATTGTCGATCCCTTAACTAAGGAACTTTCACAGTAGAAGCATGATGGTCATGCTAGATCACAAGGATTGAGGTTCATGGGTGATTGGCTCTAAGTGCAAGTGGTAATTTGTTGGTATGTATGCCCATAGAGCCAGTCATGTGATGATTGTAATGGCATACTTTGTAAATGATTTGAATAATAGTAATAAATGCAATTTCTATCGATATGTTTTAACTGTTTTGAGATAATAGTATTACATGATAGATGTCTAGAGAATGACAAAACTCAATGACGTATGTCTTCAAGTATGTGACATGAACAATGAGATCATATGGATGTTAAGAGTTTGTACATTCTCACTAATGTCCCTAGTCAGTTGTTATTGTGGAAATAACAACATACATCAATAATATGGAAGACTAGAGTGTGTGTTGGTTGATGATTAAATCTCATTAGTCATGATATATGATATCAAACCAAGCACACAGATACATGTTAGAGAATAGTATATCGGATAGACCCACCATAAGATTGATGCATGGAAACCACACTTGCTTAGATAGGATCATCTCTTATAATATTGGTGTTGATTGTGGTTCTTAGACCTAAAATCACTGCACTCATCACATGTGGTTGGGTACACTTTGACATCATCAAACACAGTCTTGAAACATGGGTTGTTATAACGATGATGATTGGGTGACTTGACACATTGGGACTTGACTGTGAGTGATAGATATGGAATTTATCCCTCCTAATGGAGTGTGTTATCCTGGCCACTTGAGGAGTGAGACTGAGAAATGCATGGCCATGCATATGTAAGTCAATATATGACATTGAGCTTACATATATCTCAGAAAGTCTACTTTTGGATCAAGAAACATGGATTGAACGTTTGTAGAGGATGACAAGTCCCTGACTCGATTTCAATCCAGATATCAGTGACAAAGGGACTATACATTCACTGCAACACCAATAACAGATTGTAGGTTGAAAGTTGTTCTCCAACTTTCCTCTTCATGTGGGTAGAACTAATGTGTGACTAGGCACCATTATTTTCTTGTGATGTCATAAGTTAGCTATGGACATTCACTGCCAATGTGAAATGGAACCTATGGGGTCACACACATAGGATTAACCTGGAAGAGGATTTTATCCATGAATGAATTTTAGATTGATTACTAAAGTGTTTAGGTACTCAATTAAACATTCAATCAATAGACTTGACTCAGAATCATCATGTTCAAGTGTTGAACCAATTTATTAGAGTGTTAGATTGATTGAGAACTGCATTGACTGAGTTCAACACAACCTCGACTACCAACTGACTAATTCACTGGGTGAACCGATCAGTTCTTGATCAGTGAGATGACTGATGCACATGGACCAACCGAGCAGGTGTTGGGTTTCCCAGTTTTTGAGAAAAGATTTTTGTTTCACTTGTTCAATTTGATTAGGGTAAGAATTAATCTTTACATTAATTAGAAATGAATAAGGAAAGTCAATTGTGGGCAAGTCACGGAAGTGAAATGACTGATTCACTAAATGACACTCCCAACCAATCAATTTACTAGTGAATCGATCAGCTCACCTTGCCAAATGACCATTTCGATTGTGAAATGACTGGTTCGTCTGCCATAGTGCAAATGGTTCATGAAAATTCTGGACCCTTCTACTCCCACACAAATTGGGAACCCTGACCCTACACTCTACTATAAATAGAGGGGTACAAGGGGCTTCTCCAAAGACACAAATTTGAACATCGGTTGATCTGCAAAGTTGTTGTCCTCTCTAGTTGTGGTAACCGAGAGAGCCCAAGTAAGTTCTACCCAATTGCAGAAAAGTGACTGGTGGTGGGAGAGTGTCTCAGTGACTAGTACACCAACAAAAGGGGGTAACTCCTTCTTGTCTGTCCATCAGGATGACTAGAGTTCTCGGTAGTCCATGTGGACTATCTATAGAGGTGGGAGGTTTCTTCCGTTCTAGAGGACGACTATCAACCGTAGTCTGGGTCTACACCAGGAGCTGCATAGACACTGTCGAAAACTAGGTGGCTGAATACCGCACTAGCTGCAAGGTATTGTCACTGAGAAAGTCTTAGGACAAGTTATATCTCACTAAACCATCTTTCCTATTGCATAGATGTTGATGTGATCTACCAGTTATGGGTTTTTGGTTAGATAATTATTTTTGTTTCCGCTGCCTGTTCTGTCCCACAAAACCCAACATAAATATCAAACGTTGGCTAAAATTTATGAGAATGCATTAGTAACTCAAAAATATGATATATATTTCATCTAATGTTAGATATTATAAATAGTATGCACAAAATCATGTAGTTTGTTCCATATGGATAATTACAGCTAATAACCCTACTTGATACGTAATAATTACTAAAATGCTCAAGAAACCCAAGAAATTATAGAGTAAGCTCATATCAGTATAGGGAACCTTATATCAAACTCTGATATCATGCTGATACACATAATTCTTGATAATATGGTGATGACTCATAATACATGGTTTGAAACCCTAATTTAGATTAATGCATGTAACCTGCGATTAATATGTTCACATAATAATGTGAAAAGCAATTATCAATAAATGAACTATAATACAAAATATGACATTAGTAAGATAATTCCAAGAAGATAAGACAAAAAATCAAGTAATGATGGGAATGTCCTAATGAACTAAGCAAACCCTAATGAATCAACTAGGGTTAAGATGATGAGAACCTGATGGCATATATGATCCTGTCTTAATTAGGGGTGACCAAGGTTATAGTTTACATGAGGAATATGTGATGATTAGATTTTCCCTTCTTCAAGGTACACTATTACCTCTTACTTGGCTTATTATACAATATGTTTGAGTTATATGTATAGTAAAATACTTGGCATATGGTATTGACTGAAATGATTGTTCTTGCATGATGTTGCTTGATTTTCCATACTTATGTCTATGAACACATGAAACATATTATATATGTTCCATTATATGAAAGAACTAAACTCTTTAGTAGTATAATGCTTAGAAGTGACTTAACTCTTTGGTAGTCGGTCACATTGTACAAATGATCTAACTCTTTCATAAGAGATCATAAAGGCCTTAATCTTGATATCCTTGAGAGTTAAGAGAATGCATTAAAACCTTAGGAAGTCAATGCATGGATATATAATGGAAAATGAGCTTAAAATATGTGTTCTATTTTGTTATAAACATCTTTGTTCACGTATATGATTTTTCTTCATATTTTTCTTTATAATTGCCAAGTTCTAGTCTTATCTTATTGCCAAGCTTAGTCATGAGAGGCATAGAAAAAGACATGTGGGCGTACTCAGTACAATATTATTGAATATTGTGATGATGTGTACCACATGTAATCTTTTATTTAGGTTCTGGACATATGATCTTGAAGAACCAGTACAGTTGAGAGTTGTGCGTTGAGTTGGTGTACAGGTGCACCTGTTTTCTTAATATCATATTGTTTAGTGGTAGTACATGTATATGTAGATGTTTTTTGTTCAATATGTAATTTCAAATCTTGTAACGATTCAGTATGGAATTATATGTTGAACGGTAAACATGTGTTGTATGGTTTTATTATTGTTCATGTGCATGTGCTACTGTTGTTTCCTCTGATTTTCTTTTTCTTAGCCTAGTATGTGATGTTAAACTTGGGATTCTTGCTGCGGTGAGGTTTCAATTTAGATGTCACACATCATATTAAGTTTTAAAAAACCAGGGATGTTACAGATGTCCATTCCAAATTGTTGTACCTCAGAGTTTATTGCTCATCTTGACCTATATATAAGATTTGTGGAGGAACATAGGAAACAACCTAGAGATAGGTTCTACTATCCATGTAGACATTGAGGTAACAACTTGAAAGTGAACATTGTTGGCAAAATCAAAAGTTATGCATGTGCAATGGGATTATACATGGATATACATAATGGTAATGTCATAGAGAGAATCCAAAAGTGAGATTAGTAGATGTCAATAATAGTAATCATGTTGAAGAAGAAATTATCGCGTTATGATGTAGATGTGAATGAACAAATTCTGATAGACATGGTTGATGTGATGCTAGATAGTTTTGGGGTAGATCACACCGATCCACTTTCCTTATTTAGAAACATTGTGCATGATTCTAAGAGACCATTATACTTAGGTTGTACTAAGTTTACGAAGCTGAGCACTTTGTTGAGATTGTATACCCTGAAGGCTAACAATTGATGGAGTGACAAAAGTTTCACGTAATTTTTGTCTTTTTGAAAGAAATTCTTCCTGAAGGCAACAAGCTTCCGATCTTAACATACAAAATAAAGAAAATGTTTTGCCCAATGGGAATGAAGGCTAAAGAGATACATTCATGCAATGCCTATGTGTTATTTCAAAAGGACTATGTTTATTTTAAAGATTGTCCAAAATTTGGGGTGCCAAGGTACAAAATGATGACTTCGAGGATGTCTGAAACTAGCTCTCCTACCAAGGTGATGTGGTATCTAACTGTAATACCACAGTTTTAATGCTTATTTGCCAATCATATGGATGCGAAGAATGTAAGGTGGCATGCAGAGGTAAAGAAAAATAATGATGGGATCCTACGACACGTGTCTAATTCCCCATAGTGAAAGAAGATTAATTTGTTGTACCCTGAATTTAGTGAATAAGTCGGGAATCTAAAACTTGGGATTTGTACCAATAGGATGAATCCATATGGCACATAGAGTAGAAAAATAGCACCTCGCCTATTATGATCGTTATATACAATCTTCGTCCCTAGTTGTGTATGAAAAATAAGTACGTCATGTTGTCGTTGTTGATATCAGCTCCTAAACAACATGAAAATGGTATCAATGTTTATCTTGAACCTATAATTGATGACTTAAAAAAACTCTAGGGAGAAGTTGTGATGACCTATAATGCTTCACATAGAGAGACATTTTATTTGCATGCTATGTTGTTTTGCACTATTAATGACTTTCCAACATATGAAAATTTGTCTGGATATAGTGTAAAAGGATCCACAACATGCCCTATATGTGAAGATAACATTGATTTACTATGACTAAAATATGGTAGAAAGACTGTATATCTCGTCCATTAAAGGTTTCATCCAAAAATGCATCCTTCCTGGAGGTTGCATAAAGCATTCAATTGATTGAATGAGGAACCCCCCTTCGATCGATTTGTGTTCATGTTATAATTGCCAAACAAACGTTGTTATACTAACAACAATGTGTGCAACCCTAACATGCCTAGGATACTCTGGGTTACCTAGAGAAACTATAAATTCATTCCTTGTGTCCTCAGGATGAAATTTCCTTATTTCATTTGCTTGTAGAGCTCCTACTAATCATCATCAATAATAAATTGTAAGTAAAACATAACAATCATCAATACTAATTTCTCTGAGAGTTGAATTTTTCCGTTTTTAGTAGTTTTAGGGTTGGGTATATCTCCATATTTGTTTTGCCTCCCATCTATCCATAGATCATGGAAAAGTAGAGGTTCAATAGTAGTAGAGGACTCAGCAGCCCCAGGAGTAGGTTGTTGAGAAGAAGACGCATGCACTAGCTTTTGGCAAAGATGTGAATAGCCAGAAGGTCCCATCGTGTGCTTGTGCACATTCTTTGTTGGAATGTCCCTTTGATAATCACTTGCATCCTAGTTAGTAATAATATTCAATAGTAATTGGTAAGATAAACATACCAATCAAGGTCCAAGTATAATAATGAATTCATAAGAATGCATTCATAATGGGAAGTAAGGCTTGATACCTTAAATTCACTGGTATCAAAAAACACTCCCCACATCTCTAGGTCAAGATAACCCCACTTCTTAGAAGCTTACTTCTTCCTCTTCTCATCCTCCCGTATGTATAGTCTTGTTAGAGGTGTCCTACAATTCCTCAACTGCATCACCTTTTTACAATACAAATTTTCATCCAGGTCATATATGCTCTACAAAAGTTCATATACTTAATGGAACATTCTTAAAAATATAATTGTAAGTAAATTTAAAAATAAAATTGCAAATGGTAATACCTCACACATAGTTCTTTCCATATGAAGTCTTTCTTGATTATATCAATTTTATGCCAAGATGTTACTGCTACACTATAATGGATATGAGTTAGAACCCCTACATATGCGATAAAAGAATTGCAGTTCTTTCCAACAATATTTCCTACATGATCAAACTCAACAACCAACTTTGGTTCGCTACCACTTTTTTGTATCAACTTGTTCACAATGGTGATGCCCCTTATTTTTTCCTTTTTACTATGCTACTCATCAAGCTAACCAAGATCCTTAGGGCATACATAGTCAACCTAAAATTGACAAAAAAAGCACATATAGGTCACAAAATAATATAAATTATAAATGTGATAAAACATTATAAAAATATGACAAGATAGACATATTGTAAAATGCACAAAGTATTGATAAAACAATGCACAACTTACACTAGTCTCAAGGTGCACATTCTGATGCTGCTCATCTTCATGATAATCATCATCACGGTATCATACTCATGGTCATACACCATCTAGAAAAATGTCATATAAAAACAATCAAACAAATAAAAATAAGATTATAAAATACACTTCTAACATTTTAAAAAATAAAACATGCCTCTAATATTGAGCTCCCTCGGTGTGATATCCATGCCCCTATAAGTAAGCGACAGTTTCAATATTTGGTGTTAGCAAGACAACTGAGAATGGATTGGAGTCATCATACTTGTCATAGCCGTCTTCTTCATCTATAGGATCTTTAATGAAGTGTCTTATAACATGAAGAAGAACTAACCATTTTTCATTTGTATGACCAATGATATAAAATACATACTTCATCTATGATGTCATTATGAATGTTTCACCCTTCTCGCCAATCTTTTCAAAATTCATAATGTGAAACCCAATTCATCCAATACAACTCCTTTGGTGTTATCAACCCAATTTCACTTAAACACTAGAATTTTGAAATCTACATAGTCAAACCCCCATATGTCTTCAATGAAATCATAATTTGACATTTTAACTTCACATGAACTCTTATCCTTCACACTAGAAAAAAAGACAACGAAGATGCTCGAAGGGTGACCCAAAAATTTTGGATGATGCTCTTATCATCTTAACGATTTGTGTAATATGAAAACCCATTTATGTCAAACACTTCATAAGACATAACATTCATTTTTGCCTTAAAGGCAAGGCATTTGATATTTTCAGCAACATTATTTGGTGTTTGAGATTTTTGACATAAGGCTTTATCTTCAAACCACCTAATAAATGTCTTGTTATGCTCTCTAGCATGCCACATTGAATTGGGCTGAGGATATTTTATCTTGATGAAATTGGTATATTTGGTGATATAAACATTCACTTCGTCGATGTTGTGTGAAATATATAAGTGAGCTTGTTCCCACAACTCATGACTGATTAGTTGCACTCATGCTCCTAAAGTCCCTTTGTCGGATTAGTCCTCATTATTCTTGTCATTTATAGGAGCTTGATTACAACTCAGAAAGTCATTGTAAAAGTCCATAACCCTCAATAATACTCCCTTCCACATAACCCTCAATAATACACCATTCAGGTCGATAGCAGTTTTGAACATCACCTTTAAACATACTCATGTATCATTCAAAAGGATACATCCAATGCAACAAAATTAGACCCAACATTTTCACTTCCCTAGTCAAATGGATAACAAGATGTACCATGATATCATAGAATGAAGAAGAAAAATACATTTCAATAAATAATAATTAATAATCAACAATTTCCATTAATTGAATAAAGATTGTTTATAATATATATAATGAGACTCTTATAAGGAGTTACATGAATTTTAAATGAGAAACTAACACATTTGCGAAGAAGTACTAAGTTATCTAACTAATTAATCCTCCATGTAACTTATCTATAATATCTTCAATTGATTTCATTTGAAACCCCATGTCCTTTTATCTTTATATACATGGAAACTACCTAAAATGCCAACAAAGAAATATGCAAATCACTATATTACTATACTATGTATGTGGTTTAAGAAAAAGTGTGCATGTATGATAACAACTTACATTGATCAACAATCAATTATTTTCACATAAATAGTAGTATATTAATTTAGAAAACCTAACCCATGTTTGCAAAACCACCTTGGGTGTAGTCATCTTTCTCTATCCATCTTTGGACTTAGGTGAACAACACCTTAGTAGATCTATCCCAAGGTTCAAATTGTCATACTTTCTTTATACGATACTCAAATTTACATTATATTTGAACATAAATTAAAAAAGCATCCAACAATTTGTTTCATCAGACTTTGAGAAATCCTTGGCAAACTTTAGAATTTGATAATGTGATTACAAACAAGATAGCCATGTACCACATTCATTCAGATCAAATGCAGTCCTACTTCATCCATATATAGTGAAATCAATCAATCATTTATCCAAGCATTTTTTCATTCAATCTTCATGTATATATAACCCAAAAGTTTCACCATGTATTCATATTAAACATAACATAGATCCTAGTCTAGGGTCTAGGGTTACCTTAGAGATTGGGCCCATCTCAGGTATCTTCATTTGTACTATAAGGTGTTAATTGAGTATTTGACCTCTTGTTGGCATCTTTGGAAGGTTCCTCCGGTATGTAATTCTTTCTCTAGGTTTCACTAGTTTAGATTAGGAATAGGGATATTAAACCAATATTCCATCACATCATGACTTTTAAGTTTAAAAACCTTAATTAGATACCAAATGCAAAATAGAATTAGACATCATGTTCTAAAAATGATATTAAGCATATGATGTCATTTAAGAACAACTCAATGGGTTATGCATACTATGATCATGACAAGATGGAATCATTAGTCACAAAACCCTAATTCCTATATCAACAAATTCAAATCATCATCATCATCATTATATTGGGATATCATTATATTCAAAAATATAATTATATGTCAAAGTAAATGTATTCAATACATTCTACATGTTAATCACCAAATCTATGGTTTACATGTATGAATCACCCTATATTCATGTATTATATATACTTTCTGAACCACAATTAGATTAAGGATTTCAATATATTTTATCTATTTTATATACATTTTATGAGAAACTAGGTAATAGTTTAATAGTATTTGGTCTACCAATAATTATTTAGCATTAAGGAAAAATAACTATTAGTCAATAGAAGGTTGACACTAAGATTTTTTCCTTGATGAATCCTACAGTCAGGTTGATCCAGAGTAGAATGATAAAACCTCCATTGGTGTTGAGCCCTGGAATCAGACACTGGAGGGCATTTTGGTTGAAGGACACAAGCCTTATTCTACCTCATGAGAGGGCCAGACACCATGAGGAGGACACTAGGTTGACCTCACAACCCTATGCTCTAGAGGCATGGAGGAGGTAGGGACAACTCTTCTAGATCTCCCCTAAGCTAGCAAAGACTTGGGTATGATCCTTGGTGATTTGAGGTGGTAGAGTTAAGCTAAGCATTGATACAGGTCCATGAAGATGAAGATAGACTCAAACGGCTTCCTTCATGATCTAGAGAGGGTGAAAGAGCATATGTGTATTTACAGAAGTTATAGTGTTGTCCTGGGAGCTCTTGTTCTCATTTCCTTAGTTAGGATCCGCCTAGTGTATCTTCTAGAGTCGCCACTGTGTTCAGGAGGATAAAGGAGGATGAGGTGGATGGGAGTGTTTGGCTTCCAGGGATCCTTGATCAGGTTCTCAACCATCTTCGTGGATATTTTAACATTTGTCGAGAGTGTTAGATCCTTGTATGCACATTAGGACAATGACCCTAAACTAGAAATACTACATTTATGTCCTTGGGGATAATATTCCTCAACCACCATGAATTCATTAGGAAATTTGTTATAAATGTATCTGGTTGGATACAATAGCCAAAGGGGAGGTTGGAAAGAAAATTATGAAGATTTGAGGATTGTTGGAGAGGTAGAGAGAGATGTGGGATAAGAGTCTTAATATTGTTTTTTGGATTTTGTGGGATAAAGTGAGTGAGTCCAGTGTTCAAGTAGGGAGGATAACCCCTTCTCACATATTAGACCAAGACCCAAGAGTTCAACAAGGGTCGAACTCTGTCCTCAAAAGCAAATAACTGTAATTTACTAAAACCCTTTTATCACATTTTAATTTTTTATGAAAAATCATAACTCCGATTCATGTCAAACTTTATGGTAATCATATTTTTACTATCATACAAACCTATGTATAAGATAATGTCAAACCTAGTTCATTAGTTACTCCAAACTTTCCTTACAAATAAGGATGACATAATCAATTACTTAATTACCTAGATCACAAAGAAATTTAGAATTATCTAGAATTTCCCCCACTATTCAATATTTTGATTATCCGTGAAATACCTTTATCCTTGTTATTTTATATCATCACGAGATATTGAAATCCACATTATATATTCCAAGGAACCATATGTATACCCAAATTGGCCTAATTGGGTTTCAATTGGGTTCTAGGCCCAATGGCCCATTCCTTAGTCTTCTAAAGATTCCATGAGATTAATAATAATTTTAATTACAAAATAAAGGATTTTATTATCATAATAACTGACTTGAAACCTATATTACTATATTTCCTTTATCTAAGTTTAGGGTATAGATGTATCACTTAAAGTGATATTATTGATCACATAATTCTAATATTCCTTTGATTGTCTTAAAATGAAACTTAAGACGTTATTATAAATTTCACAATCATTGAATCCAAATTACGAAATTTGAGGATCTTATAACACCCATTACATGATGCATGGGTTTGAGGACGTGCATAGTGCAAGAGTAAGAGTAAGATTTCTACAGTTTATAAAGCAAGCCCATAATAATAAACCATAATGGATACATGATAAGTATACAAGTTGGTAGTCATGTTACTATTAAATAATGAAGATCTTGCTCATAACATATACCTTTACTCATCCTTTCCACTTTTCGTAGAGATTTATTTTATTATTATTATTATTATTGTTGTTATTATTATTATTATTATTATTATTATTATTATTATTATTATATATATATAAGAACAAAAGATAAGGAAATGTGATAAATTACTAGGACCTGATGGTTTCAGCTACTACTTTTTCAAAGTTTGTTGGGATATCACTAGTAAAGATATTGTAAAAGCTATTAAAAATTTAATTGTGAGTAGATATCAGCTTAAAGAGGTCAACATGAATTTCTTACACTTATTCTAAAAACCAAAAATACTTCTATAGATAAGGATTGGAGGACAATTTCCTTTTGCAATGTTGTGTATAAAATTCGATTTAAACTCTAGACTAAAAGACTTAGAATTAGTATCCTTTATATCATCAATCCTATCTAATGTGCCTTTATTCAAGGAAGAACTATTAACCGATTCTACTCTCTAGGTAAATGAGTTGATGCACAATATTATGAAACTTTTGTCTCCCAAGATGTGCTAGAAAGTGGATATTATGAAGGTGTATGATTCTATCAACTGGGATTATCCTTTATGCATTCTCTCTAAAATAAATTTCCCTTTCTATTTCATCCAATGGATCCAAGAAATATTTTCAACTACTAGTCTCATGGTGCTCATAAATAGTACTCCCACAAGTAGGGTTTTTGACCCAAAAAAGGGATTTAGCAAGAAGATACCCTTGCTCCATATCTCTTCATTTTTGGTATTGAAGGGTTTCATGTTTGATATCTCATGTTGAGGGAAAAAATATCCAGATGCTTATGCAAGCTTCTTATGATTTCTTTATCTCTCATGTTTTACTCCATGATTTTTTGGCCCTTTTATCTAGTGTTGATCATGATTCTTATATGAGTATTAAGCATCTCATTACTAATTTTAGTGAGATTCCTAGTATGTGTGCAATCTATGATAAAAGTGCTATTTTCTATGATGATAAAGTTGATAAATCCTAGTTCAAAAGAACTTTGAATATTAAGGTTGCTAATCTTTCTATGATGTATCTAGGGCTTCCTATGTTTCACGGGAAGTTGACCAAGAGCTTGTATTTATCTATCTGAGAAAAAATTAAGTATGTCTTGAAGATTAGATGTCTAGGTAGTTGTCCTATGGTGGGAGGATTGAGTTGATTAAAACCACTTTGGTATCACTTTATTTTATTGGGCCTCTTCTTTTACCCTTCCTGTGTCTACCTTAGATGACATTGATAGACTTTGTCCGGATTTCCTTTGAGTGGATCTAACCTAAGAAAAACTATTCACATGGTCTCCTAGGAACGTGTTTGTCTTCCAAAGATTGAATCTGGCATTGGTATAAGAAGAACTATAGATATGGTTAAATGAAAAAGGATCTCTATGTTTTTGATGTATAAATGAAATATACAATAAGGTTGATTCCTTTGGGAGGGTTAAGAATGTGTTCAACTCTACATGGACGTGTAAGCAAATTATCATGTAGGGGGACACATTTTGTGCAAAGTCTATGTTACTTCAGGAGCTGGCAACTTGATTTTTTAATGGAGGGATCCAGGGATGGGCAAAGGGTTATTTGTGGATGATGTTGTTAATCTTGGTAAATGTAAATTTTCCAAGATTGATTGCCTCATAAATTATGGTCAATGGACTGTTAGCAGATCTAGGCACTTCAAAAAAGTGGTTGAGTATGTGGAAAGACGCTTCTGGATAGGTTCCACTAGCCCTCAAAATGCTTTTTGGATGGTCTTGAAGTGAGGAAACCAAAAGATGGTTGGAATGTTCTGAAAATAAGGGAGCCAGTTGTTATCTAGGTTGATTGGGTTTGGAAAGAGAATGTGCCTAACAAGTGCAAATTTCTAGCTTGTGAAATTATTCTTGGGAAAATTTTGACTCATGATCTTGTTCATAGAAAATGATTCAATTTCCCTTATCAAAATCAACTATGTAAGGATGCAACAGAAAATATGTCTCACCTGCGATTTGATTGTCATGTTTCTATGCCCATTTGCGATCTTGCTATTGGGGATGGTTGAATTCCTTATAAGCCTTCTAGATTTAAAGATATGTTAACCCTAAAGGAAAAAGGTGCTAATATTTGTGCTCTACTAGTCCTTTATGTGATCTGGTCTGAAAGAAATCTAAGGATCTTTGAAGAGAGAGAAAAAGAACCACTTTTGATTTGGAGGAAGATTGAAGTTGATACAGATATTCTTACACAATAACTGCATACTTTTCATGTTCTTTTTTCTTTACAGTTCATGCTTGTACGTACACTTTTTTCTCAAAAAAAAATGGAACACACTTTTTTTTTGGAAATAGGTAAATATATTGCCAAAAGTGAAAGGGTAGCTAAGCTACGCTGTACAACAGACTAAAGGTGAGTGTATACAGGGTGTAAGTAACTACAAAAAACCCAGTATAGCCTTGTTGTGGGATTTAATCCCTACTCAGGGTATGGTTGGCCATTACAGCGTTAGTGATATCTACTTTTACAAAATGGAAGATGTCCTTTGAAGACACCCGTCCGTGAACCACCATATAGTGAGCTTTCCAAATATTAAAGCATATGTTCGTGCAGCACAACCCCGCGAACCTCTCCTCCTCTTTGTTCTTGGTTTTTCTCCTAGCCATCTCAAGTGTATCCACAAGGTTGTCGGATGTCCACTGCCCCCATCCGTTCTTTAACCAAACCAACGCCCAGACGTACCGAGCCTTAGGGCACATATGAAATATATGATGGTTGGACTCCTCCAAGTCACAAAACAGACATTTTGGGTTAACTTGCAGTCCCCATCTCATGAGTCTGTCCCTCGTGATGTGTTTCTCGAGGATTGCCTTATAACAGGCTACACTCCATTTGGGAACATGGCCATTCCCCCACAACATATTAGCATAGGGGGCCTATACACTCGCCTCGGTTTGGATCCATGGTTTCTGTTGACTCACCAGCGCATAGAACCCATTGCCATTCTCCTTGTAATTGTGCCCTACTACATTCCACGCCTTTGTCATGGCATCCCATATCCGTGAAGAGTGTTGTTGGACTGTAGGCTTACAACCGTATCGCATTCTCATCCAGCTTGCCCAAATGCCATCTTTGTCAGTTAGGAATCTATGCAACCTGTGCAGGTTCCCTTCCGCAACAATGTCTTCAATCTTTTTCAAGTTCAGGCCTCCAGCTTTGAAAGATTTATTCATTGTATCCCAGGCTATGCCCCTTGCCTTGCCACTCCATACAAAATTGGTAATAACCATGGTGATACTCTCGCATGTTGGATTAGGGAGAACACACATATCACTCCAGAATCTAACCATGGCATGTATAACAGATCTTGTCAGCATCATTCTACCCGCCATAGACATACGGATGCTTGTCCAGCTAGCAACCTTTTGCCTAACTCTATCAAGGCAGTAGGAAAAGTCGCCAGTGTGGCCTCTACTCTCTGCAATTGGTACACCCAGGTATCTTGTAGGCAACAACCCCATCTCAAGACCCATTGCCGATTTTAACCTCCCCCTTCGGGAATCACATGATTTAGAGAGGTAGATCCGGGACTTGATATCACTAATATACAGCCTCGTGGATCGCCCAAACTTCAGAAGGATTTTCTTGTATTCTTTCAATCTCTTAGCATGCCCTGTAGAGAACACCATAACATCATCGGCAAAAATGAGATGTGATCTCACCTTCGTACCTCTAATCTTGAAGGCCCGAATAAGGTTCTCATCTTCTGCTTTCTTGATCATCATAGTAAGTCCCTCCATGACAAGGGTGAAGATGAGCGGGGATAGGGGATCCCCCTATCTTAGCCCATTAGAGGCTCTAATCATTCCCACCGGACCCCATTAAGGAGGACAGAGAAGGAAGTAGTGGTGACACATTGCTTGATCAAGTCCACCCAGTTCATGTTAAACCCCATAGCTTCCATGATCTTCCACAAAGTATCCCATCTGACATGGTTGTAAGCTTTAGTAAGATCAATTTTTATGCACACTTTCGCATTCGATCGCTTGTTGTTGAATCCCGTAATGTACTCAGCCGCCAGCAGTGCACAATCCTCTATCTTGCGGCCTTTGATGAACGCGCATTGTTCATCGGAAATCAACTTAGGAAGCCACGTCTTCAATCTACCAGCCAGTACCTTCGCCCAAATCTTGTAGATAGTGGTACAACAGGCAATAGGCCGATAGTCATTGATCGATGTTGGATACTCTACCTTTGGTATCAACTTAATGAAGGTGTGATTGGCTGCACGGACCATGCCTCCACCCTGTTGTAACCATTTCATGGCTTCCACTATGTCCCCTTTAATGTACTCCCACATAGCTTGGTAGAACTTGCTATTCATACCATCTGGTCCAGGCGCTTTTGCCAGACTAATGGAGAAAACCGCTCGCTTAACCTCCTCCTCTGTCACCTCCTTACACAGGTCATCATTCATTTCCGCTGTCACCCTTGCACTCAGAAAGATGGTCTCTTCAATGCTTCCTTGACACCCTTTTTGATTGTACAGATTTTCAAAGAACGCGATGGTATGATGGGCCATCTCATCCCTACTGTCTACAACCTCTCCATCTCATTTATGAGTTGATGCACTGTTTCTCGCATTTCCTTCTTCCGTACTACAGAGTGGTACATTTTGGTATTCAAGTCCCCATCTTTAATCCATTGCAGCCTACTCCTCTGCCACAACAGGACCTCCTCAGCCTTAAGCAATCTGTTTAGTTTGGTTTCTGCCAGCAGCCATTGCTTGGCCTTATCCTCGTCGTCTGGATCTCCTCTGGCCTCCCTAGCAGCTTCTTCATACACCCTTCTTGCAGCTATGGTCATGTTCTTTAGATTTATGACTTCTTTGGACCAGATCTTCAGCTCTCTCTTGGCGTTCTGTGTCTTCTTAACCAACAGGAACAACGGATTTCCTTCAAACACCTTAAAAAAAAAGAGGAACACAGTTTCATGACTGGAAAATGATAATGAAAAAGAAAGGAGAGGTATTATATATATTTTTACAAGAAGAGAAGACAAAGAAAAAGATAGGGGTAGTGCGATTGAATAAAATGGGAGGCCCATATTGAACCCTAAAACAAAAGATGGAAATCAAAATAATGACAAGATAAAGAACTGAAAAATAGAAAATAGTAGAAGAAAAAATCTAATGAGACACTAGCAGACAGGGGAAAGAGAAACCAGAATATATCTAGTGGTGTTAAGGGACTACAGATCACCTCAATCTACAACCCATGTGGCTTGCAGAACATAGTGATGCACCATAGTGTTTCTAATCCCCTATTAGAAGTATCCATTTGCATTCAACATCTGAAAAAAAAGAGAAAAGGAGAAATAAAGTTAAAATACCAATCATGAAGTAAACAAAGACATTAAAACTTGAGAAGAAACATGGAAACAACTTAGATCGTTTGAAGTCCACAGTGGAGTCCCAACGTTTTTGCACCCTATCACAAAATGTGTACCTTTTACAAATATTTGGTGACAATTTTAATTTGGCTAGTGTGTAGATAAATCATAAAGCAAGATGTGATTGGATTTACCACCATCTTTTATTTGTACATTGAGGAAAATTAGGATAAACATCTTGAAACCACGGTAAAAAATATATTAACTCGGTCAACTAGACTACAAATAGATAATACAATAGAAAGCATGGCCATAAATAATATTCTACGATCTCGTTATGTGTGGGAGAAGATTAACCTCCATCTTGCTTACTAAATCGATATTTAACCCATTTCTTAACCTTCTTGAAAATACCACAATTTTATATGAGGTTGAAAAAGAACAAAATGGTTAAAATGATAAAAAATATGTTATTATTACTTGTAGACCTTTGGGGTTGGAGATGTTTGTGATTTCCCATAATACTCCTAAAAGTCATAATCTTTAAATGTTGTTGTCCTTGTCGCCTCATAATCTTCTAATGTTGAGATCCTTTCCAGACAGTGAGGACCGATGCACTGGAAAGAAGTAGAGAACTATGAGAAAATATATCATTTGAAAGGAAAATTCAATCTTTATTCGAGTAACTAGATCAAACATATAAGTAGATCACATGATAGTGGTATAATTCAGTAAGATTAAGAAAATATGTAATCATGAATAGTTTAATGCTAATCACAAGTAGAAGATAGCAATCAAGAATAATTGATCAAAAGTTTAGATAAGCATGATTTTCATTGTGCATCATAACGACACTTAGAAAGCATGTGGTGTTAGAGGAAGAATTTTCTAAACACGAGCAATGCTGAAAATAAAAGAGGAGATAGTTGATCTTCTGACATCATGAGGGTCAAAAGGGACTTGGAATACGTTGGATGGAAGACATGGCTTGGAGTATCATAACAAAAGACTCTAAAAGTTGCAAAGCAACATGCAATGTGATGCAAATGCATGGCGTGCGAGCCGAGACAATCAACCTTGTCGTGCAAGAGATGACTCTGATCCACCAGGTGGTCCCAACACGATAAAGCTTGTCTCCCAATTTCAAGGATATTTTAGGGACATTATGGAGATAATCAGGTGCATTGTGAATAAAATTTGATAAAATATTAAAGGAAGAGAAAAATAAATCATTTGCGATCATCCTTTGGTGTTATCTGAAAAGATGTGTATTTTTTTAAAAGAAAAAGGAAATTGAATATCCGTTTGAATAAAGAATATTTTATTCATGATTCTTCAATTAGGTATTTTACAAGAAAGACTTATTAAAAGCAGAATTGATGAGAAAATTATAATTAAGTCTAGAAAATTGTATTTTTTATAGAAAATCCCAAACTGCATAAAAATGGATGAAAGAGGCGGAATGAAAAATATAGAAAAAAAAGTAGAATGGACTCCATCATTAGCTAGTTGATGAACATTATCATGAATTTCCGCTGAACGAGCAAGAAATCGGTATTCATACTACTATATTATTTAATTCTTAGACTTTGAAGTTGATGTAATCTTTACCACACACATGGTGATGATACCTCCAAACATCAATAAGAGATCTCCCGGTTGAGAGGAAGAGTCTTCGAAGATTGCATGACCGATCAAGTCATCGGCTGTGCCAATTGTTACAACATTGCATGGTACTATATACGAAGAACCTTCCTACTTCGATCGACACATCGTCTACCACTCCATCGGCCATCTGAAGAAGGTACGATCTTCAAATTGTATGATCATCCCCATGCCTACCATGTCAGTTAACTCCAACCTCTTTACCGAGAATAGATGCATTTGACTTATGCTTGCTTTAAGATCCGCCAAACCATGTTTTTTCATAGAGTCACCACTATGGAAGGGTCCACGTTGAAGTAGTTGGTTTCTCTATTTTCTCAAGGCTTCGCGCGTCCATCACGGTCAGCTTCACTTTACAATGTGACGATCCTAGATCCTCTTATCATGAAATATATTTAACGCAGCATCATTGAGCTCAAAACGCATTTGCAATGCCATATAGGGGATCCGAATCGTATATATCTTGCCAAGGCAAAATAACCAGGCAGGAACTATATGCCATTTAATAATGTCACAAGTGGACTAGCTTTTAGTGTCCAATATCGCAAATAATTTAGTCAACGCTTTAGCAGTTCGTCCATGTCACTCCTAAAGCGTGGCTAATGCATAGGAGTAGCATAGATAATTGTTACATAAATATTAAACCATCCTTGAGGCATATTTGATTCTAGTCAAACACCGATTTCACCCTGTCTCCGTCAATTATTTGAAAAACTTGAGTGTGTATAAAAAGTGAGGCGGTTATGCTATCAACGCTCTACCGTCACTACCCAGACCACAGAACACTGGACGCTGCTAAATTATCTACATAGTCAGGTCAGTTGCGTGTGTGGATTCCGATCTCTCTACCTTGTCGAGTGACATCAGGCTACGTTTGGTTGCAAATAATCTCGTGGCTATCCGGATCGAAGTCAAGTTTTGTTGACAGCAGTATTTCTAGTTAAGAAGACCATTTATCCAATAGCGGGTAGCATTTCAATGTAAGATAACTCCCAATTTCTTCCAATACAAATCGGAAGCTTGCCAATCTCTACTTGACCAATGAATCTGGACTTGACGAATAATCCTCTTCTGCATTTTTAGGCCCACGAAGGTTTTGGGATTAATGGTAAATAAAGAAAAGTGACTCCAACTGTTACAACTTATCTTTATGCTTGATGTTTCAACATATCAATGGTGCTTGTTTCCATGATCTGACGCGCAAGGAGGACATTTGATCTTAAGAATAATGGAACTAACCCAGCCTGTTTCTGGTAGGTAGCATGTGGTTTGTCTTCACAGTTAATTAATCCTTTCTCTTAATCATTGTAAAACTCAATTTTTTGCTATTTTTCTTTCGGTGTAAAGCGCTTCCTCCTTTTTTTTGTATTTTTTTACAATAAACTTTACAAGATTAGTGTCTAATTGTTGACTGGTAATGACAAAGGTGAATCTATACTTGTATAATATCAAAAGCCCAAAACTTCCAGAACTAGATAAAAAATGCATGTCACAAATGGCATGAATCTGATTCCGTAACCTTCTTGCCATAGTATACCTATCATTATGCACACATATGTTTCTTTCCTTCCAAAGCACATACATGACAATAAGAGCTGCAGGATGAGGACCTTTACTCTCCAACATCAACAAATCTAGCTTCACAACATTTAGGAGCAACTCTCCCGAACTCTTGTGAAGCAATGTTCCAAATCTCTGTAGAATAACTACACGTCAACATCACATGACCGGTATCTTCATTACCAGCCATGCGAAGGAAATAGATTCAACATCACATGACCGGTATCTTCATTACCAGCCATGCGAAGGAAATAGATAGAGGTAGTAGAAATTCCCATTATTTTAATATAATCAGCCACTAGAAGCTTATTATGTCTTACTTTTCAGGAGTGTACTTGAATGTTTTAGGACATCTGAACTTCCAAATCCACCTAAAAATTGAGAGAAATCTAACTTCTATCTGGTAGCATCCTAGATCATACTTTGTTTCACTTCCATTTTGTCCAAGCAGTTAAGAACATCACAAACAATACCTAGAATTGGAAGTGTAGCACCCCACATTTCACATCATAGAAATATCACTTAGCGGAAGTATTCTTATTTACGAAGGTGTCACAATAAGTTGATCTTAGCAATTTAAATAAATGAAACATAGTTATTAGATAAAAAAAAATTTATAAAAATTTTATCTCATGAAAGCTAGTCTACTTGGTAACATGTCTAAACATATAGAAAAGGTATCTTAAAATCTGGATCGACTTGGTAAATGGCACCCCACCAGACTAAGCTTGAAGATCTCCTAGTCTTAGTTATCCTTTTTATCCTTCACTTGCCCCAAGTCATGAGACATTGCGTCCCTAGCCATGCAAAACAAACATCACATCAGTAAGCCGTATTTGGCACTTTATACACTACTACAGAAATAGCTTATTACGTCACATTTAGAGACGCCGATTATTACCGAAAACCGACGCCTAAATCCTACAACGTCGGCTAATTACAAAGACTGACATCTTTATTTGATGACCGGCCAGACATGGGTATTACTTTTTATTTAGTGTCGGCTCCCTATCCTGAACCGACGCCTAAAATAGCCCGCCAAATCCAATTTTTCGAGCGAAAAAAAATTACCCCCAAAGTTTCACATACGACACCGGTTTTTTACCTAATAACCAACGCCTAAGGACGAAAAAAATTATCTCCAAAGATCGTCAGTTTTTGTGGAAAAACCGACGCTGATAAGGTTTCGCGCGTCGTCCCCTCAAAAATTTTTAGGGTTAAGATTGTCCAATAGACGTCAGTTTTTTCTGGCAACTAACGCTGATGGATATTAGGTGTCAGTTTAATAGAAGACCGATGCCTTTGTTAACTTAATAGCCTCAGTGAGAAACAAACTCTTCCCCATTCCTCTCTATTTCATCGCGAGAAATAGACCCTTCCTCTCCCGACGTCGCAGGTCACACTCCAGCCTGCGAGAATCGACGCCGCCTGCTCTGTGGTCGTCGTCGCCCTACTCTCTTCTTCCTCACACCCGCTGCTCCTCAAACCACTACACCTGCTGCTAGTTCTGGAGCTCGCCAAAGCTCGCCAAAACCGCCAACCTGAGGTCATCTTCTTCCTGCTCTCTTCTTCCTCCGATCATCTTCTTCCCGCTGCCGCCAACGGCCACAACCGCTAGCCTGAGGTCGGAGGAGGAGCTATTTTAGGTCGCCGGAGGAGCTGTTGTAGGTCGCCAGAGGAGCTTCTGGTCACCGGAGGAGCTGCTGCAGGTCGCCGGAGGAGCTAGCCTTAGCTTCCCCTATTGCTAGGTAGGTTACATATCTTGATTTTACTGATTTCCATCAATTCATTACTATTTACTTATCTACTGATTTGTATTTGCTTATCTATTGATTTGTATTTATTGTCTACTGATTTTTATTCATTTATCTACTGATTAGTATTAATGTTCTATTTTAACTTGTCTAATTCTCATGCTTGACCTAATTCAATAAATTTTGATACATGTTAAAATAAGATTCAAACTTGTCCATTCTAGCATCTGAATTTGATTTGATTATGTCCTTTGAACATTGAAACATGCGTGTAAAAGATACATTGATGTTGAATGTCAAAATTAACTCACATGTGGGTCTTCTATTTCTAAAATGATTATGTGAACTGCTAAATCAGTAACATATATTATTCTTTGTGCACCCAAATACCTTATGAATCATGTATGCGCCCTAAAGTGATTAAATGCCTAAATCTTGACTTGAAATATGACCTAGTATGTATGTTGATATATGAAGCTCTAGTTAAAACTTCAAGATTGACCCCTGGTGTGCCCGCTAGAGGTGCTACACACTAGCTGATTTTACTCGACTAGATGCGCCCCACGAGATCGTAACACACGGGAGGGTTCACTTTCAATATTTATAAACCTAACTAACACACCTAATTCTACTAAAACATCTACACCCACAAGCGCACGGGGTCTTGTCATAGTATAGGAAGGTGGCAAGTATAGGGTCGATCCATAGGGAAAAGAGGGGGCACTAGAGCCAGGTTAGTTTTGCTGGGTTCCTACTACAGAGACTAGGGTTAAGGGATTAAAGGTGATTTGATTGTACAACTACTATGAAAAAATGAGGAATTAAAGGTAATAATGAAATCTATGTTAACCCTAGACTAAATTAAGACTAAGCAAGGAAATACTAAGCTAGGTATAGGTGGTGGGGAAGCACTAGGGTAAGTAGGGGTAGGATAGGAAAATCAGTGTAAAAGTATGGTAGGGTAGGTTGGTCACCAAGGTCGTATTGGTGTGCCATGGCCGTGGTGAGGGTAGTATAGGACGGTCGTGGGGTAAGAATATGGTCGTGGTATGGGGCTGGTGGTGATATGCTATGTTGGTGGCCGTGGCGGAGTGCCACGGTCATGGTGGGTGAGTGGCACCATGGCCGTGTTGGGTCACACGACCATTTTCGAGGAGGGGGATGTGGTTGTGGAGCAGCATCAGAGTCGTTTTGTTCTTCGTTGGCCACGATCGTGGTGACTTGGAGAAAAACCCTGTTGAAATGCTGGTTCTTGGTCATAAATTTGCACGACCGTGGGAAGTGCCCACGATCGTGGTGAGGCTTGCACCACTTGATTATCCTTTAAACTTCATCATTCTTGGATGTCTTTTCTTGGTGACGACCCTTGTCCATTGGAGGTAGGTTGAGGGAGACTTTGGGGCCTCCTTTGGACCTCCCCATGAGAGGAGAAGCCCTAGAACTCCTTCTTTCTCTCTCTTCCATCTAAGGCATGGTCCAAGTACCTAAAAATTGTGCAAAGAACATCATAAGTGAATTTGGAAATGATAAACACATTAGGGGAAAAAGCTTGTAATCTAACATGTTTAGATGTGATTTAAGTACAAAATGGCACAAGATGGAACCCTAAAATAGGGCTACATCACCCCCTGATTCAAATTTTTGATATATGGAATCATGGTTTATTTATTGTTTAGTATTTACTGACAAGCATGATTAAATGATGTTACACAAAACTTAGGATATGAATGATGAAACAAGGATTGTAAGTATAAGAATGAAAACATACATGTATTTGTTGGCCTAGAAACCCATCCAAGATTTACTCATTAGGAGTAAATCTTGGATAGTCTCCGGTTTGGGACTGTTCTTGAACACCTAATCTCACTTAGGATGTAAGTGTATAATGTGTATTGGGTTTTCAAGAAAATTTTGGTAGAATTTCCCCGTTTGTTCTCTAAGTACATATGTACTCGGAGAACAGCAGGGAAATGCTGCCGAAATTTTCTTGAAAACCCAATACACATTATACACTTACTAGTGAGATTAGGTGTTCAAGAATGGGATAGGTGGTACACATTTATTATATATAAGAATGAATTTGGTAAGAGATCACAATGTGCTATGGCCACACGGAGTGACAAATATTTATTCAAGAAGAAGTCAATATTTTAGGATCTTCCTTATTGGAGTTCTTTGACAGTCAGGCATTGTATCGATGTCATGCACGTTGAGAAAAATGTCTGTGATAGTGTCATTCGTACTCTGTTGAATATACCAGGTAAGACTAAAGATGGGATAAAATCCAGACTAGACCTATGTGAAATGGGAATAAGGTCAGAATTAACAGAATTACGTGAAATGGGAAATCGGAGAACATACTTACCTCCCGCATGTTACACGTTGTCTAGAAAGGAGAAGAAAGCATTTTGTGAATTCTTAGTAAATGTTAAGGTGCCATAGGGTTACTCATCCAACATCTGTAGATTGGTATCAATGAAACATTTGAAGTTGATAGCTCTTAAATCTCATGATTGTCACACTCTAATGCAACAAATATTGCCCGTCGCAATTCGATCTATATTGTCGAAGCATGTAAGGTTTGCAATCACCAAACTTTATTTCTTTTTCAACAGTCTATGCAGCAAAGTTATTGACCCTAATACTCTCGATAAATTGCAAAGAGAAGTGGTTGTTACCCTATGTCAGCTTGAGATGTATTTTCCTCCTTCATTCTTTGATATCATGGTACATCTTGTTGTCCACTTGACTAGGGAAGTGAAAATGTTGGGACCAGTTTTCTTGCATTGGATGTATCCCTTTGAACGATACATGAACATTTTTAAAGGTGATGTTCAAAACCGTTATCGGCCTGAAGGGAGTATTATTGAGGGTTATGTGGCAAGAGAGGTTATGGATTTTTTAAATGACTTTCTGAGTGCTAATGACGCTCCTATTAATGACAAGAATATTGAGGAGTATTCTGACAAAGGAATGTTGGGATCACGGATGAAAGCAATCAACCGTGAGCAGTTGGAACAAGGTCACTTGTATATTTTACACAACATCAACAAAGTGAGTGTTTATATCGAGGAACATACCAATTTCATAAAGAGACAATATCCTCAAGCCAATTCAATGTGGCTTGCTAGAGAGCATAACAAGACATTTATTAAGTGGTTTGAAGATAAAGTCTTACATCAACTATCTCAAACACCGGATGATATTACTAAAACTATCAAATGCCTCACCTTTAAACCAAAATTGAATGTTATGTATTATGAAGGGTATGACATTAATGGATTTACATATTACACAAAGCGCCAAGATGATAAGAGTGTCATCCAAAATAGTGGGGTCACCCTTCAAGCGTCGACTATGTTTTTTGCTAGTGCAAATGATAAGAGTCCACGTGAAGCTAAAATGTCATATTACGATGTCATTGAAGACATATGGGAGTTTGAATACATAGATTTCAGAATTCCTCTCTTCAAATGTAATTGGGTTAATAACACCAAAGGAGTTATAGTGGATGAATTGGGTTTTACTTTAGTGAACTTTGAAAAGATTGGCGAGAAGGGTGAACCATTCATATTGGCATCACATGTGAAACAAGTATTTTATATCGATGATCCTACGAATGATAAATGGTCAGTTGTTCTTCATGGTAAAAGATAGTTCATTGAAGATCATATAGATGAAGAAGAGTACTATGATAAGTATGATGACTCCAGTCCATTCTCAGTTGGGTTGCCAACACCACAAAATATTGAAGCTAATGATGACTTGTATGTGCACAAAGATCGCAATGAAGGATTGTTAATTGATAAATGATCGCAATATTAGAGGCATGAATGTTTATATTTTTTTATATGTTTCATTTGTATATGTGAACTATATAATGTTTCATTTTTTTAATGTTTCATTTTCTTCTAGTTATGTCAAATGCTAAATGTTTGACGTTTTAATGAAATTTTTAGATGGCTGGGCATGGGCATGATGACCATGATGTCCATGATGAGCATGGTGAGGATACCAATGCTCCGCCTCATAATGTAAGTTTTAAAAATACATCATATATTTCTATCTATATGTCCATTTATAGTTATATCCTATAAGTGTGTTCATTTTGTCAAATTTTAGGTTGATGATTCACATGTATCCTCTGAAGCACTTGAGGCACTTGATGAGCAGTACCAAAAAGTAGACAAGAGAAGGGGAATCACTATGATGAAGAAGTTAACAGTGCTAAGGGGAAATGGACCCAAACTTGTTGTGGATTTTGATAATGCAGGAAATGCAATTGGAGTGAACCGCAATTCATTTGTTTCATATCTTGGGTATGTTACTCGTAGATATTGTGGTTGTAAGACAGATTCTTGGCATAAATTTCCTAAGGGAAAAAATACTTAATATGGAAGGATTTATGCGTGAGTTATTATTATTTGCAATTATATTTTGTAGATTACTAATTTTTTGGATACTAGTTAATAGAAAATCTATTTTGCAGAGTATATTTGTGTTGGATGAAAATTTGCATCGTAAATGTGTGATGCAACACTATGGGAGGGTCCTAAGGAACTATAGAATAAGTCTCACCCAAGAATACATAAAAGATGGTGAGAAGAGGAAGAAGTCAATCACTGAACAGTGGAACTTCCTGGATGACAAATAATGGGACGTGTTTGTTGCTTCAAGAAACACTGATGAATTCAAGGTATTAGGTGTTACTCCATATTTAGTTAATATACATTGTATTCACCTATTCAAGATTAACCTTTAGTGTTACTAACCAAATCAATGTTCATACTAACTAGGCTATCAGTGAGGCGCAAAGAGCTAGGCGTGCACTAAATGTGCATGACCACATAATGGGTCCAAACGGCTATGAAGGCGTTCGCCAAAGACTACAGGTTGAGTGTACTACTCAATCTACTACTACTCAGGAGTCCTCTACTATAGGTACCACACCTATGCCTCACCATGATGTCTGGATAGCTGGGAGGCAAAACAAGAAGGGAGAAATAAAGAAGCCCGCAACTGCTGAGGTGGCTGCAAAAATGGTAAAATACAACTCTTAGAGAAAATCTTTGAATATTGATTATTTGTGGTGTTTACTTACCAATTTCTGTTGATGGAAATTAGCAGGAGCTATACGAGCTGAGAAAACAAGGAATGTTCATCCCTGAGGGCACAAGGGATGAATTGACAGTTGCTTTGGGTAACCTAGAGAATCCTGGATGTGTTAGGGGTGCAGGAGTTGGTGTGGGCATCAAAGCGTTCTTTGGGGCATCCCAACACAAACATGTCCCAAAAGCAAGAATTTCACAAGAAGAGGTAACCTATTCTTTTTTTAGAATGCTACTGTAAAAGGGAATTCAATAATCAAAAGCTAACGTTTCTTTCATCCATGTATAGGTAGATGAGTTAATTCATAGGAGAATCCAAGAAGCAATGATGAAGTGGCAGGCGTCTCAGACTACCACTTAGAAAGTACCTATGGCTACCCGCTCTACTCCTACTGTAGAAGTTGGGAGTAATCATGTAGACTCACCACCTAGCACATCCGTTGTTAGTATTTTTATGACATAATAGCTAGTCTTTTCAAGATGATATGTATATATGTATATAACATTCTTTATGTAAATTTGTAGGGGTTGAATCCATGCCATCTAAAAGGTAACGAATACGTCGTTGCGGAGGCGTCAGCTTACCCATCCCTTCCAGGGGAAATGTTTCATGGGTCTCCATTGCCAGATGGTTGGGTTCGTGTGAGCTCGCTACGTATATTCCCCAGTTGGATGGATCTTCCATTGTCATATGCCCACCCAGATTGTGAAACGCATAGTGAGGCATAAGGTGGAGTGATATTGTGGCACAAAGTGGATGTCGTCTATACTGAAATTGAATGGTAAATTTACATTATGTTAAATTGTTAGTGTGTATATATGAGGTCAATTGATCTGAAATTATATATATAGGTTAAAACAAAGATACGTAGAGCATATAGGCCTCCACCTCCACCTCCTACATTACCAAGTTGGGTTCCACAGGACCTACCTACCCTATTAGGTCCTAATTGTAGGGGTATGGTAGTATGGTTACGTGAACATGATATAAATTTCCCTATAAATGTTTCTATAGATGTTGATGCTATAGGTCAATCATACGAAAACAAACTATTTATACAAGATATTTTGGAATTGTTTAGCTATGATTGGATGAATACATCTATGATATAACTAGGTGAGATCTTGTTTATACATCCATATACGTTGTGTAGGATCCGGTGATCTGGTTTCTTATATATTAATGCATACGTAATACATATTTTACAGCTACTTAGACAAGATATGTGCATATTTTTCATTTGAACATGTAGGATTTTTGATTCCATCTTTGATTAGTCTAGTAGCTAAAGACCCTACGTCAGTTCAACAATATTGATGTGATGCTTTTAAAAATTTTGGTTAAAATAAGAATACGGTGATAATAGCTCCATTCAATGTGGAGTAAGTTTACTTTGCTTATAATTTGGACTTAAGAAAATTACATTTTTATTGTGGATTTTGAGTTATTAATTTTTTACTTTTTTACCTCTAGGGGTACGCATTGGGAGTTAGTAGTTATTGTCCTTTGGACGTTCACTGTCTATTATCTAGATCCTAAGGTGACAAAATTGAATCCAAAATATGGACATGTAATGAAAATGGCATTATTCCAGTGACAAATATTTCATTTTTAAATCTGTTAACATATGTTATTACATTACATTTAATTATTTAATTTAGGGTGTTACATTAACATGTAGCAGTTTACATGAGTTCAAAAAGGATGGAGGATAGATCCCCAGGAAAAAGAACCAGCCAATAATTTGGGAGAACGTGGAAGTAAGTTCCCGACTCAAATGTATATATTATTTATGTGAACTGTGCTTAGTTGTATTTTTTAATATTTTGTATGTTTCAATTTATAGTGTGCTACATAAGATAACGGATGGGCATGTGCATACTATGTGATGCGATTTATGCACATGATTATCAAATATGCCGCAGTGGACATCGATAACATACCTGAGGTATTATATATAGTCTCATTAGATAATATGAAATATATCAATCTTATTTATATATTATTAATTATATATATACATCATTCTCTTATACATCATTCTCTTTGTAGGTGTTTAAAACTGACCCCACTATAGGTAAGGCCTTATCAGATGTACATGCTTCCTATACGAAGGAAGAATTAAATGATGTAAGAGAAGAATGGGCAAAAGCCATACAAGTAGTGGGGGTTTTAAAATATAATTGGTATGTTGATAGCGATAATGACTAAAGAATGATATTTTGTAAATATTGTTTTCTGAATTGTCATATGTGTGAATGTTTCTACATGTCTAAATGTTTCTACATGTGTTTGAATGTTTATACATGTGTGAATGTGAAAATGAATGGAACTGTAGGTTGCTACATGAATGTTTCTACATGTGCATGTGTGAATGTGAAAATGAAAGGAACTGTAGGTTGCTACATGAATGTTTCTACATGTGTCTAAATGTTTCTACATGTGTGAATGTGAAAATGAAAGGAACTGCATGCTGCTACATGAATGTTTCTACATGTGTAAAAAATGAATGGAACTGCAGGTTGCTAAATGTGTGAAAATGAATCTTGTTAAAATTGTAGGTTTATGGCATGTTGTTGGCTGATATCAATGGATGTCATAAACCTTCAGTTTAGTTCCACTGAACTGTAGGTTTCTTTATCCTATGACCAGCCACAGCAGGCCTACAAACTGATAAGAAAAAATAAATCCAAACATAGGCATCGATTATTTTTTAAAAACTGACAACTAAGGCTTACAACATCGGTTAATAACAAAAAACTGCCATCTAATGTGGCCAGACAACACGGTTGTGCTAGCCAGTACGGTCGTGGCGGCAGGCGATATGGCATCAGTTATTACTAAGAAACTGACGCTAATGGTGTCCTAGATGGCACCCTTTTGTGGCGTGAAGGGTTTGGGTGTCAGTTTCCCTACTAATAACTGACACCTATAGTGCCCCTACTGGCGCCCTTTTTGTGGCGTGAAGGGTTCTGGAGTCGGTTTCCCCACTAATAACTGACACCTATAGTGCCCCTACTGGCACGTTTTGGGTGGCGTGAAGGTTTTTTGCGTCAGTTTTCAAACTAACGCCTAAGGGTTCACCTTTTAGTGTCTCCCACATAGGTGTCACTTTTTAACCATTGCCAAGGGCCTTAAATAACCGACACCAAAGGTCAGTTCTGTAGTAGTGAAAAGACATAAAATAATAATAAAGTAATTTGACTTGAAATAATTTGGTATTAACTTGAATATGGTTTATCTTAAGCATTCACATATCATTAATATCATAAACAATTGAACAATAAATATATGCATCACTTTATGATGTCCACTTTAGAGCACATGATTGCTAGAAAATCCATTTATACTAGGAAATCCATTGATGACCTCTTGAGGTCCATAATTCGAGAAGTTGATTCAATTCCAGTTATCTTAACATTAAATTTACCATGAACTTTGAACTTTAACTTGATGATATTTCTCCCTCTTAATGGCATGATGGGATTTCTCCGTCTTAAACATTAATAGTGTTTCACATTATTGGGCAGATTCATTAATCTTAAACATAAACATAATTTAGGGTTTACATAGACTATAATCAAACAAGCAACCAAATAGTTTTTAATATGTATGATGTCTTCTTGAGAAAGCATTCATAATCCATGAAATCAGCTAATGTGAATAATCATAAATAAATTTGCATGAAACCAAAACTACTTGTTCCAAATATGAATGTCCCTCTTACCTTTAGAAAAACACCTTCAGGTCAATTCCTCTGACTTGATAGAGCCTTTCGTCACCTATAATTAGATTAAAAACATAATGGGTACATTGTTAGGGTTTTATAGAGTCAGATTAGGGGTTCTCATAAGATATCAAAAAATAAATGAATAAATGGCTTGACAATAATGGAATCATGTTCTACAAAAAAATCATTTCCAATGCTACTTATTCATAATTTTATAACAAAGCATTGATTTCCTATGAATTTCAAAAGAACTGACCAATCAAGAAATAGGGAAAGTCACCTGGGAACTATTATCCAAGTTAGCGAATAATTGGACCCTACTCCTAGGTGTCCAAATATGGTTCACCAATTGGAAAGGAGACTCGCTCCAGCGGATCTAAATAAAATGAGTTGAACAAAAACCCCAAAAATACCCTTGTTGTTTAAATACCCCGATTGAAATCGTAGGGGCGTTGGGGTCATTGAACACCTTGGGTTCTACCCCTTTCAGCCATGGTGTGAGCACCTTGCAGAAGCCCATTGGCTTCAATCCAGATCCATGGTGCCAGCCCTCGCAAGGGAATTGAGGCTCTTTATGAATTGTTAACCACCTGAAAAAGCCAACAAGCCAAGACATGATCATTATATGCCCTAGAGCTCAGGAAGCTGCTTTTCACAATCATGCCCATGGTCGGCCATTGATGAAAGTAAAAACACATTGTTGAGGATGAAAGAATAAAGAACAAGGTGTTAAAACCTTTTGTGTGGCCTAACAAAACCAAGGAACCATATAGGGAGAAGTGAGGACCTCTATGTCCATGAGGAGAGCTAGAGAAGGTGAGAAAATAGAGTGGGGGAACACATCAACTAAGGCCCAAAGAACAATCTTGGGGGTAAGGGGAGCATCCTATATTCATTCTAAGACCTGGAGTCCAAATAATTAGTACAACAATTAACATCGATGAGCGTGCCAAATGCCCCTATAGGGGACATAGGCTGACAAATAACCCAAGGCGAGAAAATGATCGAGAATCATAGAGAAGGTGATGTGGATTCTTACAACATCTTCAATTGAATAGAAAGCAAAACCGGAGTGGGTGCAAGGTCGTGGCCTCCAAAAATGAAATACGAGTAGGTCTAGGAGTTCAGGGACAAAGGAGGCAGAATTGGAAAAGAGGAGTAACTAGTGGATGTTGGTGGTGCCTAGGGTAATGCTTTATTGGCAATAGATTGCCCGATGTCGTCCCTACATATCCGAGGTGGAAAGGAGAGGGGAGACCTGATTGGGAATTTCTCATATAGACAAAAAAGGATGAAGAGTTAGATATTCTTAGATTCAGGAAAGAGAATAGTTCCTAGATGAGAAAGAACTTCTAGATGAGATGCATTGATGAGTTAGAAAGGATCGCAGTAAGGAATCAATATGTAACATTTTCTGACTTTGAATTGACAAAGGATGATATGGAAGCAGAGACCATTAGATCGTAGATGGGCAGTGGATGTTGTGCATGCAAAAGTGGAAAGGTGGAAAAAGGAATATGACAGGAAAAATAATTGAAATCATAGGATTATTCATGCATTAATTGAAATCAAAATCAAATCCTAAATAAACTTTATGAAAACCTTTCCTAATAGGTTTGAGGGGTCAAACTACATCAAAAGCATACTAAATTTGGACCACATATCCAATAAGAGGTATATACCCTTTTTATACCCTTAGATTTCCATTTTGACCATTGTATGTCCATTAATACATTAAAAGTAATTGTCTTTCATTATGTACATAAAAGATGAAATAATGTGTAATATATTTTCATAATTATTTTCTTTGAATCCAAAAGAAAATGATTAATGAATATCCTTCCAAGATTTATTGAATATCCCTCATTATGCCTTTATGGGAATACAATGTTGGAGGAGAGAGAGAAAGGGGATTAATGTAACTTTTTTTTGGGAAATTGGTACATATATTGCCAAAAAGAAAGGGTAGCTAAGCTACACTATACAACATACAAAAGGTGAGTGTATACGGGGTGTGTATACTACAAAAAACCCCAGTATAACCTAGTTGTGGGATTAAATCCCCTTCTCAGGGTATTGTTGGCCATTACAGTGTTAGTGATATCTAATTTAACAAAATGGAAAATGTCCTTGGTAGAAACACGGTCGTTGTAACATATTGAATCTCAGGGTCTTCCCTGCAATTTACCCACTTGTGAGCTTTTCTTGACCGTCGAGTCCATTTGGACCTTTTTCATAAATTTCCCATCCTTTTGGATCATTTTTGGACTCTATGTGCAATTTGGGCATAATTTGATGTTGAAATCACTATTTACCATCATTTATGTATATGGAGGGGTGTTTGCACAAATAACCCACTTAAGGAGATAAGTTAGGGTTAATCATGTAATTTGGTCATTAAGGATGGTAATGTAGTAGATAATATTAATTTGGAGTTTTTTGGATAAATATATTATCAATAATGTGTATTTGAGTTCATATATGTGTATATTAACCTTAATTGTTTCTCTCTCCTCAAAATATGATTTTAATTCACATTAATATGTTATTTTGTTGAGAAATGATTATTTGGATCCTAATGTGTTTAATATCTCGAAATTACTCACATGTTTCATTAAAAGTAGTCTTTTCATAATAATTCACACCTTTTAATATATTAATATACACTTTAATGAGCAATATATTTATTAAGGGCTATATTATGAGTAAAACGAGAATATAATTGCATAGGATTGTTCTAGACCTTAAATGTGAACATATGGTTAAAATTTGGAGTTAATTGGAGTTCATTTGACCCCTCAAATTGATTTTATAAGCTTTTAATAAAGTATAACTATGGGATTTCAATCGATTTCAATTCCATCGAGCCATAGTTCGTTTCCTACTTCTACCTAAATGTGAAACGTCCAACCTAGGTCGTCTCCTCCTCGCCACTGTGACCTAATAGGTGGAGCTACGATACTCCCCATGCCTATTTAAGGTCTTCTAAAGCTTCCTCAGGCTTCGAGTCTTCCTCCTACTCCTCTAATTTTACCCCTTCTTACCCGAGACACCCCGACCTAGTCGACCTTCTTCTCCGGCGACGGTGAGCTCGCCGCGGTGTCCCGCTCTTCCTTACCCCAAATTGAGTATTGGGTAAGCATCTCCAACCCATTTCCTTCAATTTCGTTCTAATAGTTTACCTCCCGACACTCTCGTTCAATGGGTCCTATAGACATCAGTTCTGGCCTCCGGCGGTGCCTAGCTTTTCCTGGCCCTAGTGCTCCTCTGCCCGCGGCGATACATCCTTTCGACTAGCCTTGGCCTCGCGAAGGCAATCGCGACCTTAGTTTCTTGTTGCCTAGTGTTTTCGGTGATTTGTTTCCCCGTTTCTTCTTTCTCTGCTCCAGCCATGTCTGGTCCAGCCTCCACTCTTTTGAGCACGCATGGTCTTGTTTAGTGATCCTCGCATTCGAAGGAAACCAGGAAATTCATTCCCATTCTCCGTTCCCAGAGGCGCGCCCTGATGGAAAGTGAAGCAAAGGAGCTCGAGCTCCTATGAGCCTGCTTGTGCCATGGCCATGGCTGGAAGAAGCCAGGTCGAGGAATGACCAAAGTGGTATGCGCAACCGGTGTAACGACTTACAGTGTGTGGGCAATATAGTAATTTCGCCTTTAGCTTTGTCTCTCGTTTGCAATGTTTGTTACTTACGAATGACAATACTGCCCTCGGTGCTTCAATCGATTTCATTTTATACGGAAGGGCATTTTGGTCATTTCACCTATTATTTACATCGATTTACATTTTCATTTAAATTTCTGTCACGCTATGGTTTTCTTGCATTCTGATTAGCTGATTTTACTTAATTCATAGTAAATCAGTTGTTGGTCAGAAAAATGCAAATAAATAGTCGTTGGAAAGGATTTTTAATGTAGAATCTGATTTTGTAGTTTTTGAAGCCTGATTCCAAAGTATTTTTTGAAGTTTTCCTAAGATACTCTTTTAATGGTTTAAATGTTCTAAAATGCATAAGTAATTCATTTTAACTCCAATTTGTAAAATAAAATATGTTTTATTATTCAGGAGAATATGACTAATATTTTAGGCTTGGTTTTGAACCCTAAATCGTGGTTTTTTAGATAAGTTCCAAAATTAGGGTTTTTCCATATGCTTTATGTCTTTATATATATTAATACATGTGTAATTACGTAACTAGGGAATTACGGAATTGGATGCAATCTACTTGGGGGATGTTATGGTAATTAAATAAAATAGGTATGTGAAACCTATTTTGTATATGAGCCCTATATCAGTATGTGACTCCTATTATGTGGACCCTATTCATATATGTGATCTCTATGGATGAATGTGAATGATTATTGTGCAAACAGTCCTAATCTCTCAGTTGGGTCTTTTCCAACCCCACAATCATTATTGTGCTAGCCTTATTATTCTCCTAAATGCATTTTTGGCTCTTTTACTTCTTTGATGAATCAGTTGCAGTTGTGGCTCACTTATGTGAAATATTTAATCTTGTCTTGGCCAGTGTTATCTCATCTTTTTGAAATACTTGGAAACATTGTATAATGTTGTTGCTTGTTGACTCATTGGAGTTCTTGGATATTGTGGTGGCCTATGATGGCCTACTTATTTTATTCTTGGGTTTTATTCCCAATGCTATGTTGTTATCTTTATATACTTTTCACCCTACTGCCAAGTGAATGTTATGCATGATATAGTTATTGGTCAATTGACAATGTAGTGTGCATGAGTACAAACCACCCACGGGGCACTAGGGTTTTAGTCCCCCTGTCGGGCACTGGGGTTTTAGTCCCCCTGCCATTTTATATATTAGGCACTGGGGTTTTAGTCCCCCTGCCACTTTTTAGGCACTGGGGTTTTAGTCCCCCTGCCATTGGTGAGGTCTGGTAGGTGCCTCACCCAACATTGAGAGGATGTTGAGTCATAATTTATATTCATGCAATTGTAATATTTGTTGATATTTAAATGTGGCAATTTTTCTAGAATCTTATTCACTCATTTTCTCTCACTTCTTGAAATCCCATAATGAATTACTATGCTTAACTTTATGATTGCCTTTATCCTTTTATTAACACATACATTTTATCTCTCTCTTGCTGGATGACCCCAACCATCCAGGTTAGGATCAGAGTGTGCATGGAAGCTTGGTGAAGCTAAGGCTAAGGATAGGACAAGAAGAAGAGCATATAGATTGCATGATTATAGTTGCTTTTATGTTTTAAGTTGTTTTGTTTGGAGACAATCTTGGCTTAGTCTAAGTCTTCCTCTACCTAGATCCTTGTTCTTGTATAAAGTTGTACTTCCTTTATGGAAATTTTGTAATGTACTCTTTATACATTTTGAATAAAGTTAAGATTTTAATTTTCCGCTGCTACACAATTGGTGTTTTTGTTTATCATGTTTATAGTAGAGACTTGGTCTTTACAGCATGGCATCAGAGCATCAAGGTAGTCGCATTCTTGACTAATTCAAATTGTCTCCTAGATAGAACCCTTATCTCATCTAGTTTCCCTTTGTAAGCTTTTCACCTTAGAGTTAACCAATGATGAAAATTTGATTTAGGACCATTATAATTTCATATTAGAAATAAAATGTGTCAACTTTTTGGTGAATTGTCTATTGAGTAGCTATTAGAGCAAAAAGTTGAAGTGATGGTGTCTAGAAAGGGTCAGAGCTTAGGGGCTGGCAATATTTTCCTCTGTCCCACTAGCTTGATAACAAGGACTCCTGAGCTCATATGACCTGGCCTGGCCTGATCTGAAACGGACAGCTCGAAATAGTCTACCCTTAGACATATTACCTTATTATTGAGTAACCTTTATAACCCTTATATGGTGATTTGTTTTTTTCCAAAATAAAAAAATCATCTTGTAATCCCTAAGTATCTTGTATGAGCCTTAGATTTCCATGTTTAGGGTTTAGTGTACCCTATGCCCTATGTTATACCTTGAGTTGGAAGATAGAGTTTAGTAAGACTTTCATGTTGGATCATATACCCATAAAATAGTTTGACTTAGTCAACCCTTTGAGTGGAAAGGTAGAGTTAGTACCTTGTTAGATTTTGGAGTTGTTGATTTCGAGGATGAAATCCTCGTTAAGGGGGTTGGAGTCCCTCAATGACTTGAAATCAAGAAATCCTAACTCCTTAGATATGGGATTAGTGAGCTTATATGTTTAGTGTTGAACAAACCTAATATGATTGTAATTCATTTTGTTTGATTATAAACTAGTGAATAAGTCATATAATTCTCATGCTTGAACCCTAATATATTCATGATGCACCTAATCATTAATTATTCATATGTGAATATACATAGTTTTGATTAAGTCACCCTAATGATAGATAAAGGCCTAATAAGTAATAATCATGTTGACCTAAACCGTAATGTGTAATCATCTAGCCTTGACAACATATATATATATATATATATATATATATATATATATATATATATATATATATATATATATATATATATATACCCTTAATGCCTTTCATGACACACTAGTGACATTAGGTGTCATCACATAATATGCCTTGGTACATGTAAGTGTATTATAATCACTTAATCATCATTGTGACCCAATTATCAGCATATGTTAGGCATATCACCTAGTTCACTAAAATACATCTCATTAATCATCTTATTGGTTTATGAATCAAATCAGTAATATGATAATGAGTAATTTGATTCATATAATGTGATGTTAATTCATAGTAATTTATGTAATAGGAGATAATGATTAATGATGACATGGATATGAGTATGTTAGATGTTGTGACAATATGTAACTTGGAGATAAGCCATACACCCTTAGACTTGTTATTAGATTAATAATTTGTTGGATAATATTATATGGTTCTCACCAAAATAGTATGTGATAATTCAACTTGATGTAGTTAATGGATAATAATATTGAGTTATTAAGGCTTGTGACCTAATGCATCTATAAATGTTGAAATGGCTTAGTAAACCCTAATTGTGCTTAAAACCCTTGATGAGGGAAATACATATGATATTATATTGAGATGTAATTGTTTTGAATAAAATGTGGCACAGGTGATAGCGTAATAAATATGATGCCTCTTCATGATAGAGTTGTGCTAATTAGGCAAAAATGTTAATTTGAGTTTGATAAAGGCTATAGGTTTTATGGAAACCTTAGTAATACCTGACTTATGTAGATTGTGTGTTGTACCCTAGATTAAGGGTTATAACCTAGTTAATTAAGGTTGGGATGTTGCACACACACCCTCTCTTTCCTCTTGTTGTGATTTCGGGGATGAAGTCCTCTTTAAGGGGTGGTGTGCTGTAACATACTGAATCTCAGGGTCTTCCCTACAATTTACCCACTTGTGAGATTTTCTTGACCTTCGAGTCCATTTGGACCTTTTTCATAAATTTCCAATCCTTTTGGATCATTTTTTGACTCTATGTGCAATTTGGGCATAATTTGATGTTGAAATCACTATTTACCATCATTTATGTATATGGAGGGGTGTTTGCACAAATAACCCACTTAAGGAGATAAGTTAGGGTTAATCATGTAATTTGGTCATTAAGGATGGTAATGTAGTAGATAATATTAATTTGGAGTTTTTTGGATAAATATATTATTAATAATGTGTATTTGAGTTCATATATGTGTATATTAACCTTAATTGTTTCTCTCTCCTAAAAATATGATTTTAATTCACATTAATATGTTATTTTGTTGAAAAATGATTATTTGGATCCTAATGTGTTTAATATCTCGAAATTACTCACATGTTTCATTAAAAGTAGTCTTTTCATAATAATTCACACCTTTTAATATATTAATATACACTTTAATGAGCAATATATTTATTAAGGGCCATATTATGAGTAAAACAAGAATATAATTGCATAGGATTGCTCTAGACCTTAAATGTGAACATATGGTTAAAATTTGGAGTTAATTGGAGTTCATTTGACCCCTCAAATTGATTTTATAAGCTTTTAATAAAGTATAACTATGGGATTTCAATCGATTTCATTTAATTCTTTTGTAACACTATGGTTTCGATTCATTTCTCTGTAACGCGGCCCTTCAGCGCCATCCGACGGTTCAGATTACTTAGATTGTCGATCCAACGACTCAGACCTTGTCTCCTTCCTCCAGCCGTTCGACAGCCCGACCTCTCGGGATGTCCGATCCCGTTCTTCCTCCATACAACACCGTTCTGGATGATTTCAAGACCTTTGGCTTCATCTTGATGAGCCGATTCCATCGAGCCATAGTTCGTTTCCTACTTCTACCTAAATGTGAAACGCCCAACCTAGGCCGTCTGCTCCTCTCCACTGCGACCTAATAGGTGGAGCTACGATACTCCCCACGCCTATTTAAGGTCTTCTAAAGCTTCCTCAGGCTTCGAGTCTTCCTCCTACTCCTCTAATTTTACCCCTACTTACCCGAGACACCCCGACCTAGTCGACCTTCTTCTCCGATGACGGTGAGCTCACCGCGGTGTCCCGCTCTTCCTTACCCCAAATTGAGTATTGGGTAAGCATCTCCAACCCATTTCCTTCAATTCCGTTCTAATAGTTTACCTCGCGACACTCTCGTTCAACGGGTCCTATAGACATCAGTTCTGGCCTCCGGTGGCGCCTAGCTTTTCCTAGCCCTGGTGCTCCATCGCCCGCGGTGATACATCCTTTCGACTCGCCTTGGCCTCGCGAAGGAAATCGCGACCTTAGTTTCTTGTTGCCTTGTGTTTTCGGTGATTTGTTTCCCCGTTTCTTCTTTCTCTGCTCCAGCCTCCACTCTTTTGAGCATGCATGGTCTTGTTCTAGTGATCCTCGCATTCGAAGGAAACCAGGGAATTCATTCCCATTCTCCGTTCCTAGAGGCGCGCCCTGATGGCAAGTGAAGCAAAGGAGCTCGAGCTCCTATGAGCCTGCTCGCGCCATGACCATGGCTGGAAGAAGCCATGTCGAGGAATGACCAAAGTGGTTATGCGCAACTGGTGTAACGACTTACAGTGCGTGGGCAATATAGTAATTTAGCCTTTAGCTTTGTCTCTCATTTGCAATGTTTGTTACTTACGAATGACAATACTGCCCTTGGTGCATCAATTGATTTCATTTTATATGGAAGGGCATTTTGGTCATTTCACCTATTATTTACATTGATTTACATTTTCATTTAAATTACTATCACGCTATGGTTTTCCTGCATTCTGATTGGCTGATTTTACTTAATTCATAGTAAATCAGCTGTTGGTCAACAAAATGCAAATAAATAGTCGTTGGAAAGGATTTTTAATGTAGAATCTGATTTTTTGGTTTTTGAAGCCTGATTCCAAAGTATTTTTAGAAGTTTTCCTAAGATACTCTTTTAATGGTTTAAATGTTCTAAAATGCATAAGTAATTCATTTTAACTCCAATTTGTAAAATAAAATATGTTTTATTATTCAGGAGAATATGAATAATCTTTTGGGCTTGGTTTTGAACCCTAAATCGTGGTTTTGTAGATAAGTTCCAAAATTAGGGTTTTTCCATATGCTTTATGTCTTTATGTATATTAATACATGTGTAATTATGTAACTAGGGAATTATGGAATTGGATGCAATCAACTTGGGGGATGTTATGGTAATTAAATAAAATAGGTATGTGAAACCTATTTTGTATGTGAGCCCTATATCAATATGTGACTCCTATTATGTGGACCTTATTCATATATGTGATCTTCATGGATGAATGTGAATGATTATTGTGCAAACAGTCCTAATCTCTCAGTTGGGTCTTTTCCAACCCCACAATCATTATTGTTCTAGCCTTATTATTCTCCTAAATGCATTTTTGGCTCTTTTACTTCTTTGATGAATCAATTGCAGTTGTGGCTCACTTATGTGAAATATTTAATCTTGTCTTGGCCAATGTTGGCTCATCTTTTTGAAATACTTGGAAACATTGTATAATGTTGTTGCTTGTTGACTCATTGGAGTTCTTAGATATTGTGGTGGCCTATGATGGCCTATTTATTTTATTCTTGGGTTTTATTCCCAATGCTATGTTGTTATCTTTATATACTTTTCACCCTACTGCCAAGTGAATGCTATGCATGATATAGTTATTGGCCAATTGACAATGTAGTGTACATGAGTACAAACCACCCACGGGGCACTGGGGTTTTAGTCCCCCTGCCGGGCACTAGGGTTTTAGTCCCCCTGCCATTTTATATATTAGGCACTGGGGTTTTAGTCCCCCTGCCACTTTTTAGGCACTGGGGTTTTAGTCCCCCTGCCATTGGGGAGGTCCGGTAGGTGCCTCACCCTACATTGAGAGGATGTTGAGTCATAATTTATATTCATGCAATTGTAATATTTGTTGATATTTAAATGTGGCAGTTTTTCTAGAATCTTATTCACTCATTTTCTCTCACTTCTTGAAATCCCTTAATGAATTACTATGCTTAACTTTATGATTGCCTTTATCCTTTTATTAACACATACCTTTTATCTCTCTCTTGCTGGAAGACCCCAACCATCCAGGTTAGGATCAGAGTGCGCATGGAAGCTTGGTGAACCTAAGGCTAAGGATAGGACAAGAAGAAGAGCATATAGATTGCATGATCATAGTTGCTTTTATGTTTTAAGTTGTTTTGTTTGGAGACAATCTGTGACAACCTCAATTTTCTCTCTCCTTTATTGTACTCTTCCTCTCTCATCAAGTGACTTATAATTACATAGTTTGAGTATGGTTATACTTCCATTTAGTCGCACCCATGATCATTTGAGATGTTTGACATTAATTGGCCAGTTTGCGCTAAGTTCCACACTTCAATGTGTCACCATATTAATATATATGTTGAACCTACCTCAATAAACTCTCCTCGACACAATTTATGTATCATGTTCTAGAGGACTCGAATACAAATCTAGTGGCCCAAAAATCACCTAAATCAGGATTATAAACCATTAGATATGGCTATTTGAATGCCTCCATCTAATGTATTATGTTTTTTTTTGGATTTTGGAACCTAATTGGGCCCAAATACAAATCGGGGCCCAGTTGCTTGTCCCTCTCCATCCTTCCGTTCTGGGAAATATCGCAGTTGGAAAATCATTCTCCTATATCTTGCCAAAATGAGCAATGTAGTAACGCATAGAGGCTTGAGATCCAAACCCTAGATCTCTGGCTATATTTGTAAACCCTCTATTTCAACCCTGCATCCTCCTTTCTGCTAGGTCTGGCCGCCAAACTCATCTCCCTCCTCCTTCTTTGTTTGACAACAGTATGGCAGCCGACACAATTTTGGGCATCCTCGATGGAGGGCTGCACCTCTATCAGCCTCGCAATGGTGGGAAGAGCGTACACGACCATATCCATACCCTCCTTCCCCGCCAATATCACTCAGCCTCCCTCCTTCCTTCATGATGGGTTCCGCCCGAAACTGCCACGGAGAGGTGGCGGCGGCCCAAGATGAGTCCCCAGGCCCCGCCTTGCCGGCTAGCTTTCGTGGAGCACTAATCATTTGCTCAACCTGCTCCTTGGTGGGTCGTTTTGGGCGGGATGACCACTGAGGAGGCGGGGGTGCCGTCCTCTGCCTCTCCCCTATTTCCGCACGGGAAACAGAGGGTGCGTGCGCAAGGGCATTGTCGGGCGAAGGGGACGAACTAGATGATGCGCTGGAGGCGCTTGGGTGAGAAAGGCCCAACAAGAACCTCGGACCAAGACCAAAGGCCCAGACCGGATGCAAGAGAGCGGCCATCAGATCAAGGATGAACGGCCCAGATCGGCCAATAAATTACTAAGGTGACACGCCTAAGTCCCTAATCCTTATTATTCATATAGTTTTGATGTAAACCTTGAAAAATGCATAACTCTCAATTCCTTTGGCCAAATCTCACATATAATATATGAAAATTCATCTACTCAACGAGATCTACACAATGGACTAGGTTTCAGAGTCTAATTCGATCTTTTGTTCCCTGCTTTCCTAAAAGGATGCATATGTTAATCTTTTGGAATATAGTTGATGTATGATCATAATGCAAAATGGGATCGTGACTACTCAATCTATCCCTGATCCTTAAATCAGTAACAATAATTTCTTTGCAACTCTAATGAACATCCTAATAATTATCTTTGATCTATGGTTAATTCATATGTCATCATGTGACTCTTTTGGACTATAATGTTGAACTTGACTTAATATTGCTGATCCTGCTTCTAATGGACATCCAATTATTCTTGTCATATGTTTCTAATGACTTAATATTGCTGATCTAGATCATCTTTTAGATATAGACCTCTTGACTCGATGAATCATGACCTAGGGTGCCCTATTATGAGCCCTTAACCCTATAATGTGCATGTAAATACCTTAAACATTGAGATGATCATAGAAAGTGCATAGAACGTAATAATGACATGAAACTTAAACCACACTCTTATGATGGACCCTAAATCAATATGAGATCATCAAATGGACTAATAAGCAACTTGGAACCCATCTTGGCCAAAACCCTAAAATGAATATAATCATGGTTAATGATGAGAATCTAATGCATATATGTAATCTTGTTCTTAATCAGGTTTGGCATAAGGCTAGATGGTGAAGAATGTTAGGTTATGAATCTCTGAATCAGGTATGGGCCTTATCTAGTTATATGACTACCGCTTTCTTGCTTGAAAAGACATATATTATATGCTTGTTTGTCTATTTTCTCAAATATTGCCATGTAGTATCGATATGTCATACTCGATGTTTGCTTCGTCTGTTTTATAACTTGAGCACATATATATATATGTAACTCCATTATAATATTGTTGATAAAGGGCTCTTGGTTACGACCTTGAGGTCCCTCTCATATAAAAGGGTAGCTAAGCTTGAGCACCCTTACGGACCCTTCCGACGGGAAGATGGTCAAAGGCCTTAAACATGTTTGATATTGTTGGTATAATGGAGTGAAATAACATAAAATATGGTTTCGCATTTGTTAAACAATTAACATGTTTATTCTTGTTCATTTAGTCTTGAAATCTTTTCAAAATTATGCAAAGCTTATATATATGTGTATCTTTCGGCCCCATACTCAACACCTCGTGTGTTGACCCATTTCTCGTATGTTGTTTTTAGGTTCAAAGATGGCTAGAAGGTTGATGGGCTTGGTGAGCTATGCTAGGTGTACTTGTTGTAAGATCTAGATATAGTATACATGAGCAGACTTGTACAAAGTGACTCTTGAATATGTAATTCAAATCATGTAATATAATGATGTTCCTTAATATATCTTGTTGATTGTTGAGATTATGTTGGTGCCTTTATCTTGTTATCTGTTCATGTGTGCTAAGCTTTACGCTTCCGCATTTCGCCTTTGGTATACGTTTGGTTCATGGACTGGGATTCCGGTTCCGTGACAGATGGTATCAGAACATGAACAATAACTACACCAAACATTGCTCACATGAAACACAAACTAAATTCACTTTACATCTCAACCCTAGAAACTTAATGAAATATCCTTGTGGATTAGGTTGACTTAGCCTCTACGTTAGAACCTAGATGTTCTAGAACTAGGTGTAGACTTGTGTAAGATACCTCCCTAGACATGATTCGCGACATGTTCTTAGGATGTCTACACAAGTGTTCACCATGTTCTTACTAGTTCTCTAGGTGTCATGATACTAGACTGCCTAATGAGTGCGGTAACTCGTTTTGGTTTTGGTTTTATTCGAATGGAGTATGGTGGTTTTCATCGCCTGTTTAAACGTTGGAGAAAACATATTTCAAGTATTATTATATGTACATATGAAAAATGTTACCACACTCAGAAAGGCAGTGAGTTCCATGCAACCTAGAAGAAAGAGATGTAACATCAAGTCTAGATGAGAGAGTTTAGATGATAGTGATAATCTCTAGAGTTGTCTAGAGCCATGATATAGGTTAGACAAGTGAAAAACCTAGAAACCTAAGATGATGATTATGATATTGATGATGATGTTTTATAGGACCCAATATGCTTAAGGAAGGTTAAGTATGTCTGATGATACGAGATGAGTTTGATGATGCAACCCTAGCTAAACCTAGCACCTTGTATGATACATACCACTTGGTTGATGTGCTAAACATAGCTAGTGGGTGGACATGATTTCTTGTACCTAGTCTTGTATGTGTGGAGATATGATATATGGTTCGAGACCAACACAGGCCTCAATCTCTTTACAAAGGAAGACCTCTAGCATGGGACATATGAATAGAGTGACATGTTGATAATGAGTTGATCGGGAGAAGGTTATAGTACCTAAATTCTAAAATATTTGAAATGTTGAATAATATGAATGATGAAATACTTGATGATGAGTCCCTAGCTAGAATACTTCTAAGTATCTGAGTTGAGTGACCTAGTGGACGGTTTCCTTAAAAATGTTGAACCCTAGATTTTCTATGAAAATATCTAACCCTAGAGAAAGAGGAAATTGAAAATTTGATGCTTGATATATAGGTGAGGGAGATGTCCCAAGACCTAAGATGATGTATATGATGTTTGATATCCATGGTAAGCCTCATACTCGGGTTAGTAGTTGTATATAAAGGAATCTAGTGGTTACCCTTAAGATGGGTAGAAATTTATGTAGAATGTTGTGGTTAACATGTCTGGTCAGACATATATATGTCTTAGATTGAGTGGCTTGAGATTGTGAGGCTCTTCTAGATACAAGTGAGAGAGTTACAAAACCTCAATATTGATGATAATGTTATTCCCCGAATGATGCTTGATACATGAAATATCTCACTTATGTTTAAAAACTTAAGCCACTCTCATAAGCTAGACCTAATATGAAATCATACTGTACATAAAAGATGTAGCCTTGAAATCATGAAAATAATATGATGTCATGAAAACTTAGCTTGAATAATCAGGGGTAACGTGCCTAATCTCATACTCAAATGATCAACTTGATATGACAATACTCTTGGAGTCATAACTTGAATAAACATGATGAATAAATTGTCTAATTTTAGATTTGAAATGAAAAATAATGGACGTAATTGAGTAGAGTTGGTATAAATTTTGGGAAAGCATAAACATGCATGAAATCTAGTATAATGATGAAATATACACGTTTAATGATGACAAAAATTTGGAATTCATGTTTGAGGACATGTTCGTTTGTGATTTGATAACCTAGATTTTGATGATACACCTTGTTCCCATATGAAGTTATGAATACAAACCCTAACTCAAGGATACTAGTGACATGTATATAATCAAGGTGAGTACATACTTGATGATGATAGCCTAGTGTGAATCCCATTGTGCGGAATACCTGGAAAATCATGGTGGAATACCTAGACCTGATGGTTTTTACCCTAACTCTTGTTTATGATCCTGGATAAATTTCGAGGACGAAATTCCTTGTAAGGAGGGAAGGATGTGACAACCTCAATTTTCTCTCTCCTTTATTGTACTCTTCCTCTCTCATCAAGTGACTTATAATTACATAGTTTGAGTATGGTTATACTTCCATTTAGTCGCACCCATGATCATTTGAGATGTTTGACATTAATTGGCCAGTTTGAGCTAAGTTCCACACTTCAATGTGTCACCATATTAATATATATGTTGAACCTACCTCAATAAACTCTCCTCGACACAATTTATGTATCATGTTCTAGAGGACTCGAATATAAATCTAGTGGCCCAAAAATCACCTAAATCAGGATTATAAACCATTAGATATGGCTATTTGAATGCCTCCATCTAATGTATTATGTTTTTTTTTGGATTTTGGAACCTAATTGGGCCCAAATACAAATCGGGGCCCAGTTGCTTGTCCCTCTCCATCCTTCCGTTCTGGGAAATATCACAGTTGGAAAATCCTTCTCCTATATCTTGCCAAAATGAGAAATGTAGTAACACATAGAGGCTTGAGATCCAAACCCTAGATCTCTGGCTATATTTGTAAACCCTCTATTTCAACCCTGCGTCCTCCTTTCTGCTAGGTCTGGCCGCCAAACTCATCTCCCTCCTTCTTTGTTTGACAACAGTATGGCAGCCGACACAATTTTGGGCACCCACGATGGAGGGCTGCACCTCTGTCAGCGTCGCAATGGTGCGAACAGTGTACACGACCATATCCATACCCTCCGTCCCCGCCAATATCACCCAGCCTCCCTCCTTCCTTCATGATGGGTTCCGCCCGAAACTTCCACGGAGAGGTGGCGGCGGCCAAAGATGAGTCCCCAGGCCCCGCCTTGCCGGCTAGCTTTTGTGGAGCACTAATCGTTTGCTCAACCTGCTCCTTGGTGGGTCGTTTTGGGCGGGATGACCACTGAGGAGGCGGGGGTGCCGTCCTCTGCCTCTCCCCTGTTTCCGCACGGGAAACAGAGGGTGCGTGCGCAAGGGCATTGTCGGGCGAAGGGGACGAACTAGATGATGTGCTGGAGGCGCTTGGGTGAGAAAGGCCCAACAAGAACCTCGGCCCAAGACCAAAGGCCCAGACCGGATGCAAGAGAGCGGCCATCAGATCAAGGATGAACGGCCCAGATCGGCCAATAAATTACTAAGGTGACATGCCTAAGTCCCTAATCCTTATTATTCATATAGTTTTGATGTAAACCTTGAAAAATGCATAACTCTCAATTCCTTTGGCCAAATCTCACATATAATATATGAAAATTCATCTACTCAACGAGATCTACACAATGGACTAGGTTTCAGAGTCTAATTCGATCTTTTGTTCCCTGCTTTCCTAAAAGGATGCATATGTTAATCTTTTGGAATATAGTTGATGTATGATCATAATGCAAAATGGGATCGTGACTACTCAATCTATCCCTGATCCTTAAATCAGTAACAATAATTTCTTTTCAACTCTAATGAACATCCTAATAATTATCTTTGATCTATGGTTAATTCATATGTCATCATGTGACTCTTTTGGACTATAATGTTGAACTTGACTTAATATTGCTGATCCTGCTTCTAATGGACATCCAATTATTCTTGTCATATGTTTCTAATGACTTAATATTGCTGATCTAGATCATCTTTTAGATATAGACCTCTTGACTCGATGAATCATGACCTAGGGTGCCCTATTATGAGCCCTTAACCCTATAATGTGCATGTAAATACCTTAAACATTGAGATGATCATAGAAAGTGCATAGAACGTAATAATGACATGGAACTTAAACCACACTCTTATGATGGACCCTAAATCAATATGAGATCATCAAATGGACTAATAAGCAACTTGGAACCCATCTTGGCCAAAACCCTAAAATGAAGATAATCATGGTTAATGATGAGAATCTAATGCATATATGTAATCTTGTTCTTAATCAGGTTTGGCATAAGGCTAGATGGTGAAGAATGTTAGGTTATGAATCTATGAATCAGGTATGGGCCTTATCTAGTTATATGACTACCGCTTTCTTCCTTGAAAAGACATATATTATATGCTTGTTTGTCTATTTTCTCAAATATTGCCATGTAGTATCGATATGTCATACTCGATGTTTGCTTCGTCTGTTTTATAACTTGAGCACATATATATATATGGAACATCATTATAATATTGTTGATAAAGGGCTCCTGGTTATGACCTTGAGGTCCCTCTCGTATAAAAGGGTAGCTAAGCTTGAGCACCCTTACGGACCCTTCCGACGGGAAGATGGTCAAAGGTCTTAAACATGTTTGATATTGTTGGTATAATGGAGTGAAATAACATAAAATATGGTTTCGCATTTGTTAAACAATTAACATGTTTATTCTTGTTCATTTAGTCTTGAAATCTTTTCAAAATTATGCAAAGCTTATATATATGTGTATCTTTCGGCCCCATACTCAACACCTCGTGTGTTGACCCATTTCTCGTATGTTGTTTTTAGGTTCAAAGATGGCTAGAAGGTTGATGGGCTTGGTGAGATATGCTAGGTGTACTTGTTGTAAGATCCAGATATAGTATACATGAGCAGACTTGTACAAAGTGACTCTTGAATATGTAATTCAAATCATGTAATATAATGATGTTCCTTAATATATCTTATTGATTGTTGAGATTATGTTGGTGCCTTTATCTTGTTATCTGTTCATGTGTGCTAAGCTTTACACTTCCGCATTTCGCCTTTGGTATACGTTTGGTTCATGGACTGGGATTCCGGTTCCGTGACACAATCTTGGCTTAGTCTAAGTCTTCCTCTACCTAGATCCTTGTTCTTGTATAAAGTTGTACTTCCTTTATGGAAATTTTGTAATGTACTCTTTATACATTTTGAATAAAGTCAAGATTTTAAATTTTTGTTGCTACACAATTGGTGTTTTTGTTTATCATGTTTATAGTAGAGACTTGGTCTTTACAGTCGTGCACCACCATATTGCGGGCTTTCCAAATATTAAAACATATGTTCGTGCAGCACAGACCCACAAACCTCTCCTCCTCTATGTTCTTGGCTTTCCTCCTCGCCAAATTGAGCGTATCCATTAAGTTGTCAGAGATAAGCTGCCCCCATCCGTTCTTTAACCACGCCAGTGCCCAAACGTAACGAGCCTTTGGGAAAGTATGGAAAAGAAGATGGTTGGACTCCTCCTCATCACAAAACAGACATTTTCGGTTAACCTGCAAGCCCCAATTAGCGAGTTTGTCCCTAGTGAGGTGTTTCCCAAGAATTTCCTTATAGAAGGCGACACTCCATTTGGGAATATGGCCTTTCCCCCATAACAGATTAAACCAGGGGACCTGATCACTCATGTCTGTTTGGATCCATGGTTTTAGTTGGCTCACCAACGTAAAGAAACCATCACCATCCGCACAGTACTGATGCCCAACATCATTCCATGCCTTAACAATAGCACCCCAAACCCATGAGGAATGAAGCTGAACTGCAGGCGTGCTACCGTATCGCAATCTCAACCAGCTCACCCAAATCTCATCTTTGTCAGTTAGGAATTTGTGTAGCCTGTGCAGGTTCCATTCCGCATCAATGTCTTTGACTTTCTTCAAGTTCAATCCTCCTACTTTGAAAGATTTAGTCATAGTGTCCCAGGCGATGCCCCTTGCATGACCACTCCAAACGAAGTTGGTGATGACCCTGGTTATGCTATCACAGGTTGGATTGGGGAGTACACACATATCACTCCAAAATCTAACCATGGCCTGGATAACCGACCTCGTCAGCATCATTCTCCCCGCCATAGACATGCAGATGCTCATCCAGCTAGAAACCTTTTGTATAACCCTGTCGAGGAAGTAGGAAAAGTCGCCCACATAGCCTCTATTCCAAACAATAGGTACACTCAAATATCTAGTAGGCAACCACCCCATCTCCAGACCCACAACAGATTTGAGCCTTCCCCTTCGGGGGTCACAATATTTGGATAGATAGATCCGAGACTTGATATCGTCAATATACAGCCCCGTGGATCGCCCAAACTTCAGAAGGATTTTCTTGTACTCATTCAATCTCTTGGCATGCCCTGTAGAGAACACCATAACATCATCGACGAAGATGAGATGTGATCTCACCTTCATTCCTCTAATCTTGAAGGGCCGAATGAGGTTCTCACCTTCAGCTTTCTTGATCATAGTAGTAAGTCCTTCCATTACGAGGGTGAAGATGAGAGGGGGGAGGGGATCTCCCTATCTTAGCCCAGTAGAGGCTCTAAACATTCCCACCAGACCCCCATTAAGGAGGAAAGAAAAGGACGTGGTGGTAACACACTGTTTGATCAAGTCCACCCATCTCCTATTAAAACCCATAGCACCCATAATCTTCCACATAGTATCCCATCGGACATGGTCATAAGTTTTCGTGAGATCAATTTTTATACATGATTTTGCATTGGAACGCTTGTTGTTGAAGCCCGTGATGAACTCAGCCGCTAGAAGCACACAATCATCTATCCTGCGGTCTTTGATGAAAGTGCATTGTTCTTCAGAAATTATCTTAGGCATCTACATCTTCAATCTACACGCCAGGATCTTTGCCCAAATCTTGTAGATCGTGGTACAACATGCGATAGGCCAATAGTCATTGGTTGAGGTTGGACCCTTGACCTTCAGTATCAATTTTATGAAAGTGTGGTTGGCTGCACGGACCATACCACCTCCCTGCCGCAACCAATTCATGGCTTCACCATATCACCTTTAATGTGCTCCCATATTTCTTGGTTGAACTTACTGTTCATACCGTCAGGTCCAGGCGCTTTTGCCGAATTAATGGAAAAAACCACGCGCTTAACCTCCTCGTTTGTCACCTCCTTGCACAAATCATCATTCATTTCAGATGTCACCCTTGCACTCGGAAAGATGGCCTCTTCAATGCTTTCATGGTGGCCATTGTGATTGTACAGATTTTCAAAGAAATTAATGGTGTGTCGGGCCATATCATCTCTACTGTCTACAACTTCACCATGCTCATTTATGAGTTGATGCACAGTTTCTCTCATTTCCTTCTTGCGAACAGCTGAGTGGTACATTTGTTATTCAAATCACCATCTTTAATTCATTGCAGCCTACTCCTCTACCAGAACTGGACTTCCTCATCCTTGAGTAGCCTGTTCAGTTTGATTTCTGCCAACAACCACTGCTTGGCCTTAACCTCATCATCTCGAGATCCTCTAGCCTCCATAGTAGCTTTCTCATACTCCTTTCTAGTAGCTATTGTCGTGTTCTTAAGTTTAATGACTTCTTTGGACCAGATCCTTAGACCCCTCTTGGCATTATGTGTCTTCTTGACCACCACAAACAACGGATTCCCTTCAACCTGTATATCCCAAGCTTCTCTAGCCACCTTCTCAAACCCATCCCAATCACACCACCAGTTGTAGAACTGGAATGGTTTGATGATGGCCGGAGTGTTAACCAAGTCCAGTCACATCCAGCTGTGGTCACTCAGTGGATCATCTCCATACCTGATATAGGAGTTTGGACACACCTTCATCCAGGTCTCATTGACAAGTCCTCTGTCCAATATATTGGCTATACGCCTCTGGCCCTCCTGCTTATTCGACCAGGAAGTACCCCCTCTCACCTACAGGAGCTCAACCAGGCCAGCATCATCCATAGCGCTATTGAACACCTCCAACACTCGATCATGAACCGGAAACCCACCATGTTTCTCCTGCAGTCTTCGAATATTATTGAAATCCCCCCACGCGAGCCAGGGGACCTCGTCTTGAGCTGTGGCTCTGACATTCTCCCACAACCTCTTCCTTTCATTCTCCAGGTTATCGTCGTAGATGCCCGACGCAATGAACGCCATGCCTCCCTGATTGCAGCAACTGATCGTGATCTCCTGGTCAGTCACACAGATTGGCTCCACATCCCAAACATTTGGATGCCACACCATAGCAATACATGCACCATCCCTAAGCTCAAGATTAGAGAGGGATGCCCATCCACCCTGGAACAAGGTGCTAATGCGTTTAGAAAAAACACGCCTAATTCTCATCTCAAAATAGAACACTAAGGTAACCTATTGATTGGCTACCACCTTTCGTAGTCTCCTTTGCTTTTTGGCTAAGGAGGCTCCTCACACATTCCATGCAAGGATGGACATGATTAATCATTTTTGGAGTTGCTCCTGTTTTTCCTTTTCTTATTCATGATGCAGGTTGCCCTTGGGCTCCTGCTCCTCACTGTGGTGTCGATCACCTCATCTTCCTCTCCTAGGTTCTCAATGGTAGCAAACGTGTTTGCCGTGCTTGCACCCCCTAAGCCTCTTGGTCCTCCTGCTTCTACTTTCGGGTTGGGTGTATGAGTGCTCTGGGCCACCATAGTTGTTTATTCAACATCCCTATCCTCCACAACCAATACAACTGAGTCAGGCCTTGTGTCGAGCACAACCACCACATCCACCGGCTGGGAATCCACCCCGCTTGCAGATGCTCCACCAGCAGCCACCAGTGGTGTAGTCGCCTGAGTAATGCCTGTAGGTAGTGTCCTTCCTTGTGTCACAGACACCTTCGACTTACTTCTTCTAGGTCTCCCTCTGGGAGCTTCGGGAACCATGGGGGGTGAGAGGTTTGTGGATTTAAGCTCGCCCGGGAACTACCCTATGCCGTGTCCAAAGACACAGCAGGTAGAGCAGCGGTCGGGAAGGGCTTTGTATCTCACCTTCACCTCCCATTCCTCTCCATTTGGAATGTCTACAATCACCTCCTTCGGTGGATCCTCGACAGCGGAGATGTCTATGTAGAACCTTGCACAACCCATCGTAGTGCCATTAGCTTTGTGCCCAATCATCCTCGGCTCGCCAATGGCATGCGCAATGACAACAATCTCCCAGGGTGTCCAGTGCAAGCCAACTTTAGGTAGAGACACCCAGACCGGGGCCGACGTGAAAGCCACCCGCCTAGTGTCTGCCGCCCTGGTCCACTTCCGTACTAGCACCAGCTGGTCATCGAAGAACCATGGGCCTCTAAGCATAGCCTTGTTAAGGTCGGCTGTGTTGGAGAAGCGAGCTAGGTAAAGCACTCCGTCCAAGGTGAAGAGCTCTAGCTCCTCCTTCAGACGCCACGACCTGATCATCCAACCTTAGAGCTGAGTGGGGTTGCTCTTCTTCCCTAGGATTTGCACTATGGCAGAATGCCTGTGGTAGTCCTCCATTTCCTCCAAGATTGTATCTGTCATCTTCGTCCAAGTTCGTGAGTCCCCTTAACGCCTAAAGGGGGTCTTCAGATCTTCCTGGGACGGGCTCTTTAGCGATGGAAGGGGACCAGCCACCGCACGAACCCAAGCACCAGGAACAGTGACATCCGTTTCTGGGGAGAACCAACTTCCATCTACCTGGGGGGGCACCCTCCCCCAATCTCCATCACCAACCCTAGACCTCAGAGCTCCATGGAGAGTTGTAGATTGAAACCTAAGATGTTGATCATATCATGTTTTTTAATGTAACTTTCTTCTTACTAATAGCTATTAAAAGGAAAAAGGAAAACTTCTTTCCCAAGGTATTTTTATTCCATATGTTTATTTTCAAATTCCAAGTCTTTTATCTCTCTCTTTTATTTCCTTTTAAACATTTCTAGGAATAGGAGAGAGAAAAAGGAAAGGAAAACTGGCATTTATCTCTTTGAGTTAATGCAACACACAATGCACATATGAAATATAAAATGTGTTTTGGGCCTCATTTTATTAACTCACTTTATTATCTTTTAAAGAATTTCATTTCATTTTCTTACTAAGACCCTCAACTTATTGTTATTTAATAAAAACCACATTCTATGTTCAAAATTGGTTTTGAAACTTGGGATGTTACAAGAAGCTTCTTAAACTGAGTTATAATAGGCTGATTTCTTCAATTGTTATACATATTACAAGCTCTATTTTTGATGATACAAGACAATTATCTATTTGAAGGAAACCCAAGACTAAGAACTAATTTATCTCCAATCACATCACCAAAGAAAATGTCCCCCTCATACCAAGGGTCACCCCATAAATAAAATTTGTGCCCAATACCCACCTAAAATGTAATTAGAGGCAGAAGGTGGGACTTTGGATGAATAAGTTGATTCACCAACAATGAGTAATAGCTACTAAACTGAAGTTTCCAAATAGTAGCTTTAGTTAAATACTTCTCGTGTATCCATCTTACCCACATGCTATCTATTTTGCTTGCAATATTCCATAGATTGAGTAACACAACAACTTGAATAGAATCTCTTATACCCTTAAACCCAAGCCCTTTGTCTCTAGGAAGAGTAACTCTATCCCATTTAATTACATGAAAATTCTTCCTTTTTCAGACCTGCCCCAGAGAAAGTCTCTAGATAAAGCTTCAATTTCGTTCACAATAGAAAAAAATCAATGGAATGGTAGACGACCAAAAAAGTTGTACCGATGAGATAGTAGATTGGATGAGTTCCAACCTACCTTCCATCATGAGAAAATTGGATTTGTATCCATCAAGTCTGGCTCTAATTCTATCAATTAATGGAGCACAAAAGTTTCTCTTTATCTTTCTAATGAACAAAGGAATATCAAGATACCTATGGGGAAGAATTTCTTCTTCAATATTCAAAATAGATGAAATATACTTCTTATTAGCATCGCAACTGAAAAAAATAGAACTCTTTGAAGGATTCAAGCTCAAACCAGTAAATTACTGAGATCATCAAAAATTTCATTCAGATTACTAGCAATCATCTCATTAGCTTCAACAAAGATCATGAAATCATCAACAAAAGTAAGGTGAGACACCACAAAATTCTTAGACACTTTGAGTGGCTTAATATTACCTTCAACCACTTTTTATTCCATGATCTGAGTAAAGCATTGCATGAAAAGAAAAAAGAGATATGGCCCATGAGGATCCCCTAACTAACACCATTTCCTGGGAAACAATTCTCATGAGGCTCGCCATTCGACAAAACCTGATTCAGATTAGTCTTGAAAAATTATCTGATCAATATAATCTAACTCCCAGGAAAATTCATTTTCATACTAATATTAAATAAGGCATCCCAGCTAATAGAATTGTATGATTTTGATAAAATACATCCATTATCCTCCATGCTTCGTATTGAAACCATGAATGATTTCATTTGAAACAAGAATTTTGTCTTTAATACTTTTTCATTTGATGAAAGTACATTGAGTGCCACTGACCAAATGTGGTAAGACCAACTAAAGCCTATTTGCAAGAATTTTAGCGATTACTTTGTATATAGTATTTCACAGAGCTATAAGTCACTAGTTCCTTAACACTTCTATCTTGTTATTCTTAGGAATCAATCAAATAAAAGTTCTATTAGCTTCTTTTAAAAGCCTACCACCCTAAAAGAAATTCTAAACAACAAAGACCAAGTATTCCTTGACAATATTCCAACATTCTTTGAAGCATTTACTGTTGTATCCATCTGGACCAGGGCTTTTCTCAGTATTCCAACTAAAGAATACCTCTTCCATTTCCTCAGCTATGACAAATTTGTCAAGATGCAACTTTTGAGACTCATTCTGCTTAGGAAAATTGAGCTTCTCAAGTCTATTAGTACTAACGACTCTAGTTGTGTTAAAAAAACTACTATAATAGCTATGGACATAAGAATGAAGCTCCTCAACATTAGTGCAAACATTGACATCATTATTGAGGCATCTCATAGAGTTTCTTTGTCTCCTAACTTTTAAAGAGGCATAAAAAAGTAGAATTCATGTTACCTTCTTTTAGAGAGTGGATCCCCAACTTTTTCCTGAATAAAGACTCTTCTTGCTTAATAGCTCTCTTTGCATTCATATGTCTATTCGTAGTTGTAAGACCCATGACCTTGCTTTTAGGTTGAACATGCTTTCCCATCATCATTGGATGCTTAAAACCTTAATCAAATCCTAAGGTATGCTTTGATATCATGTGACAAACGTATGTTTCAAGTTTGGTCCAGTTTGGACACTACTTTAGCAAGTTATGCAAATACGTGCTTGTTTTGGATTCTTATGCAATTTACCCATATATAGGAATTTTCTTGTATTTTTCCGCATGCTTGTTGTGCCTCACATATTTTCATATCATGCTTTATATAGTTGTGCTTTTGGGTGCCTTGCTTCACCTTGCTTTGAGGGATGACATCTAGCCTTGTGTTACGAGTAGGGTTTGCTCTCTTTGATGCCCTAACTCAATGGTTGGCCTTGAGTGTTGTGGAATACAGTGTTGGTGGTCTCCATGTTTTCTTGTGCCACCTAGGGCTGGTGGTCGATGATGTTGGTATGTATGCCTTGAGTGCCAATCATGGGATGATTGGTGGGATACATTAAGATTCATTTGATAAACATCAAAGGCAAGCTTCCAGATTCTTTCTTGTTCAGTCATATGAGATAATGATAGAACAGATTGAATGTCTAGAGAATGATAGTACTCAATGACATATGCTTTCAGGTTGAGGACCTAAACGATGAGATCATAAGGATGCTAAGAGTTTGTACATTCTTATTATGTCCCTAGTCGGATGTTATTATGGAAGGTAGATAGACAACAATGACACACACAACTAGATTGTGGTGTTGGTTGATGACATAATCTCATTAGTCATGATATGGATATATCAAACCAAACACATAGGTACTTGTTAGAGAACAAGTGTACCAGACAGACCCACCGCGAGTTTGACACATGGAACCATGACAAGGTAGTCACAGTCAGTTCTCACAGTGATGGTGGTGAGTGTGATTCTTTGACCTGAAATCACTACACTCAACACATGTCACTGGGTACACTTTGACATCATCAAACGCAGTCCTGAAAAATGGGTTGTTATAAAGGTGATGATTGGGTGGATTTGACACATGGGGATTTTGAGGGGTGAGTGATAGATATGGGATTTGTCCCTCCTAAGGGAGTATGATATCCATGGCCACTTGATGAGTAGGATTGAGATAGGAGTGCACACACATGTGTGAATCTGTATGCGATATTAATGTCATACATATCTCCTCCAATCTACTCTAAGATCAAGGAAGTGAATGAACGTTGACAGGATGATTGTTCCATGCCTTGAGTTCATTGGGGATATCTTTGACAAAGGAATTATGCATTCACTGTAACACCCTTCACAGATTGTACGATTGAAAGTTGTTCTCCAACTTTCTATTTCACTTGGGTAGCACTGATGTGTGACTAGGCACCGCTCTTTGCTTGTGAAGTCATAAGTGTTATGGACTTTCACAACCAATGTGAAATGGGCATGCAGGGTCACACACATAGGATTTAACTTGGAAGAGGAGTTTATCGACAAATGATGTTTAGATTGATTACTAAAGGAGTTTATTAGTTCAATTAAACACTCAATCAATTGATAACTCAGTGTCATAGTGTTCAAGGTGTTGGACCAAATCATTAAAAGTATCAGATTGATTGGAACTGCAATTGACTGATTTGCACAGTCTACTGTCCCAACTGATCGGCTCGTAGGGTTGAATCGATCGGCTCAGGTTGATGAACCGATCGGCTCAAGTGGTGAGTCGATCAGCTCATGTGTCAATAAAATGATTGGCTCAATTTTTGAACCGGTCGATTCATTTTGGAAAGTCAGAACACTCTTTTTACAAATACATATTTGTTTTACTTGTACAAATTTGATTTGGACAAGGACTAATATTTGATTAGTTGGAAACAAACATGGAAAGTCAATTCGAGTAGGACCAGGACCGCAAACCAATCAGCTCATGCTTGAAATGATCGGTTCTGGTGTCCCAACCGATCGGTACTGGTGTGAACCGATCGGCTCAGGTCCCCAACCGACCGTTTCATGCTTGAAATGATCGGTTCAGCTGGCGCAGTTGATTGTTTTGTAGAAAATCTCAAAACCTTCTACTCTTGCTTTAGTCCCGCATTTCCCGGGGTAGAGAACCGTGTCCCATGACCCTCCTATATATAGGGGTATTGGGGGATTCTCAAAATACAACTCAGAACACCAGTTGCTCTACAATGTTGTCATTCTCTCTGGTTGTGGTAACTCGGAGAGCCCGAGCAAGTGATACATGATAAGGGACGCACAACAAGGAAAAGACAACTGCAGAAAAGTGATTGATGGTAGGAGAGTGTGTCGGTGACTAGTACGCCGATAGGAGGGTATGACTCCTTCCAGTGCCTTGTTCCACAAGGAGATCGGAGTTCCAGGTGGTCTATGTGGACTACTTCATAGGCGGGAGACTTCTACCGCTCGGAGGACACCTGTCAATCCCGACAGTCCCGGTGAGACTAGGAGTTGCACAGACACCGTCCAAGACCGGAGGTGAAGACCATGCAACCGTGAGGTAATGTCACTGAGCAAGCCTCGGGACAAGGTATGTCTCTACAAACCATCCTTACTACTGTATAGACATTGACACGATTCCTTTATACTGGATTCGGGTGAAGAAATTTTTTGTTTCCGTTGCCTTCTCTGTCTCCCATAAAACCCAACAGTGGTATTAGAGCCACATCAACTGCTCTGTACTTTAGGATTATCGATATGATCGATTTTGGTTTGTCGCATTTATTTATTGCATACAATGCAAATAAAATTGTCTTTATGCATGTCCAATCCTAAATCTACAAATCCCAATATACCCTACCTCCTCATTCCTGATGTAACTCGAGATAACTCAAGATTTCTTTCCTACCTTTGCTCCCCCCGAATGTAACTCAGGGTTTCCCAATTTAAATGTAAATATGATAGATCTTTTTATATTTCTTGTTATGTCAGAATGGCGGACAACCTGACGACAAATGAGACGATCAGTTCAAGGCATGAACTGATCGATTGGCATTCTAGATGACCAGTTTGAGGAGTAAGACAAGCGGGTGGCAACCTGAGGAGATGCACAATGACCAGTGAATCGATCGACTGGAGGTGCCAGTCGATTGGCTGGTGGCACCCAACCGACCGGCCTGATGGCGAGCCGATCAATCATGGAGATGAGTTGATCAAACCCAGAACGGAAAAGCACAAAGTTCATATTATATAGGTTGCATGTGATGTGGACCTAGATGACCGTGATTCCTCTTGGCTCGCGGAATCACATTTGGATGGCCATAATCATCGCTTTTATCGTTTCACATGTTTCTGTGGGATATAACATGTATATGATACGTACTATGTATTGTGGCGATTGGATATGTATATGTACCTATAAAACCAAATCCCTCATCTAAATATTAAGTCTTATATGCCTTCCATTAGCGGCACACATGAAAAACCTGATCGACCAAGTGTAGGTTACGCCAAAACATGGTGTGTTGTCTATCTCGCAGAAGTGTGAAGGGTGAACATGTAGGTTCTGCCAAAGCAGGGTGCATGTTTACCGTGTCAGCTTTTGGGTTAGACTTAACTGGTGATTCTTAGAGCATCTAAGCCGAGAGGCACGAAATGTTCATGGCAAGGTGTTGCGCATGTTCATTCATCAAGAATTGCATATGATGCAATTGGCATGATGGCCTACCGAAATAGTTAAGATTATGGGCGATCAGCCAAAGCTGACTAATGACTTGATGAAATACGGATCTTGCTCACTAGAAGGTTGTACGCTGCAATCTTCTGAATTGATGGTGAGGACTATGAATTTGAATAAAAATAGTGGGAGTGATAATTAATTAAAGTCCTAATTATATCGCAAAACCTTTTCAAATCAATTAAGTGAAAAAGGAGTTTTTGGACTAAATTACATATATTTCCTTTTGTACAATAAATGGTTAATCAACAATAATCACTTTGTTTGCGATCGGTCTTTGAGACCAACAAATTAAATGGGAATAATTCCACGACTGGTTAGGATGTTGAGAAGTGTTCTCAATCAAAGAGTGAAAGATCTAAGTCCTAGTTATACCAGAACCAGATGAACTCAATCCCACCACACTAATGGCTGAAAGAATGCTTATGGAAGCATACCGAGGATGACATTGATTTGGAGTGCTTAATGTTGTGTTCTCTGAACTATGAGTTGCAGAGAAAACATGAGACATATGATGTCTCCAAGACACTTTCCTAGTATGTCATGACAGAAGGAGATCCAGTGGGTATTCACACACTCAATGTGATTGGGTATGACTAGATTGGGATTTCCTCTGAGCCAACAGTTGGCTACTGGTATGATACTGCAAATGTTGCGAGAATCATACAGTTCATGATGAACTACAACATGAACAACTTTGACGAGTACTGATAGAGTTGTTGGACATGTTGAGGACAGTAGAGGGAAAGATGAAGAAAGACAAACCATAATCTTTGATGTGATCAATGAAGGGTAAGTCTTAAATGCAAGGTTAAGGGAAAAGCTAAGAAGGGTTTTGATGTTAGCCAGTAACCCAAATTGTCTTCAACCTCAAGGCACATGGGAGTGTGAATGAGGGAATTTCCCTCTATATCTGGAAGAACAAAAGGAGAAGAAGGAGGGGATGGATATCTCCACCTAAGGTATCATGAAATGAACCACTTCTGAGGTATATGATACCAAGATGAAGATCTGATATATATGATATGTAAGATCTACAAAGAAGTGATGGCCTTTATGAAAGGACCAAGAACGGAGTGCCCATCATTGGAGCAAGTGTTGCTGCCATAGATAGGAGTACCTTTCAGTTTATTTCAGCCTAAAGGGCAAGAAATAGAGTTCAGAACTGTTGTTTCAATTTTCTAATAGAAACACTTTATTGTTGGATCTTGTAAGTGACAAAATGACTATCAATATAGTTGATGTTTCAAAGATATGATCTTTGTGACAATGCCTTGTTTATCTTGTGGTACTTGGTATGCTTAAGATAAAATGATATCTAAAAGTTATTGATAACTCAAAACAACGAATTAGCATCATCATGAGAAATTCATTTCTAGTTTCCATATGATGGATATATCTAGACTCTTTTGGTTAGAGAACCAGTAAGAGACATGAATCTCTTGAACATGATCTTCACTAGGAGTAGTGGGAGAATGATTATCCTATTAGGTATAATACATGTGATGTATTTACATACCTATTAGAGAAAATGATAATACTTCAAATGGTGTTTAGAGAAATACCAATATGAATATCTTGAAGTGTTCAAGAATATCATAGATGAAGTACGAATTTGGTAAAGTGTTAATTCTTGATGAGATCAATAAATGAAATACTTGGACCAAATGTTTGAGAACCTTATAAGTAATTATGATAATGTATCACAGTGAACTCATGATTAAGACATGGTGATGTCTAAATCAAAAGGAGTCATACACTAAGGAGTTAGAGGATGATTATCAAATAACTGATTTCTTATTAAATAAAGAATACCCTACAGTAATAAAGGACATTAAGAATCACAAAGGGTTGTGAGTTCTTATATCCATGACGGATACATCTCGATTATCTATGTGATGAGTTGGTCATGTGATGAGTCAACTATCTAGATAAATATGAGGAATTGGATTTTGAGTTATGGTTTATGACCGTTACATCTTAAATGACTTCCATGTGAACCATAAGGTATGACCTTGATGGTAGCATCCATTGGGATGAAATCCATAAGTGCGAATGAGTCTTAAGCATTAAGACACATGTATAACATTTTGAGAAGGATGATGCTTGCTGATTGCAAGTTAATGACTAAAGGATTTGGCATACGGATACTAAAACCACATTCCTATTAGGAATAAGACAAGGATGTGTACGTGACGTAACCTATAAGGTTTATGAATCCATTAATGAAAATGAAGTCTATAAGTTACAATGGACTAATCAATGTGATTGATTGAGTATAAGCAACTCAGAGCTAGATCTTTGATAGTATAGTCAAAGGGTTTGACTGATATGACAAAGATAAAGAAGGGATCTGTGATTTAGTGGTAGCATTTTCACATTCCATATGGAGATGTGGAAATGTTCTAGAATGGAAATCCAAAGTGGAAATTATCTTTAGGGAAGATAGAGACATTTCCTATGTAATAGGAATAGAGATCTATAGAGATAGTTCTCGAAAACCTCTTGACCTGGAAAGAGAGAGCATACATTGGAAATCTATACTGAAGGGTTTAGTGTGCACATATTCAATGGGAGAAAACTTGTCCATGTTACATGGAGTTAATATCCCAAGGCCAACTGTCCAATTCTTATGAAGAATGGGAACACTAAGAATAGATATGGATCTATAATGTATGTAACCATCCCATTATCTTGCATCTATAGGACATAGCAAGAATAAAATGCATTCATCATCTTGTATGTAGGACATGACAATATGATGTGTTCATCCTGATAACTTGTATGTGGGACATGATGAGTGGATGTATGTCTAGTTCCAGTAAGGGTTATTGGAATACCATAAGAACTTGATAAGTACTTGAGAAGTACTAGTTCTACGAAAATAAGGAAGGGTTCATTGTAAAGAGTTACACTCATGCGAACTTCTGGAAAAGGACAAAAAATTAATCGCAAAGTATATATGGCATATATAAAAGTGAATGTTTGTTGATACATGGAAATGTTACAATAAATTCGTTTAAAAGGAAAAGCCGAGTATCAGTGTGTTAGAACAATAGTAGATACTATATGGATCTGGAAGTTCATGAGATAAACTTATAGATATTCCAGTCATTAATGACAAGTTAGGTGCGCTTGGTCATGCAATGTGGCTAAAGGTTAGCAAAGGAATACTAGATTGCATATTTTGGCAACTCCATCTTATACGTATGACGTACAAAGAAGAGATGAGAGACATGCAGTTTATACCGATTTTGGCAAGATGTTTCCATAACTCTCTACGTAAGTACTAGAGCATAGTAACATGTGGGACATGTTTGGAGATCACTAAGAATATGATTCAAGGGTGATTGGCTCACAGTGCAAGTGGGAGTCTGTTGGTATATATGCCCTGAGAGCCAATCATGGGATGATTGGTGGGATACATTAAAATTCATTTGATAAACATCAAAGACAAGATTCCAATTCTTTCTGGTTCAGTCATATGAGATAATTATAGAACAAATTGAATGTCTAGAGAATGATATTACTGAATGACGTATGCTTTCAGGTTGAGGACCTGAATGACAAGATCATGCAGATCCTAAGAATTTGTACAATCTTATTATGTCCCTAGTCGGATGTCATTGTGGAAGGTAGATAGACAACAATGGCACACAAGACTAGATTGTGGTGTTGGTTGATGATAGAATCTCATTAGTTATGATATGGAGATATCAAACCAAACACATAGGTACTCGTTAGAGAACAAGTGTACCGGACAGACCCACCGTGAGTTTGACACATGGAACCATGACATGGTAGTCACTGTCAGTTCTCACAGTAATAGTGGTGAGTGTGATTCTTTGACCTGAAATCACTACACTCAACACATGTCGTTGGGTACACTTTGACATCATCAAACCCAGTCCTGAAACATGGATTTTTATAAAGGTGATGATTGAGTGGCTGTGACACATGGGGCTTTTGAGGGGTGAGTGATAGATATGGGATTTGTCCCTCCATAGGGAGTATGATATCCATGGCCACTTGATGAGTAGGATTGAGATAGGTGTGCACACACATGTGTGAATCAATATGTGATATTGATGTCATACATATCTCCTCCAATCTACTCTAAGATCAAGGAAGTGAATGAACGTTGACAGGATGACTGTTCCATGCCTTGAGTTCATTCGGAATATCTGTGATAAAGGAATTATACATTCACTATAACACCCTTCACAGATTGTAGGATTGAAAGTTGTTCTCCAACTTTCAATTTCACTTGGGTAGCACTGATGTGTGACTAGACACTGCTCTTTGCTTGTGAAGTCATAAGTGTTATGGATTTTCACTGCCAATGTGAAATGGGCCTGCAGGGTCACACTCATAGGATTTAACCTGGAAGAGGAGTTTATCCACAAACAATGTTTAGATTGATTACTAAATGAGTTTAGGAGTTCAATTATTAACTCAATCAATTGATAGCTCAGTGTCATAGTGTTCAAGGTGTTGGACCAGATGATTAAAAGTATCAGATTGATTGGAACTGCAATTGACTGATTTGCACAGTCTACTTCCCCAACCGATCGGCTCATAGGGTTGAACCAATCGGCTCAGGTTGATGAACCGATCAACTCAAGTGGTGAGTCGATCGGCTCATGTGTCAATGAAATGATCAGCTCAATTGTTGAACCGATCGATTCGTGTGACCAACTGAGATCGTTTGGAAAGTCAGAAGACTCTTTTTGCAAATACATTTTTGTTTGACTTGTAAAAATTTGATTTGGACAAGGACTAATATTTGATTAGTTGGAAACAAACATGGAAAGTCAATTCGAGTCGGACCAGGACCACAAACTGATTGACTCATGGTTGAACTGATTGGCTTAGGTGTCCCAACCGATCGGTTCAGGTGTGAACCGATAGGCTCATGTCCCAAACTGACCGTTTCATTCTTGAAACTATCGGTTCAGCTGGTGTAGTTGATTGTTTTGTGGAAAATCTCGAACCCTTCTACTCCTGCTTTACTCCCGCATTGCCCGGGGTAGAGAACCATGTCCCATGACCCTCCTATATATATAGGGGTATTGGGGGATTCTCAAAGTACACCTCAGAACACCAGTTGCTCTGCAAAGTTGTCGTTCTCTCTAGTTGTGGTAACCAGGAGAGATCGAGCAAGTGCTACCCGATAAGGGAGGCACAACAAGGGAAATACAACTGTAGAAAAGCGAATGGTGGCCGGAGAGTGTGTCGGTGACTAATATGTGGATAGGAGGGTACGAATCCTTCCGGTGCCTTGTGCAACAAGGCGATCATAGTTCCAAGTTATCTGTGTGGACTGCTTCAGAGGCGGGAGACTTCTGCCGCATGGAGGATAGCTGTCAATCCCAACAGTCTCGGTGAGACCAGGAGCTCCACAAATATCATCCAAGACCAGAGGTGAAGACTATGCAAGCCGTGAGGTAATGTCGGCGAGCAAGCCTCAGGACAAGGTATGTCTCTACAAACCATCCTTCCTATTGTATAGATGTTGATGTGATTCCTTTATACTACGTTTAGGAGAAGATAATTTTTGTTTCCGCTACCTTCTTTGTCTCCCCTAAAACCCAACAGATGATACATCTAATTCATCTTGGTCACCATCTTTCCTAGGGTTGGTCGTCGATGAGTTTTGTGACCATCTTGGTCTCTAGGATTTCTTGGTGGTGGCCAAGTTCTCTAACCCTTGGTGGTCAATCAATTTCCTGACTTATCTTGTTCACCAAGTTTTCTTTTTTCTGTAGACCTGGTTGCATGGATGAGATGCTTTCATGGACAATATGTTTTGACCTTGGACACATGGAATGCATAGCTCGACACCTCTCCCTTTCTTTCTCTCACCCTAAGCCTTATATATACCTCTCATGCAAAAAAGCTCTTTATAAACCTTGATCTCTCTCTCTCTCTTCTTCCTTGCTGCTTGGAGGTCATCCCCTTTCTTGGTGGAGAAGTAGGAGACAAACAAGGTGAATCTTGGTCGATCTTGTTTGCATGTATACCTAGGGTTTGGATTCACCCTTGTCGAGGTCGTTTGGTGCTTCCTTGCTTTGCTCCTTGGTTTTAATAAGTGATATCTCACTCTTTCCCTTTGTTTTCTTACTGTCCTACCTTTTTATATCTTTGTCTTGGTCAGATTCACAGTGGAGCTTGCTCTAGAGGTTGAAGACACCTACTTTCTTGCTTCCTTGACCCAAAGTTTTCTTCCTTTTTAGGAGAAGGAGCTAGCTTGGCTGAGTGGACTGATCAATCTAGGGTTTCTTCCTTATTTCTTTGATCTACCTTACTATTTAATGCTTCTTTATTATCTCGAATGTGAGAACCTGTTACACTAAATAAGATTACTCAAAACATAAACTCAATCAATCACCAATTAACCACATACCCAAAAATATGGGTAAATTAAAACTGATTTCAACATCAACACTCACTCAAAAACATTTACATAAGAGCCCAATATCTTTCTTGTATTCATACTATGATAAGAATTTGATGCAAATCATTCTATCGCCTTAGCCACAACATCTATACATAGGAGAACAATATTCATATATGCCACACAAACAAGCATTAATATGCTAACAAAAGTATGATTCGTTCGAAACACCATATACAAACTTTTCCTGCCCGGACCTGAGAGTACAAGGACGACTCTAGGACACACTAGACATATAATCAACTTTCTCAAAGATTCATTACTATAGCTCCTCTTTGCTTCCATACGTTTATTTTCATCACTTCCGATTACCCAAAAAGATGTGGCGAATCACAAGGGTGAGACCCATGTCCCAGCAAGAGATATAACCTCCAACAACGCTTATTGATTATAACATTTTAAATAGTAGATAACTAAGCAGTTGGAGTATTTAATAATCAATTGAACATATTGAACAGTTCAAGTATACTAAATAGATTAAGCAAATCATCTTAGCAACAAGTATGATCATCAATGCATATATAGATAACAAATAAATCCATTTCTCTAGATAGATATCTACTCAAATATCATCAAATTCCATCTAATAACAATCATTGTCATAAATATGACTATCATCATATTCCTTTCTAACAGTACAAGCAATCTAGTAGCATAAGCATCCCTGAAATCATGAATATGTCTAGTAACATAACATGGCTATCAATATTGGCATCTCAAATAAAGTGAATAGATCTATATCATAAGTAGAATTAGCATCTTAGAACAATTAACTACATAGGCATGATTAGTAGTTTAAGAATTTATAATTACATAGGCATGGCTAACAATATTAAACATAGCTAGCAACATCATCTTAACCATCAATGTCAGTATATTTGATGACATAAGCATATTTACAACATGAGAATAACTACAACATAAGCATACCTATTATCTCTTATTGTACTATACATGATCACAATGAAAAGAAAGAAAAAAAGGGTTATCATCCAATATGAAGCATTGTGTATAACCCTAAATAGATATTCTACATGGCTATCTAACATATTTTATTATGCCCTGAGGAAATTAAGGATAGCACTCAAAAACCAACTGACTACCGCTTTGTCGCAATCAGTGCCATACAAGATCTAGGAAGAGTCAGACTCCTATGATCTTCTCTTCCCCCAGTCAGTACGGGTCCGCCACAATGACACATAAGGTCAAGCTACTAAAATCCTAGTTTGTCCTTGGTACATGTCACAAAACTAGTGATAGGAGGTGGGTACGCGTACCCTACCATCCGAGGTACAACCGCAATTGGCCTCGTATCTCATTACATATATAATCACCAACACATGACCGCATCTGTTCTCAAACTGAGGGCTAGGTATGGCCACATTCATCCTCCCTAAATACTAGAATTCAGGATGACAAGCACCCCACATACTCATCAGTGTGCGCTCTGATTTTCCCTTAGGAATACTCATTTCACCATCTAGCAAGTTCTTACACTCTGATGGATTTATGACACAGGGTACTACATGATTAGAGTTTCACTTTATTAGTTATGCCAATTGGGTAAATTAAGGCAACATCAAACCAGTGGGCATACAAACCCTAATTCACTTCTAGCAGGAATATAAATATCACAACATCAAAAGATATAAAACATGTAAAACATAATTTCTCATCTCATCATCACATGGTACTATTCACTTGCCATTCATGAGGCTACAATAGTCATCATATTATCACAAGATATAAATCCTTTTCACAATATCATAAGGTATCAACCCTTATCAACACAAGAGGATTACACCTCATTCAAGGCTCAACCATGTCCAAAGGTCATTAAAACCATCATACTATCAAAGGATATAAATCCTTTTCACAATATCACAGGGTATCAAATCTTATCAACACAAGAGGACTACACCTCGTTCAGGGCTCAACCATGCCCAAAGGTCATTAAGACCATCATATTATTCCATGTAATATCATCATTATTTTTCAATGCCTTATAACAAGGCTCAACAACATCACTTACATCTAATACACCAGATCAACATAATATTGCATTAATGAGCTCAGAGATATTCATAAACAATCCTAGTAGGGTTATATTAACATTAAGAACATTCCTTTATTACATCAATATGCAAGGAATCTAGATATGATTAACCCTCATCATATTCATAATGCACGTGTTTAGCATAAGAAAGTATCAACCATGTGGCTATGATAACCACCAATGAATACATTACGGTTATGATCATGTTAAGGAGGTTATTTCACCATCATGTCATCACATAAGAATGTTAAACATGAATACTCATCTTTATCTATTTGCATTAGAGTTAGGTTCAACAGAATAAACTATATTAATATTACTAATCAGCACTCATACACAAACCCTAACTGACATCATCCCCATTGGATCATGGATGCATAAGGTGAAGCATCACTATCACATTACATACTTTTATCAAGTATGAACCCACACATAAATCAAGGTGTAACCATCAGCAATAGCATACTAAGGTTTCAACAACAATAAGAGAGTTCTCCCTGATTGTGTTAGTCATTCAAGGACTATTCCTACCCAATTACCATCATTTAGTTATATTAAAGCTAGGTATAATAAGCTATACCTCATTAGGGTTACCCATTAATTCATTATGGTGATTATAAATCATAATCATACAAGGGAAAGGGTAATATTACAAGTTTAAGGCATTGAACCATCAAATTCTCATCATTTGAATCATAACATCACACTACACGCTTCACCCAAAACAATGGGAATATTAAGGCATAATCTTCTAACAATGAAATGTTAATAAGGTAAACACATTGGTCATTTACATTAGTAAACACATTGAATGAATAATATATTATGTTATTGAATTGTGATCTATAAAAGTCACCATTTAACCCTATACATCCTTAGATTAACAACAATAAGGGTTATGTTGAGAGTAGGGTAAAACCCACAATCGACTGTTCATTTAAAACAAGCCATCCATTGTCAACAAGTAAGCTCCTTAAGTCGATCATATAAAGGAAACCATCTAAATCACATTGTTAGGACCAAAATATTACATTAGCCATCATTCTACTTTATTGGAAGAATAAACATTAGATCTCAACCATTGGGTCAAGTTCATAGGTTAAAACCATCAACTACAATATAGGTTCGACCATTACATCAAGTGACCCAAGAAACCATTGGTCTAAGGCTTAATTGATGTTACAACTACATGATTAACTCACCATAGGTTGTGGAGACCTGATCCACCATCATTAGTGACCATTAAGTCACCATAGGTTGTTATATCAACACTATATTCGTTAATCAATATCAAATATCAAACTAATATCACCATTGATTGATAGCATCATTAGGGTACTTAGTTGTTAATCACTAGGCTTCTAATTAGGCTAACACCTGAGCTAAGGGGTGAACGTAAGATGAAACCCTTGGTCACCACCATCAGTTGTCATTAAGACAACACTGTCGATTGTTGCAATGGTACCACCATCGAGTCATGTGTTTATAGAAGAAATCATCTTTAAACCCTAAAATTGACCATTGGTTGATAGGTCCTTAGCACCATATGTTGTCAAACCAACCTGATACAGGTCATATTATACCTTAGGAATAATGTACACATGATCACAGATTCATCTAGAACTGAAATCAGAATAGGGAACATTATAAAAACCGAAATCCAAGTCAAGCACAACTTTTTAGTGCATGGATCATCATTTAAAAGCAAGAACATGAGCTAGCAAGCTTATGGTAAGAAATAAACGTGGAGAAAGTTATAAAACTTTCCTCAAATGAGTAGATGAAATCCCAAACATAAGGAAACTCGAGTAGGTAGGATATAAAATCCAAGCATAAGATGTGAACTCGTCCATCTAGCACCTTTCTTCATCAAATGAGCAAACCCTAAGCATAAGGAGCAAGAAAGGTAGGGTTTTAGAGATTTAGAGAAATTTATACCATGGAACAGAAAGGTTCTGACATGGATAAAGGTAGGAGGAAGTATAACAAAGAACAAAATGAAGGAAAGAAGTTGATTCTTACTCTTTTAGGTCATGATCACTAGAAGGAATCTTTTTAACCCTAAAAGGAAGTCAATTGCAACCCTAGATTCTTTTTCTAAGAAAATCCCCTCTTTCTTCTTCCTTAGATAGGAAATTCATAGAATAACAGAGGGATAATGGGGTTTTTAGAATGATTGAAGTATTGGAGATAAAATGGCTCGTTTGGGTGCTTAGGGATAAGTATATGAAACTTTAAGATAAAGAAAAAGAAAAGGTTGAAGTTCTAGCATCTTTCCAAGTGTACATGGCCTTAAACTATTAAGAATATACAAGAACACACACAAGAATCTCCCATACCATCAATAGATACATGCTTATCCCTCATTTCTTGAATTTCCAAGAAAAACAAATAATTCATTAGTTGATAGCTACTGAAGGTAGCTCATCCATGAAGGGGTAAACCCTAAAGTACCCTTGAGGAAAATACCATCAAACCAAGGTTTAAATAGGTTCCACATGGCTCAAAAATCTCAAGAATGATGTGTTAATATCCAAGGAACATAATGGAGATGATAAATTGCAAAGAAAACCTCTCAGTTGGGTAAATTCCAGAAAAGTCAAAATTGTTCATAAAATTGCATAACATGCTCAAACAATGTCCAGATTGGAACACATTTGAAACATAAGCTTGTCTTATGATTTCAAAGCATATCACGAGGTTAGAATAGGGTTATAAGAATTCAATTATGATAATTAATCTTATTCAACTCATTAAGTAAGTTTAGGGGCCTTACATCTAAGGTGAGTTATATAACTTTATCTATGATTATTTCTTACTGTTATCTTGCATGTACATGATCTTGGTCTAAAATGTTTTTCCAAGTAGAAAGATGTTACCTTTGCCTAGGGTTGATCTTAGATGGTAGATTTTGTGTAGATGAATCTTCTTGATGTTCCAGTAAACCTGGTGCATGCTTCTTTAGTGAAGATAGTTAACCCTAGATCTTGCATATGTGTGTGATGTTACGTGGTCGCCAAGATTTCACTCTATGTGTTTTATGTGATTTTGATCTTATGTGTTCGCCAAGTTTTATATCCACATGGTTGATAATATTTTGAACGTATGTGGTCACCAAGTTTTAATTTCATGTGGTTGATGAGATTTTGATCTTATGTGGTCACCAAGTTTTGAATCTACATGGTCGATAAGATCTTGAACTTATGTGATCACCAAGTTTTGAATTGATGTTGTTGATAAGATTTTGAACTTATGTTGTTGCCATGTTTTGAATTCATGTGGTCGATGTGATTTTGAACATATGTGGTCGTCAAGTTTTGAGTCAAGTTTCACCAAAAATTTTCTAACCCTAGTAGTCGATGAGGATCCTAACCATATTGGTCGTCAAGGATCCTAACCCTAGTGTTTAATGAGGATACTGAACCCTATAGGTCACCAAGATCTTCTAGCCATATTGGTCACCAAGGATTCCTGATCCATAGTGGTCAACATGAATTTCTAACCCTAGTGGTCACTGAGAAATCTTGGCTCTATGGTTGCTATTTTTTCCCGACCTATGATTGATGGGTTTTCAGATCCTATGAATATGAGTCAAGAGTGTTGGTTGTATGGAATTGGATGTTGATGTTTGACCTTATGCTTTTATGATCTAATGGGAATGATGAGAATTGGGGTTTGTCTTGAGTGATGTTTGGTAAACTTCAATTCAAATTAGCTTCTTGAATCTAACCCTAATACAAAAAAGTGATAATGATGGTTAATCATACGTAGCTTCTTAGTATGGTTGGCATGCTGAGTAATACTCTCTTAATGGTTTTATAACCCTAATATGTTACCATATGAGCATCATATGCTCTTAAATACAATGTTATGTTGAACTTATATGTCACATGTGTGGTGATGGTTTGATGAGTCTTGGTTAGGTCTGGATAGATAATGATGTTCTTACAGGGAATGATGTGATAGTCTTAATGACCTTCTTGCATTGTTGAGCCATTATAGAGGTGTGACCTTCTTCATGATGTAACAAGAATTGATATCATGTGATGATGTGATAAAAATTACAATTCATATGTTTTATATCTTCTGGAGTTGTAACATTTCCATGTTTTTGTAGAACTCTTTTTGGGTTTTCTTATAACTTTATGATGCAACATTAACTCACCCAATTGGCATTAAATAATAAAGTAAAACCCTTTTCATGTAGTGCCATGTGCCATAGATTCATTTTAGTGTCAGTATTTGTTGGATGGTGAAACGAGTATTCCTCTAATAGAAGCTCAGAGTCATATACTATAGAGTATATGCATGTTTTTAAGGATGTATATGGTCATACCTTGGCAAGAGAATGGTTGAGGCCATATATTAGATGATAAGTATACTTGATGTTTTAGGGTAGTTGTAGTTGTACCTCAAATGATAGGGTTTGTATACCCTCATTACTAGTGTTATAACCTATATACCAAGGGGCATACTAGGTTGTTTTGCAGCTTGATTGCATATGTCATTGTGGCCAACTCGTACTGACTAAGGGAGGCTGAGTTGCTAGGATTGCGGTTATCCTAGATCTTGTACAAAACTATTTTAAACTTAGCAGTGGTCAGTTGCCGTCTGAGTGGTATACCTAAAACTCCCCAGGGCTTAATAAAAGATGTAACCCAACCATGCAGTTTATTTGTGTAGGGTTAAACATGATTCACATTGTTTCATATCCCTTTCCTTATTTCTTATATTGCTTTATTGTTATATAATGCAGTAAGAGAGATCAATTATTTAGTAAATAATAGTCTTACATGTTCCTTTACATACTTGTTAATCATGCATGTTGTCTTGGATAATCTGTTTGATCTGCTTAACTTGTTAAATAATATGACCTTCTATAATCAATAATCGTTGTTGAGATTAATATCTCTCATTGGGACGTTGGTCCCACATTGTGGGTCACCATATCATTTGAGGTGATCATCAGTGAAATCTTCAGGATTGTGGTAGTGAAGATGAGTATCTTGGAGAGCAGTAGGAGCATAAGGTTGGCCAATAGTTAGTGTGTCCTAGAGTCCACCCTAAACTCACAGGTCTAGGCATGGGATGTTTCGTAGATGATATGTACATCGACTCAAGTTTTTGGTAGTGTGTTGGTGTTTGTATATGGCATGTATATGTGGAACATATTTTTTGTATATAGTTTGTGGCCTCATCCACTGGACATTTATGTAAAAACTTGATATGGTACATGTTCATATGCAAGTGGTTGGACCTTTATGAAAATATTTCTAAAGATGATGGTAATGTTTACATTAGTTTTAATTTACCCTCTTTTCCTGTTATGTTGTTATTAGTAGTTGAATGTGTGTTTTGTTTTGACTAATCTTATTTACCATAACGGGATGTCACAATTTATGTTGGTATTAGAGCTTTAGGTTGTTGAGTCTATAGGGACACATGAATTATGTTTCTGTTTGTTCTTACATAGTTCAACATATTTGATCATAGATTATGGTTATACATGTCTGGAGAATGTGAATAACATATGAAGAGTAGCTATGTCGCACTATGAGTTGGATGTAGGAGGATAACACATGATTGTAGAGTGCTTGAAAATGGGCCAGAACAACCCGCAGTGCCTCGTTTTGATCTACAACCATAGTAAATCCTACCTTTCAGTCCATGTTTGAACATCTCATGGTGACGATTACACACTTAGAGGATAGAGTGCCCATACCTCAAGCTAGGGAAGTCGTCCCTAATGAGGAATCTCATTGATTTGGGAAGATGTCTGATAGGTTGTGGCATGTTGGAGCTATTGAGTATGTGGGTGCAATAGACCTGACTGATGGTTATTTGTAGTTGACTGAGCTTGAGAAGGCTTTCAAGAACCTCAACATCCCTTAAAGAAGACAAGGTGAATCATGTTGTTTACCTGTTGAAGGGGCAACGCTAGCCACTGTTGGTCCATAGAAGAGGATAAGAGATCAGGGATTGTGATAGGTTGAAAGGGGTTTTGGGTGAGAGTTTGTGAGATGATACATCCCTAAGATGTATCTGGACAAGAAGACAACATAGTTTGAGAAGTCACATCAAGGTTCGATATCCATCAACGAATATGAGGTGAAGTTTATGGAGATTTTGAGGTTCTTTCCTCATATGGCAGTGACAAAGGAGAGGATATTTGTGGTTTGAGAAGGGTCTGAGCATGGAGTTGTCTATGACATCGTCTATCTTGGAGAGAAGAGAGAGGTTCTCTACCTTTTTGGAGTTTGTGAGGGGGATTGCGAAGTCTACTATTGAGAAGTGGAATCCAACACTAAGAAGAGGCCCACTTAGATCCAAGGATAGTAATTTGTTGGCCTTAAGAAGCTAAAGGTTTCTTCACCACAGTCACAACAGAGATCGGCTTTTTCTGAGACGAGATCAGGAGTGTCGTCACAGTGGACCCTAAGCAAGGGCAGAGGTCATAGATTTCCACCAATAGGAGCATGTAATACCTCTCTCACTTATAGGGCTTTCAGGCCACAATACAAATTGAGGACTTGTCATAAGTGTAGACAAGTAAGGAATTTGAGGTGGGCGTGCCATTTGAAGGATGAAGAACTAACTCAATATCCCTATCTGATTTAGTGAGGTTTCCAACAGCAATAGTACATCAGTGGTGGTGGTAGAGGACATGGTCAGGCATCAAAATATGGGTCATCTGGAACATCTAGCATAGGATGTGGACGACAATAGACAAAGGCTAGATATTATGGTATGAGTTAGTCAGAGGGAGCGGTCAATCCATGAGTCGTGATAGGTCATAACGAACTTTTTCATTCTAACTTATTTACCTCTTCTTTCATATCTATTTTGATTAACCTAGGTGTGACACACTCTTTTATCACCAGAGAGGTGATTAGTAGTTGTTATATGCATGTTTGTAGTAGATTTGATAGTCTTCAGCTATAAACCACTTTAGTTCATTCCACTAAGTTGTGGGAGGTTTGTCTGTCTTGTGTTCTTTCTTTTTTGGGATGCAACATTCAAGTGGATCTTATGCCACTTGACATTCATGGATTCGATGTGATCCTAGGGATGAATACCTTGGAGAAGTATAAGGTTGTTTTGGATTGTAGTTCCAAGGTGGCGACATTATGTGATGAAGATATTTCATGGGTCTTCCAAGGAGATATGAAGATTCTTCCTCCATGTTTGACATCAGACATGATAGTGGAGAGGTTGATGAGTCAATGTTGTGAGGCATTTTGGGTATATGTTTTGGATACCAAGAGGAGAGTTCCTAGTATCTAGGAGGTAACCGTATTGTGAGAGTTTGAGGATGTATTTCCAGAAGAGTTTTTTGGTTTCCCCCCTAGAGAGATAGATTTTGAGATTGATCTTGTTAATGGAACACAACCCATAGAACAACCACCCTACAAGATTGCATCAATAGAGATACGGGAGTTGAAGAAGTAGTTGCAGGAATTGTTGGAGAGGTGTTTCATCACACCAAGCACTTCCCCTTGGGCTACTCCTGTGTTGTTTGGGAAGAAGAAGTATGGTTCCTTGAGGCTTTGTATAGATTGTCGACAATTGAATAAGGTTACAATGAAGAACAAGTACCCATTACCGAGGATTGATCATCTGTTTGACAAGTTGAGAGGTGATACAATTTTCTTGATGACATATCTGAGGTTCGGATATCACTACATGAGGATCAAGGTGGATGACATACCTAAGACTACTTTTAGGACTAGGTATGGTCATTATGAGTTTGTGGTTATGTCGTTTGGTCTAACCAATGTGCTGACAACAATCATGGATCTGATGAACATAGTGTTTAGACTGTATCTAGATCACTTCTTGGTGGTGTTCATAGATGACATCTTGATATACTCTAGGAACACTTAGAAGCATGCGCAACATCTTTGCTAGGCATTGACATTATTGAGGGAACACTAATTTTATGCCAATTTCAGCAAGTGTGCATTCTAATTGATGGAGGTTTCTTTTCTTAGTCATGTCATATCTTCTAAGGGTGTTTGTGTGGATCTGAATAAGGTTGAGTCTATGCTGGAATGATAAAAATCCAAGACACTGACTAAAGTTCTATGTTTCCTATGATTGGGTAGTGACTACATGAGGTTCATAAAGAATTTTAGTATTGTAGCATTACCCCTAACCAAGTTGACTAGGAAAGGTGTTCCTTTCATTTGGGATGACACGTGTCAGTGTTCCTTCCTGTTATTGAAGGAGAAGTTGACCAGTGCCCCAATGTTAGTGTTGTTGGACCAAGGGAGATGTTACAATGGCTTCTATGATTCTTCAAATAACAACTTGGGATGTGTGTTGATGCAAGACAAGAACAAGTTTTCTTTTGCTTTGTTGCATCTTAAGAAACACGAAAACAACTACCCAACTCATGACCTGGAGCAAGTATTTGTTTTTCATGCCCTAAATATCTAGAGGGACTATATATATGAAGAGAAGTGTCAGATCTTAACTGACCACAAGAACCTTTAGTATATCTTCTCAAAGTAGGAGCTGAACATGAGGCAGAGAAAATGGATGGAGCTAATCAAAGACTATGATTTTATGATAGACTACCATCCAGGGAAGGTGAATGTGGAGGATGATGAATTGAGTAGAAAGTCATATTTGTCATCATCTGTAGACAACACACAGTTCCACTCTATGGTGTGTCATAAGAGGGATACGATGATATCACTTTTCCAGATGAATGTACAACTAGGAATATCTCTGTTGGTAGAATTGCTAGAATAGTTCTAGGTTAAGCCTACCTTGATACAACATATTAGAGATGCACAAAAAAGTGATGCTGAGATACATTATATTAGGTCAGAGTTTGGCAGCAAGAAGTATGATGACCTCCATGAGTAGGACGATGGGATAGTTTGCTTTCATAACATGACAATGGTTCTAGATGTTGATGGTCTGAGTAAGATAGTGCTTGAGGAGACTCATTCCTCAATGTACCATAAGCTGAAGGATCTGTATTGGTGTTTAGGTCTGAAGTGTAATGTGGTATGGTTCACTGCTACATGTCCATTCTGTTAGGAGGTTAAGGAAGAGCATAAGAAGCCTACAAGAACCATATAGCCCTTGTCGATAGCATAGTGGAAGTGGGACATTGCTACCATGGACTTTGTGGTTGGTCTTCTTAGGACAACCAAAGGTCATGATTCCATTTGGGTTATAGTTGACAGGTTGACCAAGTCAGCTCATTTTCTTCTAGTCAACACAACATATTCAACAAAGAAGTTGACACATATATATGTTGATGAGATAGTTTGACTGCATGGTATTCCAGTTACCATCATATCTAACAGAGGCCCACATTTTACTAGTAGGTTTTGGGAACGTCTGCATGCAACTACAAGGACAAAACTGAGGTTTAGTACAACTTTTCATCCACTGGTATGGCTCATCTAGGAGAACCATTCAGATGTTAGAAGATCTGTTGAGACCAAGTGTTCTACAATTACTTTGGAGTTGCGTTATACATCTGAGTTTGATAGAGTTCTCTTACAACAATAGTTATCATAGAAGTATAAACATGGAACTGTATGATCATTGTATGGTAGATGTTGTCAGTCACCTCTTTGTTGGTATGACACTGGTGTATATCATCTTTTGAGCCCAGAGCTAGTGTAGCAGACTATAGAGATGATCAAGATGATACAATAGTAGTTGAAAGCAGCTAAAGATAGACAGAAGTCATATGTCAATAATTGCCATAGATAGGTGGAGTTTCAAGTAGGATACTATGCCTATCTTAAGGTTTTCCCATGGAAAGGTGTGTTGCGGTTTGGTAAGAAGGATAAGTTTCCTCCAAGATATACGAGACCATACCTTATCTTATCACATGTTGAGAAGATGGCATGCAGGTTGGATTTACCGCTAGATTTTCATATGCTACATAATGTCATCCATGTCTACATTTTGAGGATGTGTTACCTTGACACTGAGAAGATGATACAACAAGTGGAGGTTGAGTTGGAGGAGGTTGTCTTGTATGTCGAGGGTCCTTTTTTGATCATGTATAAAAGAGTGAAGAAGATGAAGAAGAAGGATATAGTCTTAGTAAAGGTTTTGTGGCATCACCGTGGTGTGAAGGAAGCCACATGGGAATTAGAGGATGATATGTGTAGGAAGTACCCATCTTTGTTCATGTAGTATTTTGAGAGAGAAATCCTTATTAGGGGTTTATGGTTATAAGACCCATGGCCTTAATTATTGGTTAAACATACTTTCCCATCATAATTGGATTCCTAAAACCTTAATCAAACCCTAAGATATTCTTTTTTATCATGTGACAAGCTCAAGGTTCAAGTTTGGTCCAATTTGAACACCGTTTGAGCAATTTATGCAAATATGTGCATGTTTTTTACTCTTATGTAATTCACCCATATGTAGGGTTTTTCTTGAAATTTTTCACATGCTTTTTGTGTCGCACATGTTTTTCTATCATGCTTTATATAGTTTTGCTTATGGGAACCTTTCTTCATCTTGGTTTGAGGTATGACATCTGGCCTTATATTGAGATTAGAATTTTCTCTCTTTAATGCCCTAACTCAAGGTTGACCTTGAGTATTGAGCAAACAAGTTTTGGTGCTCTCCAAGCTTTCTGGAACCACCTAGGGATGTTTTTTGATGAGAATTCTGATTCATCTTTGTCATCTACATTCCTAGGGTTGGCAGTCGATGATTTTTCTGACCATCTTTGCCGCCAAGATTTCTTTTTTGTCGCCACGTTCTATGACCCTTGGTGGTCGATGAGTTTCCTGACTCATCCTAGTCACCAAGTGTTCTTGTTGTGGTCGACTTGGTTTCATGTATGAGATGCTTGCATGGATGAAATGTTTTAACCTTGGACACATGTCATGCATGGCTTGACACCTCTCCCTTTCTTTCTCTCACCCTCAACCTTATATGTACCTCCCTCCTTTCATGCAAACTAGTTCTACCTATCTCTCTCTCTCTCTCTCTCTCCATCCTTGATACTTGGAGCTCGGGACCCTTTCTTGGTGGAGAAGGAGGAGTCAAAGTAGGAGAAGCTTGTCTGATCTTGCTTGAATGTACACCTAGTGTTTGGATCCACCCATGTTGATGTCAGTTGGCGCTTCCTTGCTTTTCTTCTTGGTCTTGGTAAGTGAGATCTCCCTCTTTTCCTTTGTTTTCTTGCTATCCTACCCACCACTCTCTTCATTTTGGTTGGATCCATGGTGTATTTGGAGTTAGAGGTTGAAGACACCTTTTTTTTTGCTTCCTTGACTCCAGGTTCATTACCTTTTCAGTAGAAGGAGCTAGATTAGCTGAGTCGAATTCTCAAGCTTGGGTTTCTTCCTTCTTCCTTTGAGCTACCATGTTGTTTTAAGCTTCTTCATCATCTCTATGGTGAGTTATATAACATTCTTCATGATTATTTCTTACTCTTATATTGCATGTACATGATCTTACTCTAAACTATTGCTCCAAGTAGAAAGATGCTACCTTTGCCTAGGGTTGATCTTAGATGGTAGATTTTGAGTAGATGGCCTTTCTTGATGATCCTCTAAACTTGGTGCAAGATTTTTTTATTGAAGATAGTGAACTCTAGATCTTGCATAAGTGTGTGATGCTATGTGGCCGCCAAGGTTTCACTCTATGTGGTCGATGAGATTGTGATCTTATGTGGTCTTCATGTTTTGAATCCATGTAGTCAATAAGATTTTGAACTTATGTGGTAGACAAGTTTTGAATTCATGTGGTCAATGAGATTTTGATTTTATGTGGTCACATAGGTTTTAATCCAGGTGGTCTATAAAATGTTGAACTTGTGTGGTCGCCAAGTTTTGAACTCATGTGGTTGATAAGATTTTGAACTTATGTGGTCTCCAAGTTTTGAATTCATGTGGTTGATGAGATTTTGAACTTATGTGGTTGCCATGTTTTAAATCCATATGGTAGATGAGATTTTGAAATCATGTTGGCTTCCAGGATTTGTATATATTAATGGTCACCAACTTTCCTAACCCTGGAAGTTGCCAAAAGTTTCCTAACCATAGTGGTCATTGAGGATCCTATCCCTAGTGGTCACCAAGGATCCTAACCCTAGTGGCCAATGAGGACAACTGACCCTAGTAGTCGCCAAGATCTTGTAACCCTAGTGATCGCCAAGATTTTCAAACCCTAGTGGTTGATGAGAAATTCTGGATCTATGGTTGATATGTTTTCCTGACCTATGATTGATGGATTTTCTAATCCTATGAATATGAGTCAAGAGTTTTAGTTGTATGGAATCATATGGTAACCCCCAATTAAGGGACACCAAGAGGTTGAAGCCGCACCCATAAACTCCGGATCAAAAGTTCGACATATAGCCAAAAACAATTATTAAATTCTAACAGACTATATTGAAAAATGGTAATAAATTTTTTTACATAACTTTGAAAAGTTTGGAATAAACTAAAATTCTAACCATAGCTGAACAATTCTAACTAATTCATCCTTGTTCTTTAATTCTTGAATTCACAATGTGTCGCTTTACTTTTTGTACTTTTGAGATTTGTACCTAAATCGCCGACAAACAAAATGACGGTCAACCGAAGCTGGTATGTGGAGGAAACAGATAATGTTGAACTATGTTAACGATATAATCATTCAATTAATCATTTAACCATCAAGATTACATTTTAAGCCATACAACTCAATCCATACATATTCTCAAAACTGTGGGTTGTCCTTGTAGTGGACATGGATACTACCTCTCTTTTAGGTAATAGAGTCGCATGTCACTACCCGAAGATAGACAAATATCTAACTCAATGTTACTTGATGGTCCTACCTCAATGGTAGCCATGTACTAAGTCATCCATAGACCTGATGGACCTACCCAATAGGTAGCCATGTACTAGGTCTTCCTCTGACCTGATGGACCTACCCATAGGAAGCCATGTACTAGGTCAACTAGAATGCCACAGAGAAAACTGAGATCTGAGCTTGTAGGCATGTATCATTTGTGATAGTCATAGCCAAATTATAATATGCATGGACTAAATTCATCCAACAGTTTATTCAAGTCATCGGTGAAAATCTCGGAAAACCACAGAAATCTATCTCGAGATATTCATAAGCGTAACCACATACCTTTGGTTGCAGATTTCAAGATACAAACAAATATGCAGAGAAACCCAATCAAGCAAGCAATGAGGAAGAGAATCCTGAAATAAAAGTACAATTTTCCTTTTATTAATATTTATCCAATTTTCATCACATTACTTAGGATTTCAATTCTTATTTTAGGGTTCCTTTGGAAATTAGGGTTTTTACTTATTCTTTCCTTATTATCATCCTTAATTTATCAAAACTATATAAAACCCCTAATTTCTCATTGTATCTCTTTTAAAAAGTTTCAGAATCTTTATTAAACATCTGATTATCTTATTCCAAATAAATATGATTTTTATCCCCTTTTATCCCAAATTAGGGTTTTCCATGTGAATTAACCTTCTTTTAGGTATTACAATTCTAAATTAAGCACTTTTGCATTCAAATAGATAGTCAAACCACTTTTATCATTAATAGGGGTAAACTTAACAATTTGACCTATTGATTCATCAAATTATACTCTTAGCATTCAATTAGGGTTTCTCATCAAATTTTAATACACTTTATTAGAAAAGTAGGACACTTTTGCAAATCAGAGAAGAACTAGGTTCTCAAATAATTTTTATTAGATTCCACATATTTTTCTACACAACTTTCATATAAAAAGTTTTATCATACGAGATTCCTAGTTATTTCTATCATTTTTGCAAGAATAATCCTTTTTCTGATTTATTTGATTAGAGAGGGATTTATCGGAAAATCCTCAGTCGCTCGATCTGTGGACCGGTGGTCCGCTTCATGGATCCGACGATCCCAGTTGCGCGCGCCTAACCAGAGTTGCTCCCGCCCTAGAATGCTAGATGTTGAGGGAGACCACCGTGGTCCCTGATGCAACGGCGATCTGATCGTCTCCTTCCTCCGTCCCAACTACCCTGCGAGGGTCAACCTTGGGGTTGACTCTAAGTTCTCGACCACCACAGCTCATACCACAAAGCCAGGGAGCGTCGTCTCCCTGCGTCAAACTCAACTGAAGATTCAATTGAGAGCCCAACATGTGCCACGACTCCTCCCCACTCGTCAGACCTCCGGCGAGGTTTACTGTTGGAATCAGGGGTGTAGGTCGGGGTAGATGAACTAATTGAAGGCACGAATTCGTTCGTCTCGTCCTCCTGTTGCGTCTGGTGTAGAAATCGGGGATGCTAACCCTCTCGTTTAACCCCCCCCCCCTTGTATATAGGGTCGAGAAAGCCCCTGTTGGATTGGGAACTTTCCCAATCGGAGACAAAACCTCGACAAACCAGGGATGAATCCCTTCGGTTTTCCTTCCCGAATCTAGAGGAAACTTCAGTCAGTTTGCAAACTTGATGGATTACGAGGAATCCAACACATAAGATTCGCCAGTCACTGGTAGAATCCCAGTCCGCGTTGGACTAAGACGATGAGTGGTGCCTGTTGGATTATGATCCAACGGCCCACCATCTTTGCGTTCAACTGATTAAAGGAAACTATTTTCCTTATTACAAAATAACTTCATATTTAAGGGTAACTTTAAAAAGCAATAACTCCCAAACCTTAATTCCTTTTTAATCCGAATTTTAAGGAATTCTTGTTCATACTTTTATCTCTTATCATGTAAAAATTGAAGCGATAATCTCAAGAAAACAATTCTTTTTCTTTAGTTGCAAGAAAACACCTATTTATTCATATTTTCCTCTTATTCTTTATTTCCCTTACTATTATATAATTATCTTGAGTTCCTTGAACCCCAAGGAACTTTTATAACTCGAAATTTCTATTTTGGGAAAACATTCCTTATCCTTTTGTTCTTATTTCATTTATTTCTTTATGTATTCTTTTAATCCTTTTCTTTTTCTCCTTCAATTGGGCTCAATGGCCAAAAAGGCCCAATAAGAAAACATACAAGATATCAAACACAAAATCAATTCAAATCAACTCATCACATCAACCACAGATTTCATTTATCTTTAAAAAGGAGATTCACAATTTCATTACATATTTTGTTAAAACTGGGGTTATAACATCCTCCCCTCCTTATAGGAATTTTGCCCTCAAAATTCAACAATCAAACAAACAAATCAGGATATGCTTTTTCCATGTCCGTCTTCATCTCCCATGTGGCCTCATCCTCTCCATGGTGTTTCCAAAGAACCTTTACCATCTCTATATTCTTATTTCTGAGCTCTTTTACCTTAGTATCTATAATACGCAAAGGTAACTCAGGATAAGACAGCTTTCCTTGAAGCTCAATAGGTTCAATGCTCAACACATGGCTCGGATCTTGCACATATCGCTTCAGATTGGACACGTGAAACACATCATGCATCATACTATATTGAGGGAGTAACGCCAAATGATAAGCCACCTCACCAATCCATTCTAATACTTCAAATGAACCCACATATCGGGGACTCAACTTTCCTCTGTTCTTAGCTATAGCTCAAAGCGGTCGGATTTTCAGAAAAACATGCTCTCCCACAGTGAAATGCACATCAGTCCTCTTCGCATCAGCATACGACTTTTGTCAATCCTGGGCTCTCTTTAGCCTTTGCCTGATCAAAGAAACTTTATCAGCATACACTTGGAGTTCATCTGACCTCAACAAGGTCCTCTCACCAACATCATCCCAGTGAAGTGGTGAACGAAACGGTCTCCCGTGTAGAGCTTCATATGGAGGCATCCCGATGTTGGCATGGTAACTGTTGTTGTAAGAAAACTCTACTAAAGGTAAGTACTGCTCCCATGATCCACCCCAATAGAGTACACAAGCTCTCAATAGATCCTCTAAAGTCTGGATTGTCCTTTCTGACTGTCCATCTGTCTGGGGGTGATAAGCGGTACTGAACTTTAACCTTGTACCAAGTTCCTCTTGAACCTGCTTCCATAGTTTGGAAGTAAACTTCGGATCTCTATCGAAGATGATGGAACTGGGTACGCCATGTAAACACACTATCTCTCAGATGTACAACTCAGCTAAGTCTGACACCTTGGAAGTGGTTTTCAGTGCAAGGAAGTGTGCTGACTTGGTGAGGCAGTCCACCACAACCCATATCGCATCATGACCTCTCTTGGTCCGGGGTAAACCCACCACAAAATCCATAGTGATCTGATCCCATTCCACTCTGGAATCTCTATAGACTGTAAAAGTCCATCGGGTCGTTGATGTTCAGCCTTCACCATTTGGCACGTAAGACAACTAGCCACATAAGCTGTAATGTCTCTCTTCATTCCTGGCCACCAGAAAAACCTCTGCATGTCCTTAAACATCTTGGTAGTCCCTGGGTGTACTGTGTAATTAGAACCATGAGCCTCTTGTAAGATGCGTTCTTTCAGTGGTGAGTCTTCATGAATCCATATACGACTCTCGAATTTGATCCCTCCATCTACTCCCAAAGAAAGGCGGGTTTGAGGCTTCTTCATCAAGCCCCTCATCTTGTCATGTTCCCAACTGGCCAACTGTGCTGCCACAATTTCACTCAACAATTCAGACTGTATCTGGATGTTGTCCAATCGAACTCGATCATCTAACGGTTGAGGAGACCATTTCACCAGCACTTCTAAGCTCTTCCACTGACTAGACGGAACAGCTGCACACCTGAGCTATTTCCGACTTAAAGCATCTGCTACGACATTCGCTTTCCCCGGATGATACGCAATGGTGAAGTCATAATCCTTCATGTATTCCATCCATATTCGTTGTCGTAGGTTTAAGTCTTTCTGGGTCAGAAGGTACTTTAGGCTCTTATGGTCAGTGAAGATCTCAAAAGTAGCACCATACAGGTAATGCCGCCAAATCTTTAACGCATGAATGATAGCAGCCAACTCTAAGTCATGCATTGGGTAATTCATCTCATTGGGCTTGAGTTGTCGCGAAGCATATGCAACCACATGCTGATTTTGCTCCAACACACAACCAAGACCCATTTTGGATGCATCGATGAAGATCATGAAACCCTCAGTGCCTGATGGTAGAGTCAAAACTGGTGTAGTGGTCAACTTTTCTTTCAGTTCCCGAAAACGAGTCTCACAAACATCAGACCACACAAACTTTGCATCCTTCCGAGCCAACATGGTCAATGGCAAGGCAGTCTTTGAGAAATCTTCAATGAAATGCCGATAGTATCCTGCTAACCCCAAGAAGCTTCAGATCTCAGAGGGGTTCTTCGGTGTAGGCCAGTCTCGAACTGATGAAACCTTGGCTGGATCCACTACGATTGTTCCTCCTGAGATGATATGTCCAAGGAACATGACTCAGTCTTTCCAAAACTCGCATTTTGAGAATTTCCCATAGAACTTCTGCTTTCTTAGGATATCAAGGACTTTACTTAGGTGGTCTCGGTGTTGTTCTAAGTCATTAGAATAAACTAATATGTCATGTATGAATACTATGACAAATGAGTCAAGAAAGGGTTAGAACACACTATTCATAAGGTTCATGAACACACTGGGTGCATTGGACAACCCAAAAGGCATAACCACAAACTCATAATGGCCATATCGTGTTTGAAAAGCTGTTTTTGGAATGTCCTCACTCTTAACTCTCAACTGGTGGTAACCCGATCTTAAGTCAATTTTAGAAAAGACTCGAGCAGACTTCAACTGGTCGAACAGGTCATCTATTCGGGGTAAAGGGTATTTGTTCTTAATGGTAGCTTGGTTGATCATCCGATAGTCTATACACATACGGAGCGAGCCATCCTTTTTCTTTAAAAAAAGGCATGGAGCTTCCCATGGTGATGTGCTAGGGCGGATAAAACCCTTGTCTAGAAATTCCTGCAATGGTTTCTTCAACTTGAGCAACTCTGCAGGGGCCATTCTATAAGGTGCACGTGAAATAGGGCTTGTTCCTGGAGCTAGCTCTATGGAAAAATCCACCTCTCTCTCGGGAGGAATCCCAGGTAGATCATCCGTAAAAACATCTGCATAGCTCTGTACTACCTCTATTCCTCTAAGGGTTGCACCTTGGGTTCGGGCTCTGTAACAACTGCTAGGAAAGCTTGACATCCTTTACTCATCATCCTTTCTACCTTCAAGGATGACACATACATGCTGGTGGTGGCATCTTTCCTACCTCTAATGACAAAAGGTGGGTGACCTGGTTTCTTAATGATCACTTTCTTTTCCCTACATTCCATATGGGCCCTATAGGTATAAAGCCAATCCATTCCAATGATCACATCAAAATCATTCATGTCAAGAAGGATAAAGTCTGTAGGAAACTCATGATCTCGATATTTCACAGGTATCACTGGAGTTTTCAAAAGAGAGGTAAATATTCGACCACTCGGGGTTGTAACATCTAAGACATATCCTAAATCCTTGATATCCAAACAAAGCATAGTCGCAAGATTCCTCGAAATGAAAGTATTAGTAGATCCAGAGTCAAATAATGCTTTTACATTATGTCCCATGACTTCAAGCATGCCTACATCATTTTTCATCATACATTAGACCATTACATGCTTAACTTTTAAAACATAAAAAAAACTCTAAGGGTTATTACCCTCAATCAACCGATTAGCATTAGCTTGAGCTTCTTCATTGTCAATAGTGAACACTCGAGCTTGTCTTCTTTCTCCAGCAGGTGGGGCCACAGCTACAGGTGGGGCTTCTACTAGTGGGGCTGCCACTGGACCTGGTCCTTTTGGTGCTGGTAGAGGACAAGCAGCCAGGATATGCCCCTCTTGCTGACAACGAAAGCAGACCCTCTTCTTGTGGCGACACTCACCCGAATGCCATTTCCCACAAGAGCGGCATCGCGGTCGGTTGTTTTCTGGCTGGGGTTTTCCTTTTCCTCCCTGTTTTCCTTTATCCTGATGACGTCCTGGACCCTTCTTGTGGTGGTTTCTCTGGCCTTGGACTCCTTCAGTGAAACCCAAAAACCCCTTGGGTGGGAGCTGGGCAGGAATCACAGTTTTCTCCATGTCCAAAGCGGTGTTGTAGTCTTCTGTGAAGCTTTTAGGTTTGCTTGCCATCACATGAGGCTTGATGGCAGGGTGAAGACGCTCTATGAAGTGATCCACGCTCCTTTCCTCATCCATCTTGTACCCAAATGTTCCAGGACTCGAAACTTGCACCCGAAGTCTGCCACAGAGGAATTTCCTTGAGTCATGTTAGTGAATTCCCTTTCCTTTTCCTTCTTAGCTGCAATAGGGACGAATCTAGAAGTGAAGATGGTCTTGAAATCAGCCCATGCCATTGGTTCCTCAGTCAGATCTCAGCCTGTGATGTGAGTCTCCCACCATATATTAGCTGCTCCTTCCAGGAGGTGAGCAACAAAGAGGACCTTCTTGCTTGGCTGTACTTCAAGCATGCAGAAACCATTCTCTATTGTAAGTATCCAGGCTTCTTCTTTATCAACCACCTCAGTCTTATCTTCTCCCCAGAACTTTTCTATGTTCAACTTGACGAAGTCTAGGATGGTGGCTCCCACACGTGGACGAACAAGGTATGGCTCACCATTCTCAGATCTAGCTAAGTCTCGAAGGGCCAAAGCATTAATAGCTTCTGTCAACATCCTCTGTTTCTCTATCCACAAGGTATCAGGGGTGTGGATCATCATGGTTCATTCTGGTTCACCATCTTGGTCCTCTTCCATCTTGGCTTCTTCCTCGTACACATGTTGCTCCTCATATCCTTGGTCTTCTTCTTGGTTCAGGTTACTAAATGGTACCGGGTTAGGGTTAGGGACCTCTTGAGTGACTTCTTCGGGCCTATTCCTCTTCTTAGAGGATCCACCATCATGGTTCCTCTTTCTCTTTTCAGAAGACTCCTTTACTTTATGGGGAGCCCAACCATTCCTAGTTGGATTCCCAGAGCCCTCAGGAATAGAAAAAGTCTTTGTTCGTGCCATCTACATAAGCATAAACAACAAACCTTTAGTTTATCATTTAAACTAGTTATACTTATGTTCAATGATATTTCATTACATATCTTTTATTAATTTGATGGAGGATCCTTAAACCCTTAACTTACTTGTCCATACCACTTGAGTGTGGAGGAGAGAGAGAATCCTACTCTTACAACCTTAATAGAATATGTGATGAGAAGAGACGAATAAGATGAGAGAGTCCTAAAGGTATCTTATTTCGAATCATACCCTAAGACTTTGGCCAGGCAGTCACACGTATCCGAGAGTCCTCGTATTCCGACTAGCGGTGCGGAGGAAAATATTGCCAGCCCCTTGTCGTGATCCTTTTCTAGACACCTCCGTCTTTCGGATAATCCTCTAATAACTCCCTTGGGTTCTATGGAGTTTGTAAAATTTAATAATTATTAATGGTTACATGAGGAACCTGGCTCTGATACCAAATGTTATGACCCCACCTTTCGGTAACCCCCAATTAAGGGAGACCAAGAGGTTCAAGACGCACCCATAAACTCCGGATCAAAGGTTCGACATATAGCCAAAAACAATTATTAAATTCTAACAGACTATACTGAAAAATGGTAATAAAATTTTTTGCATACCTTTGAAAAGTTTGGAATAAACTAAACTTCTATCCACAGCTGAACTATTCTAACTAATTCCACCTTGTTCTTTAATTCATGAATTCACAATGTGTCACTTTACTGTTTGTACTTTTGAGATTTGTACCTAAATCGCCGACAAACAAAACGACGGTCAGCCGAAGCTAGTATGTGGAGGAAACAGATAATGTTCAACTATGTTAATGATATAATCATTCAATTAATCATTTAACTATCAAGATTACATTTTAAGCCATACTACTCAATGCATACATATTCTCGAAACTGTGGGTTGTCCCTACAGTGGACATGGATACCGCCTCTCTTTTAGGTAAAAGAGTCGCATGGCACTACCCGAAGATATCCCAATATCTAACTCAATGTGACTTGATGGTCCTACCTCAATGGTAGCCATGTACTAAGTCATCCATAGACCTGATGGACCTACCCAATAGGTAGCCATGTACTAGGTCTTCCTCTGACCTGATGGACCTACCCATAGGCAGCCATGTACTAGGTCAACTATAATGCCACAAAGAGCACCAGGATCTGATCTTGTAGGCATATATCCTTTGTGATAGTCATGGCCATATTATAGTTTGCATGAACTAAATTCATCCAATAGTTTATTCAAGTCATCGGTGAAAATCTCAGATTACCCCAGAAATCTATCTCGAGATATTCATAAGTGTAACCACATACCTTTGGTTGCAGATTTCAAGATAGAATCAAATATGCAGAGAAACCCAATCAATCAAGCAATGAGGAAGAGAAATCCTAAAATAAAACTACAATTTTCCTTTTATTAATATTTATCCAATTTTCATCACATATCTTAGGATTTCAATTCTTTTTTTAGGGTTCCTTTGGAAATTAGGGTTTTTACTTCTTCTTTTCTTATTATCATCCTTAATTTATCAAAACTATATAAAACACCTAATTTCTCATTGTATCTCTTTTAAAAAGTTTTAGAATCTTTATTAAGCATCTGATTATCTTATTCCAAATAAATATGATTTTTATCCCCTTTTATCCCAAATTAGGGTTTTCCATGTGAATTAACCTTCTTTTAGGTATTACAATTCTAAATTAAGCACTTTCACATTCTAACAGATAGTCAAACCACTTTTATCATTAACAGGGGTAAACTTATCAATTTGACCTATTGATTCATCAAATTATACTCTTAACATTCAATTAGGGTTTGTCATCAACTTTTAATACACTTTATTAGAAAATTGAGACACTTTTTCAAAACAGAGCATCACTAGGTTCTCAAATCTTTTTTATTATATTCCTCATATTTTTCTACACAACTTTCATATAAAAAGTTTTATCATACGAGATTCCTAGTTATTTCTATCATTTTTGCAAGAATAATCCTTTTTCTTATTTATTTGATTAGAAAGGGATTTACCAGAAAATCCTCGATCGCTCGATCTGTGTACCGGTGGTCTGCTTCTTGGATCTGACGATCCCGGTTGCGTCTGCCTAACCAGAGCTTCTCCTGCCCTAGAACGCTAGATCTTGAGGGAGACCACCGTTGTCCCTGATCCAACGGCGATCCGATCGTCTCCTTCCTCCGTCCCAGCTACTCTGTGAGACACCACGAAGCCAAGGAGCGTCGTCTCCCTACGTCGAACTCAATTGAAGATTCAATTCAGAGCCCAGCACGCGCCGCGACTCCTCCCCACTCGTCGGACCTCCTGTGAGGTTTACTGCTGGAATCGGGGGTGTAGGTCGGGGTAGATGAACTAATTGAAGGCACAAATTCGTACGTCTCATCCTCCCGCAGCGTTTGGTATAGAAATTGGGGATGCTAACCCTCTCGTTAACCCCCCCTATATATAGGGTCGAGCAAGCCCCTGTTCGATTGGGAACTTTCCTAATCAGAGACAAAACCTCGACAAACCAGGGATGAATCCCTTCGGTTTTCCTTCCCGAATCTAAAGGAAACTTCAGTCAGTTTGCAAACTTGATGGATTACGAGGAATCTAACAGATAAGATTCGCCTGTCACTGGTAGAATCCCAGTCCGTGCTGGACTAAGATGATGAGTGGCGCCTGCTGGATTAAGATCCAATGGCCCACCATCTTTGCGTTCAACTGATTAAAGGAAACTATTTTCCTTATTCTAAAATAACTTCATATTTAAGGGTAACTTTAAAAAGCAATAACTCCCAAACATTAATTCCTTTTTAATCCAAATTTTAAGGAATTCTCTTTCATACTTTTTTATCTTATCATGTAAAAATTGAAGCCATAATCTCAATAAAACAATTCTTTTTCTTTAGTTGCAAAAAAACACCTATTTATTCATATTTTCCTCTTATTCTTTATTTCCCTTGCTATTATATAATTATCTTGAGTTCCTTGAACCCCAAGGAACTTTTATAACTCGAAATTTCTATTTTGGGAAAACATTCCTTATCCTTTTGTTCTTATTTCATTTTTTTCTTTATGTATTCTTTTAATCCTTTTCTTTTTCTCCTTCAATTGGGATCAATGGCCAAAAAGGCCCAATAAGAAAACATACAAGCTATCAAACACAAAATCCATTCAAATCAACTCATCACATCAACCACGGATTTCATTTATCATTAAAAAGGAGATTCCCAATTTCATTACATATTTTGTTAAAACGGGGGTTATAACATGTATGGTGATGGTTTGATGTGCTTTGATAAGGCATGGAGAGATAACGTTGTTCTTACATGGAATGATGTGATGGTCTTAATGACCAGTTGGCATTGTTGAGCCCTTATGGATTTGTGATCTAATTGATGATGTGACAAGAATTGGTATCCTATGATGATGTGATAAGAACTATAATTCATACATTTTATATCTTCTAGAGTTGTAACATACCCATGTTATTGTAGAATTCTTTTAGTGTTTTCTTGTAACTTGATTGATGAATCATTAACTCACAAATTTGGCATTAACTAATCAAGTGAAATCCTAATCGTATAGTTTCCTTCACTGTAGATCCATTCCGATGTCAGGATTTATTGGATTGTGAAACAAGTATTCCTCTAATTCAAGTTTGAAGTCATACATTGTTGAGTATATGTAAGGTTTTGAGAATGGCTATAGTCATACCTCAAAAAGAGAACGGATGATGTTGTATCTGATAAAAATAAGATTCAGTATATGTGATGTTTGAGGACAACTACGGTTGTACCTCAAATGATAGGGTTTGTATACCCTAGTTACTAGTGTCGTGACCTATATACCAAGGGTTGACTAGGTTGTTTTGCATATTGACTATATATGTCGTTGTGGATGACTTGTACTGACTGAGGGAGAATAAGATCTTAGGATTGTGGCACTCCAAGATCATGTATGGAACTGATTTTAACTTAGTAGTGGTTAGCTGGAGTCTGAATGGTATACCTCAAACTTTCGAGGTCTTAATAAAAGATGGAACCCAACCATGTAGTATATTTTCTTAGGTTTAAACACGGTTCACATTATTTGATAACCCTTGTCTTGTTTCTTATATTGTTTAATTGTTATATAATGCGGTAAGAGAAATCAACTGGTTAATAAATAATAGTGTTATTTGTTCATTTATATACTTGTTAATCATGCGTGTTATCTTTGTTTATCTGTTAAATCTTCTTAACTTGTTTAATAATAAAACCTTTCGTAATCAATAATCCTTGTTGAGAGTTATATCTCTTGCTAGGATGTTGGTCTCACCTCGTGGGTCACAACATCTTTTTAGGTGATTGTTAGTGATGTCGTAAGGATTGTGGTAGTGAAGAAGAGGATGTTGGAGAGAAGTATGAGCAAAAAGTTGCCTAGTAGTTGGTGTGTCCTAGAGTCATCCCTATACTCTTAGGTCTAGGAAGTGGATGTTTTATAGATGATATATCATCAACTTAATTTTTTTGCAATGTGCTAGTGTCTGTATATGGCATGTATATGTGGAACATATGGTTTGTATATAGGTTGTGGCCTCAACCACTGGACATGCATGTAAATACCTGATATGAAATATAGTGATATTTAAGTTGTTGGACCTTTAAATAAGTATTTTTGAACATGACGGTAATGTTTAAATCGGTTTTAATTTACCAGCTATTCTGATAGTGTGGTTATTAATAGTTGATTGTGTGTTTCATTTTGAGTAACCTCATTTACCATGATAGGGCATCACAATTTAGGTTGGTATCAGATCTTTAGGTTCATTGAGTCCACATTGACATAGGACATAGGTTTGTGTTGGTTCTTACATAATCCAATATATTTGATCATAGCTTAAGATTATGCAAATTTGTCTGGAGAACGTGAAGAACATGCAGAAAATAGCTACGTCGTGCCAGGAGGTGGCAGTAGGAGGCCGACACATGAAGGTAGAGTGCATGTGAAGGGGCCAAAACAACCCGCAATGTCTCAATTTGATCCTACAGCCATGGCAAATCTTGCCTTTTATTCCATTCTTAGATATCTCATGACGATGATTACTCACTTAGCAGATAGAGTGCTCGTACCTCAAGCTAGATCATCCATCCCTAATGTGTAATCTTAGGGCTTTGGGATGATGTTTGATAGTTTGTGGTGTGATGAATCTATCGATTATGCGAGTACAGTAGACCCAAGTGATGTTGATATGTGGTTGATCGGGCTTGAGAAGGTGTTCAAGATCCTCAACATCCCAGATGTAGACAAGGTGAAGCATGCATGTTGTTTACCTGTTGAAGGGAATTGTTGGACACTTGTGTGCCTTAGAAAAGGAAAAGAGACCACTGGTTGTGATATGTTGGGGGGATTTTTGGCTAGAGTTTGTGAGTTGTTAATTTTGTGAGACAAGTCTGGATGAGAAGACAACATAGTTTGAGAAGTTGCATCAAGGTTCAATGTACATGAATATGTATGCGGTGAATAATATGGGGCTTTTGAGTTTCTGTCTTCATATGGAAGCAACAAAGAAGGAGAGGAGTCAGAGGTATGAGTAGGGTCTCAGCACAGAGTTGTCTATGACAATGTCTGACTTGGAGAAGAGATAGAGGTTCTCTTCCTTTTTGGTATGTGAGGAGGATTGAGAGGTCTTCTATCAAGAAGCGTGAAGCCAACGCTAAGAAGAAGCTCGCTCACATCTAATGGCAATCACCTGGTGGCTTTAAGAAGACTATGATTTCTTCACCGTAGTCACAACAAAGATCAACTTTTTCTGAATCATGATCAGGAGTGTCATCATTGTGGTCCCTGAGCAAGGGCAGATGTCTTAACTTTCAACCAGTAGGAGCACGTAGTACATTGCCTTTGTTTGGGATAGGGTTGTCTAGGACGTAGTAAGAATCAAGGCCTTATTATAAGTGTGCAAATGTAGGTGATTTGATGTGGACATGCCCTATGAAGAATGAAGAAGTGACACAACAACTGAGGCAAAGTCAGCAAGGTTCCCAATAACACATATGTGGTGGTGGTACAGAACGCGGTCAGGCGTCGTAGGTGGGTGATCTAGACCAGCTAGCAGATGATGTGGATGACAACATGTGATGACTAAATTCTATTCTATGTGTCAAATAGAGGGAGTCGTCAATCTACAGGTCATGACAGGTCAGATGGAACTTCTTCACTTTGACTTATCTGCTTCTTCTTTCATATCTATTTTGGTAGACCCGAGTGTGACACACTCTTTTATCACCACATAGGTGATAAGTAGTTCTTATCTATCTATTTGTAGTAGATCCGATGGTCTTCAGCTGGAAACCACTTTAGTTGGTTCCACTGAGTGTTGGGAGTTGTGTCCGTTGTGCATTCTTTCTTTTTCAAGATGACTCATTCAAGTGGATCTTATGTCACTTGACATGCATGGATTCGATGTGATCCAAGGGATGGATACCTTAGAGAAGTATAAGGTTATTTGGGACTGTAGTTCCAAGGTGGCTACATTTTGTGATGACAATTTTTTGTGGGTCCTCCAAGGAGATAGGAAGATTCTTCCAACATGTTTGATGTCCACTATGATAGAAGGGAGGTTGATAAGGAAAGGGTGTGAGGCCTTATTGGCACATGTTTTGGATACCAAGAGGAGAGGTCCTAGTATCTTGGAGGTACCAGTAGTGCAAGAGTTTGAGGATGTCTTCCTAAAAGAGTTTCCCGGTGTTCCTCCCTAGAGAGATTGATTTTGAGATCAATGTTTTCCTAGTACACAACCCATAGTGCAGTCACCCTACATGATGGCACCAACAGAGATGTAGGAGTTGAAGAAGTAGTTGTAGAAACTGCTAGATAAGGGTTTCATCAGACTAAGCACTTCCCCTTGGGGGGTTCCTCTGATGTTTGTGAATAAGAAAGATGGTTCCATGAGGCTTTGTATAGATTACCAATAGTTGAACAAGGTCACAGTGAAGAACATGTACCTGTTGTCGAGGATTGATTATATATTTGACCAGTTAAGTGGTACTACAATGTTCTCAGAGATAGATCTAAGGTTAGGATATCACCATCAAAGGATCAAGGTAGATGACATACCTAAGGATGCTATTAGGACTAGGTATGGACATTATGAGTTTGTGGTTATGTTGTTTGGGATAACTAACACATCAAAAAATTTCATGGATCTAATGAACAAAGTGTTTAGATCATATCTACATCAATTCATGGCGGTGTTCATAAATGACATCCTTATATACTCTAGGTATGCTCAACCACATGAGCAACATCTTTCCCAACCATTGACGTTATTGAGGCAACACCAGTTGTATGGAAAGTTCAACAAGTGTCATTTGTGGTTAACCGAGGTATATTTTCATAGTCATGTCATATCTTCTAAGGGTTTCTGTGTGTATCTGAAGAAGGTTGAGTCTGGGTGACTATGGGAATCACCCAAGACACCAAGTGAAGTTTGAAGTTTCCTAGGCTTGGTTGGTTACTATAGAAGGTTCATTAAGAATTTTCAGTGTTATAGTGTCACCCCTAACCAAGTTGACTAGGAAAGGTGTTTCTTTAATCTAGGAAGACTAGTCTTAGTGTTCCTTCTAGTTGTTGAAGGAGAAGTTGACTATTACTCGAGTGTTAGTGCTGCCAGAGCAAGGGAGAGCATATAACATCTTCTGTGAGGCTTTAAAGAATGGCTTGGGATGTGTTGATGCAGGACAAAAACGTCATTACTTTTGCTTCGTGACATCTTAAGAAACATTAGGAAAACTACCCAACTTATGACTTGGAACTAGAATCTATGGTTCATGCCCTAAAGATATGTAGGCACTATCTATATGGATAGAAGTGTCAAATATTCACCGACCATAAGAACCTTCAGTATATCTTCTTGAAGTAGGAGATGAACATGAGACATAGAAGATGGATGTAGAAGATCAGAGATTATGATTGAACAATAGACTAGCATCCTGGGAAGGAAAATGTGGTGGCTGATGCATTGAGTGGAAAGTCATTTTCGTCATCATCTGTAAACAAGTCACAATTACACTATGTAGTGTGTCATAAGTAGGATATGGTGATGTCATTTCTCCAAATGAATGTAAAGTTGGGATTATATTTGTTGGCAATATTGCTAGCACAATTGCAGGTTAAGCCTAACTTGATACAACATATCAGAGATTCAAAGAAGAGTGATACTGTGGTACAAAATATTGGGTTAGAGTTTGGCCATAGGAAGTATGATGGCTTCCATGTGTCAGGCGATGGGATAGTTTGGTGTCACAATAGGAGAGTGGTTCCATAAGTTGATGTACTAAGGAAGATGATGCTTGAGGAGGCTCATTCCTTGATGTACACAATGAATCCTAACAATACCAAGATGTACCATAATCTAAAGGATCTATATTACTATCAAGGTCTAAACTTTGATGTGGTAGAGTTCGTTGCTTAGTGTCCAGTCTATCAGTAGGTCAATATAGAGCATCAAAATCCTGCAGAAACCTTGCATCTCTTGATAATACTATAGTGGAAGTGGGATCATGTTACCATGGACTTTGTGGTTTGTCTTCCTAGGACGTCCAAAGGTCATGATTCCATTTAGGTGATATCTGACATGTTGATCATGTCAGCACATTTCCTTCTAATCAAGACAGTGTATACAATAGATAAGTTGGCACATATATGATGATGAGATAGTTCAGATGCATGGTATTCCAGTTACCATTATATTCAACAAAGGACCACAATTTATGAGTAGGTTTTGGGAATGTCTGCATGCAGCTATGGGGATACAAATGAGGTTTAGTACAAGTTTTTATCCATGGATAGATGGCCATTATGAGAGAATCGTTCAGACATTGAAAGATCTATTGAGAGCATGTATTGTATAGTTTCTTTGGAGTTGGGATGTTTAAACTAGTTTGATAGATTTTCATACAACAACAGTTATCATAGAAGTATAGACATGGCACCGTATGAAGTGATGCACAAGAGTCATTGTCAGTCACCTATTTGTAGGTATGAAACTGGTGAGTATTAACTTTTGGGTCTAGAGTTAGTGCAATAGACTATATAGAAGATCAAGGTGATACAACAATAGTTGAAAGAAGCTCAATATAGAAATAAGTCATATGTTGATAATCACTATAGACTACTAGAGTTAAAGTAGGAGACAATGTGTATCTTAAGGTTTCTCATTGGAAGGGTGTGCTGACATTTGGTAGGAAGGCTAAGTTGGCTCTGAGATATATGGGACCATACCCTATTTTAGCATGTGTTGGGATGATGGAATACAAGTTGGAGTTACCACAAGAGTTGCTCATGTTGCCTAATAACTTCCATGTCTCCATGTTGAGGAAGTGTCACCCTAACATCGAGTAGATGATACATCCAGTGGAGGTTGAGTTGGAGGAGGATGTTTTGTATGTTGAGGGTCTTGTGTTGATCCTGTATAGGAGGGTGAAGAAGTTGAATAAAAGGATGTCATCTTAGAAAAGGTTTTGTGGCACCACCGTGTTATGTTGGAAGCCACATTGAATTAAAGGATCAGATCTATAGGAAGCACCCATCTTTGTTTGTGTAGGATTTCAAGGGTGAAATCCTTGTTAGGGGTTTATGGTTCTAAAACCCCTATCCTTATTTTTTGGTTGAAAATGCTTTCCCATCATAATTGTATGCTTAAAACCTTAATCAGACCCTATGATGTGCTTTGATATCATGTGACATGCTTAAGTATCTTCTTTGGTCCAGTTTGGACATTGTTTGAGCAAGTGATGCAAATATGTGCTTGTTTTGTACTCTTATGAAATGTACATTTATCTAGGGTTTTTCTTACAATTTTTCACATTATCGTTGTGCCTCACATGTTTTCATATCATGTTTGATATAATTGTGCTTTGGGGTGCCTTACATAATCTTGGTTTCAGGGATGACATCTAGGCTTGGGTTGAGATTAGGTTTTTTTTATCTTTGATCTCCTAACTCAATGGTGACCTTGAGTGTTGAACTACATAGGGTTGGTGGTCGACAAGTTCTCTTTATCCACCTATAGTTGGTAGTCTATGATACTTGTAACTCATCTTGTATTCCAACATCCTAGGGTTGGCAGTCTATGAGTTTTATGACCATCTTGGTCGCCAAGTTCTTTGACCCTTGGTGTTCGATGAGTTTCCTGACTCATCCTAGTCACCAAGTGTTCTTGTTGTGGTTGACCTAGTTGCAGGGATATGATGCTTGCATGGACGATATGTTTTGACCTTGGACACATGGCATGCAATGACTTGACACCTCTCCCTTTCTTTCTCTCAGTCTAAGCCTTATATATACCTCCCTCCTTGCATGAAAACAAACTCTTTATACACCTAGATCTCTAACTCTTCTTCCTTTCTACTAATATCTCATCCCCCTTGCTTGGTGAAGAAGGAGGAGTCAAAGTATGTGAATCATTGCCGATCTTGCTTGCATGTACACCTACAGTTTGGATCCACCGTTGTTGAGGTCGTTTGGTTCTTCTTTGCTTTGCTTCTTGTTCTTGGTAAGTGAGATCTCCCTCTTTTCCTTCATTTTCTTTCTACCCCACCTCTCTCTCTCTTCTTCTTTGTCAGATCCATGGTGGACCTTGATCTAGCGGTTGAAGACACCTTCTTTCTTGCTTCCTAACCCTACGACTCGCCAAAAGTTTTCTAACTGACAAAAGCTTTCTAACCCTAGTGGTTTCCAAGGATCTTAACCCTAGTGCTCTATGAGGAGACCTAAGCCTAGAAGTCTCCAAGATATTCTAACCATAGTAGTCACCAAGGATTCCCGATCCATAGTTCCTGCTAAGAATTTCTGACCCTAGTGGTCGATGAGAAATTCTAACTCTATGGCCGCTATGTTTTCTTAACCTATTATTGAATCCTATGAATATGAGTCAAGAGTTTTGGTTGTATTGAAGAAGATGGTGATGTTTGAACTTATGCTTTTATGGTCCGATGGGAATGCTAAGAATTAGGGTTTATCATTGAGTGTTGTTTTGCAAACTTCAATTCAACATAGCTTGTTGAGCCTAACTCTTATACAAATAAGTGATGATACTGGTAATTATAATTAGATTCCTGGTATGATTGGAATGATGATTAACACTCTCTTAATGTTTTTATAACCATAATATGTTGACATATGAACGTCATAGTATCTTAAATGTAAAGTTATGTCAAACTTATATGTCACTTGTATTGTGATGGTTTTTTGAGCCTTGGTAAGACATGGAGCGGTAATGATGTTTTTACATGGAATTTTGTGATGGTTTTAGTGACCTTTTGGCATGGTTGAGCCCTTATGGAGGTGTGGTCCTATATATGATGTGAATTGGTATCAAGTCATGATGTGATAAGAATTATAATGCATACAATTTATATCTTCTCGAGTCGTAACATACCCATGTTTTTATAGAACGCTTTTAGAATTTTCTTGTAATTTGATTGATGAAGCATTATCTCACTTAATTGGCATTAACTAATCAAGTGAAACTCTAATCATGTAGTGCCATGCACTGTACATTTATTCTAGCATTAGGATGTATTGGATGGTGAAATGAGCATTCCTCTAGTAAAAGCTCATAGTCATATACTATTGAGTAAATGCATGTTTTTGGGGATGTCTATAGTCATACCTCGGTCAAAGAATGGTTAAGGCCATATCTGAGATGATTATGATTTAGTATACATGATGTTTGAGGACCAACAGGGTTGTACCTCAGATGATAGGGTTTCTATAGCTTGATTATATATGTTATTGTGGTTGACTCTTACTAACTAAGGGAAAATGAGATCTTAGGATTTTGCCTCTCCTAGATCTTTTATGAAATTGATTTTGACTTTGTAATGGGAAGTTGGAGTCTAAGTTGTATACCTCAAACTCCCTAGGTCTTAATAAAAGATCTAACCCAGTCGTGTAATATAATTGTTCAGGATTAAACACAATTTATGTTGTTTCATAATCTATACCATGTTTCTTATACTGCTTAATTCTTATATAACGTTGTAAGAGAAATCAAAGGTTAAGTAATAATAGTCTTATTTGTTCCTTTATATACTTGTTAATCATGCATGTTATCTTGGTTAATCTGTTTAATCTGCTTAACTTGTTTAATAATATAACTTGTTGTAATAAAAAACCATTGTTGCGAGTTATATCTCTCATTGAGACATTGGTCTAAACTCATGGGTTGCCACATCTTTGTAGGTGATTGTCAACAATGTCATCAGGATTGTGGTAGTGAAGAAGAGCAGCTAGGAAAACAATATGAGAAGAAGGTTTTCTAGTAGTCAGTGCATCCTATAGTCATCCTTGTACTCTCGGGGATGGGCATGGGATATTTTGTATATGATAAGTAAACCGACTCAAGTTTTTGGCAGTGTGCTAGTGTTTGTGTATGGCATGCATATGTGGAACATCTCTTTTGTATAGAGGTTGTGGCCTCACCCATTGGACATGCATCTAAATATCTGATATGGATAATGTTGTTATGAAGTTGTTATGGTAATCTTTAAATTAGTTTTAGTTTACTGACTTTTCTATTTATGTGGTTATTAGTAGTTGATTGTGTGTTTCATTTTGAGTAATCTCGTTTATGGTGACGTGGCATCACACTATCCCTCTAGATAAGAACTTCATTAAATGGGTTGTCATCCGAAGCTCTTTGGCCCTGAATAACAATATTCTCAATAATTTTAGGGTTGTCAGAAAATTGCCCAACTTATTCCAGAATAAAAGTTAGCATTGACATTCTTCAATTTTTCATAGAGTCTAAATAGAGAATGTCCTTCAACATCAATACTTCAACTGTTAGCAAAACAATCTATAAAACCTTCAGCAGAAGTCTAATCATTGTTAAAGTGAACAGGTGCTTTAACTATTTTCCCTTTGCAAGCAGACATAGTGATGACCATGTGATCACTAGTGATAGTAGAGTGAGCAAGAGCCTTGAATCTAGGAAACTGTTCATAAAATCATTGTTATAAAGAATCTTATTCATTATAGGAATCACAAAATATTTTCTACTTTGATGATTGTCCCACATAAAGAAGGAACCACTTAAATCATGTTCATACATACCACTATGTAAAATACAATCATTAAAATCTTGCATACTTATTTCGATGGTGGTTCTTTTCTAAGACACTCAATGCCTTTCCTAACAGTGTTGAAATCCCCAATTAGTAACCAAGATTCATTCACATGACTATTAAAACTTTCAATATCAGGCCATAATACAATTATATCATAATCATCATTGTGACCATATACTCCAATAAAAAAAGGAATGTGGATTATCACCTAGATCATCAACTTTAGAATGAACAAGTTGGTCAGGTTCAAATAGTTTGTTGCTTGCACACTAATCGAACTTCCACATGATCATCACTCTCCCTAGTACATGGGACGTGTGGTTTGATATCTAGGAGTAACTAGGAAAGAATCTACTAACAAGCTTATAAACTTTACAACTTGTAACTTTCATTTCAGTAAGGATAATCACCGTCAGCTTTATCCTTCTCAAATCCTTGTGAACCTCAAAGAATTTATTGTTTAAACCTCTAACATTCTAGGAGTCGATCGTGATGGAGGATTCATCCTTTAGACACATTTTCATCCAATATTTCACTCGGTAGATCTATTTTCTCCATCGTGACATTATGCCCTTTAAATCGATTATTCAGAGTTGCCTTGTGGTCCACAATCTTTTTTGTAGTTTTAGATTTCTTTTTGTTAGGTACATTTCTAAACTCAGCTTCCTTAGTCTTACTTGGTTCTATAGGAGTATTATCTGGTGTGATTGTGATGACAACATCGTTATCAACTTTCTCCTTCTACTTATTACCGAAATCAGTAAGAGCTTTCATTAGATTTTCATCTTGATAATCAATTTTATCACTCTAATCTTGGAGTCAAGACAAATTATCATCTTCAATCATAGGATTTGCATCTGATAGTGGTTGACTAATGTTAGCATCATCTTTTGAGCTTTTAGGAGACTTTGATGTTAGATTGCTATCCGCTATAGACACATTTTTCCTTATCCAAACCATTCTACCTTCATTAGAACTCATACTCTTAGTACATGATGAACACTTCATAGGATTCCATGCATACTCAAACGTAATGATATGAGAGTCACCTTCATCGGAGAAAAGTTCCAGATCTGTTGGAAAATTGAAATCCAACGAAATGAAAATTTGAAGCCTTGTGAATTCCATTCTCTTGCATTCAATTGTCAAGGGATTCCGAGCACAAAGGGATTCCAACAATGGACTCTATTCGTTCAAACATACTTTTGTTCCACAACTCCAATGGAATATCATATACCTTCACCCATACTGGGATATCAAACAACTTGAATCTTGAGATAGCATCACGCGATTCCATCTCATCAGAACCACCAGTTCCCCTTTAACTGTCCAAACTCCTCCTTCAAGTGCATCCTCCAAATCTTGAGTATCTAAGAATTTCACAATAAGAATATCATTACCTCTCCTGATGACCTCAATAGAACCCTTTACTTTCCAGATCTGAGCAAAGTATAGCTCCACAGTATGCAAATGAGGCTTAAATTCAACAATATAACCACCTAAGCAGTTCTTCCACCTCTCTCAACATTTTCAATCACTTCTTTCCTTGGATAGACTAATTTTCTATTTTGCAAATCTATAGTAGTTTTCTCTAGTGATGTAGTCTTACTTCTCTTTTTTTTTTGTTGAAACAGATCTATCCAAATCTTTCTACTAGGCGGATATGATTGAGGGTGCCCCGGACTTCTACTAGAGGAAGACTGAGCAAGAGGAGATGGAGAAGAATCGCCCGCAACGCCGTCGCTGCTCTCAGCCATCTTTTATCTACAAAGATCTTTGCTATTATTATTATTGTTGTTGTTGTTGTTTATACTACTATTAATATATCAACACTATCACCACCACCACAACAACTAGTACTACTACGTTATCACCATCACAACCACCATAACAACTAGTACTACCACTACTACTATTATTATAATTATTATTTGATGATGTTGTTTTTGTTTTTATTGCTATTACTATTGTTATTGGTGGTTGACAAGCATGTTCCCGGCATTTGCTAATTTTTTCTGGGTCACCGCGTCTAACTGGAATTTATTCCGAGATAATAAAATTATTAAAAAGTCGCAGCTATACGTCTTTGGAACGTGCTACTGAACTGTTTTCCCTAATTATGGCCCGCACAAGCCAATCACTAGCCAAAGTTGTCACGAGAAGTGCCAGAAGGCAATATTTTGACACGTACGATGAGGAACCTGTAGCCTACATCCGGTATACGGAATGAGGCTTAATTACACGTTTTTTCAACTAATTACGATAGCGACTGACCGTAACTAATCCGACAGTTCGTAAAGTCACTTGCCTGCGTGGTCGTATGTGTGTTTCTTTTTTAAGTCAATGATCGATGATGGTCAGTTAGTTTCAAGGAGAATTCTGAAGCAAAGTAGTGACTTCGTGACATTTAATAAGGAGAATGTTGATGGAAGTGAACTACCTCCATATTACTACCTGTTTTGTTGTGAATTGGATTCCAAAACGCGAATTGAAAAGAATTTACACTTATTTTAAACTACGATACCCGTGTTTTGTTGCACATAGTTTGAGTTTGCTGGTTTCATTTTAGTATATTTGGTCCGCGAGATGATAAAGCTGCACAGTATTCAGTAAACATTCGCATTACAAATCTCATTTAAAAGACGTTGTAACATTTCACCTTTCCTATGGATCTTGTAATACTTTTGAGTTATCCGATGGAACTTCTAAGGAGCGGAGCACTGCACCTTTCTTCTATGGAACTCTCCTCTTTCCACGAAAAAGTTAAGGTTCTTCATCACCATCTCATGCAAGAATCCTCCAAATAAATGTGTTCTTTCACAATCCCTCTAAGAGAAGTAACAGTTCTCAGGAATGCATGTATGATCCATTCTCCTTCCAATATTTATTATGTTTCCACTATTGATTCCATCTACTTTTTCCATGACAATTATTGCGTCTGTAGTTAGTTGAGTCATATGTAGCCTACCCTTTTTTGCAGATACCACACGCCACTGGAAAATTAATCTGGCTGACCTCGAATCCATACCTTTTATACCAATCAGTACAAAGGATATCCCTAGGGCTGTAAATAGGTACGGTAGTGCCCATTTACCCACTACCAATACCCTGTAGGGTAGTGTAAGGGTAAGCATATTTTTTACCCACCACCCGTTTATCTTTTACGCGCTTTAACCACATCTAAATAGGGTAGGGATAGGGAGAAGCTTTACTCTACCGGCTCTACCCATTTACCCATTAGTATAAGTCTAAATTTATAAATTCAGAATCAAATATATGTATTAATGCCTACCAAAACCCCCAACAAGCAACACCGCTACTTTCTCAATTTGTACTGTTATGATTCCCAAAACTTTAATAATCATGATACCTTTTATAATCATAAATTTGAAAGAAATTAGATTCATCAATAAGAAATAATATATTAAAAGTACTAAGCCTTGTCTTCATAAAAATATCAGGTTAAATATTACTATTTTTTGTTGTGTATCACATAAAACCTAATTATTACTATCAAAAACTAGCATAAAGATTGTCTTGTGCTTGATGTATGGAATATCATATGAATTTTTGTTAAAATATCTTATACTATCTTCATATTATTTTACCCAATTTCACCCTTACCCTACCCATTTACCCTGCTGGGAAAAGGGTGCGGGTAAGGGTAAGGTAAATGTTTTTAAGCAAAGGGTAATTATCCTATCAGCTATCCACATCTTTGACGCAGGTAAAGATAAGGGTAAGCCTTTATTCTACCCTACCCTACCCATTTACAGCCCTAGATATCCCACCTCTTTCATTTATTTGTGGTTCCAACTCTAACCTCTAAGTAACGTCAACCGTGGTGCCGTTTCCCACGTTAACATCACCCCAAACACCCATTCCCCATTTAGATACATGCGAGAAGTGGCAACCTTACCTCCAACACCCTATGCACCATGTTATTTCTATAATGTTTCTTTCTTGGAGTCTGTTGATCCGTCTGATTTGATTGTTGGAATGTATCAACAATCACGACAATATCAATTCTAGCGATAATAAATGTAATCAAGACATGCAAACCAACTTTGAAGTCATATTAGATCGAACAATATACTACAGAAATAGCTATAGTTATCTAAATCGGGTCGGAAGGCAAAGGTTGCATGAGAGTACGAAAGAGCAATATAAACCTCTCAGGTCCGTAAGTAACATCCCAGGAGACATCAAGATACACACAAATGATTCAATGCAGTGGTCAACCAACTAATAGACCATGAAAGTTATGATTAGTTTACTATATGCACATGCTATGTATGTTCTATGCACGTGTGTACATAATATTACAAATTCATAATATACCAACATTGTCAATAATGTGGTCCTAAAATCATCATTCATTACACAAGAATGCAATCTTGAACACTTAAAAATGCTACATTATAATATATCACTTCTTTATTATCAAGTTAATTTTTGTGCTCCCTATGTCAACTCTATTGATAACAAAAAGAGAATTTTGGTCTTAGATTTTATTATCTATGTTGATAATAAAACATTTAGGAATTTGTTTTCCTCTATATGTTCTTGTATTTGTTAATGTCATTGAATTTACTTTTTCTATCGTGTGCAACATTCTTTGTTTTTATAGTTATTCCTATCATTTTTGTTAAAAAGATATCAATTGATAAGGATCTAAATTTTTTGAAATGAATATTCTTCGATGTTCTTTCATTTATTTTTATCATCTAAAATGTTAAAGCATTGATTTAAAACAATGCAGTAAGGAGCACAATATCATACTATGCATTCTATTTTTTGTTTCGTCCAACTTTAAGAATAGGAATTTTATTCAATTTTTGTAACTTCCTCTTGAAACAAAATATCCCATAATTCTCCAAATTTATTGTTATACATATCATATTATTTGATCACATTAGATAAGTTGAACATATTAGAAACACTTATGGTAATAGAGATTTGTATCAACTACTACCTTGTTACCTAAATTCAATCCTATTTACTTAAGGAACAAAATTTCTCTAGCATCTTTATAAGTTTCTAAATTTTTTCCCAATGAGAAGATGAGAAGTATATAAAGTCATGAATAATATCTTTTCCACAATTAATTGCTACAGTCCATAGATGCAATTTAGTATGATGTGGAATGTTATTTGCATTATTAGAGATATATGTTTCCATATATGTTTTTTATTGGGATTTGTCAAATTACATATTTATATCCATTAGTATTGCAAAGACAAACTATATTTTACATGTCATTATGTATGATCTTTATAATGATGAAACTTGTCTCTCCTTGCAATATATTTTACAAAAGCTAACACACATATGGCATGCAGTAGTTGAAATGCTCAATCTCGTTGGTAAAGGCAATCACAAATAGAACCATGTTTTACAAGTATCTACACATTTGGTTTATATTCTTATGATATATATCTATGTCTATGGTATAATACTTATAGTTCTCAAAATCAAATAAATTATCTAAGTTTAAGTATAATTGTTTTATATTAGTATAGTTCAAATATGTGTTTTGCTAAATATACCATTCTTATCCTTTTACAAATTTCTTCGCAATATTTATTCACTATATGATGCTGAAAAATATTACAAAGCAAGAGATTGTCTTTTGAACAATTAATAATTGCACTATAAGGATACTTCATAACATAGTTTTATGTATTTAAATAAAATATAACAATTTCCATGAATGAGTCATGTGATATAAAAAGTTGAAATGCTAGACGTACCATTTGATAGTACACCATTTAAAATGTTTCATCACATAATCAATAATAACTATATGAACTATATGCGTACATTATCCACAAACGTAATAGAAATGTAACATAATCACTACCTCATCTAATATTATTTATGTGTATCATGTAAAATATTTGAGGGTTAGGATATATCTTTTCCTTTATTTGTGGTATTGTCTAATATAGGATTTTTATCTCCTATATTTGATTTTCTTTATTGCATATGTACTTGTTTAATGGTTGCATTTGTTTGAGTGATGAATGCCATTTTGATCCAAAATGTAACAACACTACTTTCTGAAATATTGAACAACCTTATACCAACCATTTATTGTTTTAGAATATATTTAAAACTATAACTATATTATTTAGTATTATTTTGGTCCAATATCATTTTCTATGGCTTATGGTTTGAGATTATGCTTGTAAAACATGGAACACTTGAATTCAAAATTTCATAATCTAGAGTTCAATGCTTGTATTTGTGTGCATTGTTTCACTTCACAACAGTTGGTGAGAACTATGTTTATGCATATCTCTTTCATGTTTAATATACTAAGGTACCTATGATAACATATGCAACTCCATTAATGCCAATATCATGCTATATGATGATTTTGATATATAGAATTGCAATGGGTCCATATTTTTCAATTTTTTGCATGTGAAAAAAAAAATCATCTAGGTAAGACAAAAGGTATGTAGAACTTATTTATTAAATTGTGTAGGATATTTAAAAGGGTTTTATTGTGAGGCTCACAATAGGAGTTAAAAACAATAAATATTCCTACAAGAATTTCTTGGATTAATGTGATTCCTACATTGTTTGTTTTTATGCAATTACTTTAAAGAAGAACATGAAACTATGCATTTTAAGTGCATTATGAAATAAGAACAAGATTTCTCCTATAAATTCTTATAAATATTCCATTTTTTATTCCCCTCATTCATGATACTTCAACTAAACTTTCAGAATTCTTTAGTTGAGTTTCTTCTCAACTCATGTAAGAGTTTACCTTAAACCTTACAAAAAACGTTTCCCCCAACTCATGTTTTATGATCTAAATCACTCATATAGGACTTGTGATCATCTGTTATATCATTCTGGGTTAGTTTGTAACAAACATTTCATCATAGAATGAAAGAGAATTCATGTAATGATCAAACAAATTGTCAGGTTGAAATGTTTGACATTAATAATAGTGTTAGGCTATTTTTTTCAAAAATGATTTAATATTGAACTCCAAGTCATTATTCATGTCTTGTATAGTCAAATCTTATGCAACTTGTGTGCGTAAGTGTTTGTGTACATGGACATGTTTTTTCAAATAAAGCATCCAACATGCTAAAGAATGATGGCATGTCTAACTATTGTACTTGTTGTTTCTTAAATTATACATTTTTTTGGTATTTTATGTAATTTGACATTTTATTTACTACATGGATCCAAATATATTTTAGGGTTCAAAATATTTAATTGAAATATATATTTGTCTTCAGAATCCAAGTAAAATCCAATAAATTCTGCAATTTGTTTGTATGATATTACTTTTGAAATGGTTTGTGAACAACTTAGAATTTTTTTATCCCAATTGAATGAGATGCAATAGGTCCTATAATAAATAATTACAATGAATTTCCTGGGTGATTATAACATTTATCATAAAATATAAGAAATACATTAACAAGTACTTTATTATTCTGATAAAGCAAATATCTATTGGAATACAAATAATCTTTCAATAATGCAACCCATGTCAATTCTCTTTTTATTACCTTATTTTGATACATTATTTATACTCTAGAACAATAAAGGTATATATCGTTCAACCTGATTCCTTTTCTTCCATTGAAAAACCTGACAACACAAAGGTCATCATTGTTTCTTCTTTTACTTATCAATTGAAGTTCCTTGAACGAGCTTGAATTAGAATACACGAGTCTTGTTTTGAATCTAGTGTAAAGATACCACTTATAAGGACATGAAAGGATTTAATTTATAGTATATAAATTATCTTTTTCATGATTTCAAAGAATAATTACAACATATATTCAAGACTCATTAGTGTTTTGTGCAGGTGTAGTGCCTTTGGTTTTTGTAGATTTGGCTAACTGAGCATACACTACTACAAAAATGGCTTATAAAGACACTTTTCAAGGTGTCGGTTGTTTATAAAAACCGACACCTAATGTCTACAGTGTCGGTTGATAACATAAACTGACATCCAATCTTCTTAGGGAGCCCAGACACGGGTACCGCTTTTAATAGGTGTCGGTTAATTAATAAACAACCGACACCTAAACTCAACCGCCAAACCCAAAATTCCAGCGAAAAAAATTGGCTCCAAAATTTTACATATGGCGTCGGTTCATAACTAAATAACCGACACTTATTGTCAACTTAATAGCTCACCAGCCCGACCGATTCTTCCCCTTTCCCTGTTTCATTCCCGATTGCAGCTAGTTAGCTCCGGCGATTTTTGCTCGTCCCCGCTGCTCCGCCACCGCCGCTCCCTGCCATCCGTGTCGCCGTCGCTGCTCGGTGCTGCCGCCGCTCGGTGCTGTCTCCAGCTAAAGCTTCCGCTCGGTGCCGTCGCCGCTCGGTGCTGCCACCGCTCTACTCCGCCAGGAAGGTAACCCTTTTCTCCTCCGCCTTGCTTTTCCCTGACGGTCACCACTTTCACCCAATCCCCAGTAGCAGCACCAACATCCACACCGCCATCTGCCTCCCCAGTGCCAGCAGCCGCTCCCGCACCAGCCACCACCACCCCACCCACAACCTCCTCTACCCTAGCCCCAACCCCAACCATCGCGGCGCCGCTGGACCTTCCTCCGCCCTTCTTCTTCCTCTACCTCACCCTAGCAGTGCCCGACCTATAACGCAGTGCCGGCGGCCAGAAGTAGCAGCTGCAGCTGTAGCGACGCCGTCCAGGAGTAGCTGGGAATGACCAACACTACCAAATGCCACCCTTGACTCCGACTAAGAGCCCTAAACTTGATTCCGTAGCCCCCTCAGCCAGGAGCAGCACCTAGCTGCGTTTCTAGCTGAGCCCTTTCCACCTGTGCATGAAGCAGGTCTAAACCAGGGGCAGTTCTGCCCGGGAAACACCACGAAAATCACAGCCTTGAGTTCGGACTTTCGGCCCAGACCCAAATCTACTTATTTGTATTTTTCATCTACTTATTTGTGCCTCATGCTATTCTGAATTAAGTATATATTTACTTCATAATTGAATGTTTAAGTAAGTTATAGATATCTTGATGATGAACTGTAATGCACACATGTGACATGCTTGGAATGTAAATGAGGAACTGTAATGCACACATGTTTAACTTGTTTCATTTTTTAGTATATTGAGAATCCTAATCACCCTTCTTTTGCTTAATGATGAACTGTAATGCACACATGTGACATGCTTGGAATGTAAATGATGAACTTTTCCCTAAATTGCCAATCATGCTTTTAAAGACATCAATAATCACCCTAACATGAAGAACTAGGATTTTAGGTATAAGAATGACAACACATTATTTGTTGGCCTAGAAACCCATCCAAGATTTACTCATTAGGAGTAAATCTTGGATAGTCCCCGATTTGGCCTAATCTTGTCCTAATATATACTTGTTTTTCTCTTTGATCATAGAATGGATACTTTACAATTTGAATTACTTTACAATATGAGATTTACAATTTGAATTACTTGACAATGTGAGCTTTACACTTTGAATTACTTTACAATGTGAACTTTACAATTTGAATTACTTTACAATGTGAGCTTTACACTTTGAATTACTACTTTACAATGTGAACTTTACAATTTGAATGTGAATTTGCAGATGGATGACCATTCTCCTGATGACCGTGCTGATGACTACCATGAGGGTGAGGACATCAATGTACTGCCTCACAATGTAAGCTTTAAAAATATATCATATATTTATATCTATATGTTCATTTATAGTTATATCTTGTAGATGTGAATTATTTTGTCAAATTTTAGGTTGATGATGCACAGGTACCAGCTGAAGCACTTGAGGCACTTGATCAACAACACCAAAAAGTTGACAAGAGAAGGGGCATCACTATGATGAAGAAGTTAATTTTGCAAAAGGGCAATGGACCCAAACTTGTTGTGGATTTCGATAATGCAGGAAATGCATGTGGTGTGAATCGCAATTCATTTATTTCATATCTTGGGTTTGTTACTCGTAGCCATTGCGGTTGTCGCTTAGATTCTTGGCATAAAGTTTCTAAGGAGAAGAAAGATTTAATATGGAGGGATTTATGCGTGAGTTATTATTAATTTGCAATTCTATTTTGTAGATTACTAAATTTTTGGATACTAGTTAATAGGAATTCTATCTTGCAGAGTATATTTGAATTGGATGAAAAGCTGCATCGTAAATGCGTGATGCAATACTGTGGGAGAGTCCTAAGGAACTATAGGACAAATCTCACCAGAGAATACATAAAAGAAGCCGACAAGAGGAAGAAACAGCCACTGAACAGTGGAACTTCCTGGACAAAGAAGAATGGGACACGTTTGTCGCTTCAAGACAAACTGATGAATTCAAGGTATTAGGCGTCAATCTCATTAATTAATATATGTTGCATTCACTTATTCAAGATTAACATTTAGTGTTACTAACCAAATAATGAATTTGCATACTAACTAGGCCCTCGGTGAGGCACAAAGATCAAGGCGTGCACTGAATGTGCATGACCACACAATGGGTCCAAAGGGGTATGCAGGCGTTCGCCAAAGACTACAGGCTGAGGCTACTGCTGCTCAGTCTGCTACTACTCAGGAGTCCTCTACCATAGGTAGCATACCTCTGCCTCGCCATGATGTCTGGATAGCTGGGAGGCAAAATAAGAAGGGAGAAATACCTAAGGCCGCAACTGCTGAGGCGGCTACAAAAATGGTAAAATACAACTCTTACAGCAATCATTCGAATATTGATTATTTGTGTTGTTTACTTAAGTACACATTTTTGTTTTGGCGATCAGCGGGAGCTGCACGAGCTGAGGAAACAAGGAAAGTTCATCCCTGAGGGAACAAAGGATGAATTGACAGTTGCTCTGGGTAACCCAGAGCATTCTGGACGTGTTAGGGCTGCAGGCACTGGTGTGGGCATCAAATCTTTTTTTGGGTCATCCCAGCGCAAACATGTCCCAAAAGTGGGACTTTCACAAGAAGAGGTAACATATTCTTTCTTTATAATGTTACTGTAAAAGAGAATTCAAAAATTAGAATTTGACGTTTCTTTTATCCATGTATAGGTGGATAAGCTATTTGATAGGAAACTCGAAGAAAAACTCGAAGAAGCAATGAAAAAGTGGCAGGCATCGCAGAATGCCACTTACCAGACAATACCTACTGCAGACTCTACTCCTACTCCTACTGCAGAGGTTGGGAGTAATCTTGTACAACCACCATCTAGCACATCCACTGTAAGTATTTTTATGACATAGTAACTAGTTTTTTTAATTCAAGATGATACGTATATATGAAATTGTAGTCGTTTAAGAAAAAGATGATATGTATATATGTATATAACATTCTTTACATAAAAATTTGTAGGGGTTGAAGCCATGCCATCTAAAAAGTAAAGAATATGTCGTGGCAGAGGCGTCGACTTACCCATCCCTACCAGGGGATACGTGTCACGGGTCTCCAGTACCAGTTGGTTGGATTCGGGTGAGCCCGATACATATATTCCCCCAGTGGATGGATCTTCCACTGCCATATGCCCACCCCGATTGTGAAACGCTTAGTGAGGCAGTAGGCGGAGTGATATTGTGGGAAAAAGTGTATGTCTTCTTTACTGAAAAGGTGCGGTAAATTTACATTACGTTCAATTGTTAGTGTGTGTATATGTTGGTAGTTGATCTGAAATTATATATATATATACAGGTTAAAAAGAAGACACCCACAACATCTAGGCCTCCACCTCCACCTCCTGCATTACCTAGTTGGGTTCCACAGGACCTACCTGTCCCGTTAGGTCCTAACTGTAGGGGTTTGGCAGTATGGTTAGGGGAACATGATATAAACTCCCCTATAACTGTTTCTTCTGATTCAGATTCTATAGGTCAGTCATACGAAACAAAACTATTTATACAAGATATTTTGGAGTTGTTTCGATATGATTGGCTAAATACATTTGTGATAGAGATATGGATAAGGTGAGATATTCTTTATACATCCATATACCTTGTGTATGATCTGGTGATCTGGTTTCTTATTTATTAATGCATACGTAATTAATACATATTTTGCAGCTACTTAGACAACATATGTGCAGATTTTGGATTCGAACATGTAGGGTTTTTTATTCCATCCTTGATTAGTCTAGTAGCTAAAGACCCCACATCAGTTAAACAATACTGATGTGAGGCTTTTTCAATTTTTGCTGTAAAAAAGAAGACGATGATAATGGCTCCATTCAATGTAGAGTAAGTTTACTTTGCTTATTATAATTTGGACTTAAGAAAATTACATTTTATTGTGGATTTTGAGTTATTAATTTTTAACTTTTTTTCCTCTAGGGGTAAGCATTGGGAGTTATTGGTTATTTCCCCCGAGACGTTCACTGTGTATTATCTAGATCCTAAGGGGGGTAAATTGAATACAAGAATTGGGCACATAATGAAAATGGCAATATTTCGGTGAGAAATATTTCATTTTTCATATCCGTTAACATATGTTATTACATTAATATTTAATTGCAATGTTCTGTGTTACATTAACATGTAGGGGTTTTGAGGAGTACAAAAAGGCTGGAGGAAAGGTCCCCACGAAAAAGAACCAACTAATAATTTGGAAAAACGTGAACGTAAGTTCCCGACTGCAATATATGTATATATTATTTATGTGAACAATGCTTAATTAGTTGTATTTGTTAATATTTTGTATGTTTGAATTTATAGTGTGCTACACAAGACAACGGATGGGCATGTGGATACTATTTCATGCGATATATGCACATGATTATCAAACATGCCGCACTGGATATCGAATGTATTGCTCAGGTATTATATAGTCTCATTAGATAATATGATCGAAATATATCAATCTTATTTATAGCTCATTAATTATATATATATATCATTCTCTTTACAGGTGTTTAAAGCTAACCCCATTACAGGAAAGGACTTACCAAATGTTAATGCTCCCTATATGATGGGAGAATTAAATGAAGTAATCGAAGAATGGGCAACAACCATACAATTAGTGGGGGATTTAGAATATAATTGGGATCCTGATAGCGAATAATGACTAAACAATGATACTTTGTAAATGAATTTCTGAATTATAATATATGTGTGAATGCTTCTACATGTCTGGATGTTTCTACATGTGTCTGAGTGAAAATGAATGAAAGTGTTCGTTGCTATATGAATGTTTCTACATGTGTGAATGTGAATGAATGGAACTACAGATTGCTAGCATGTGTGAATGTTTATAAATGTGTGAATGAATGGAACTCTTTTATTGTTAATTTTGTAGGTTTGCGGCCTGTTGTCGGCTGATATCAATGGATGTTGTAAAACCTGTAGTTCATAACTGAACTGAACATGTTTCTCATCCTGCGACCAGCCACAGCAGGTCTGCAGACTAACAGGAAAAAAAAACAATAGGCGTCGGTTATTTGTAAATAACCGACACATAATGATATAGTGTCGGTTTTCCTACAATAAACCGACGTCTATTCCTTAACAACACGGCCGTGCTGGACAGCACGGCCGTGGCCAAGATGGAGCAGGTTTGGGCGTCGGTTATTTGTAAAAAACCGACACATAATGTTCTGATGTCGGTTATTTGTAACAACCAACGTCTATTTCCTAATATATGGCATCGGTTATTTGTAAATAACCGACATTGATAGTGGCCAAGCTGGCGCCCTTTCTGTGGCACGAAAGTTTTGGGCGTCGGTTTCTTATCTAATAACCGACGCCTATTGTCCCCTGATGGCGCGCTTCTGATGGCGCGCGAAGAGTTTGGGCGTCGGTTTTGGAAATGACGCGTAATGGGTGGACTTTTAGTGTCGCCCACATAGGTGTCGCTTATAAACCGACACTAAAGGCTTTAAATAACCGACACTAAAGGTAGGTTCTGTAGTAGTGATACAATCTATCTTGTAAGGATGTGTTCTATCAAAATCTCATGTATTGACTTCTGAATGAGAAGTATTTAATCTTTTCATAGATTTCACACATGGTTATCTTAACTTCTTTCACCACAAAGACAATTTTTTTATCCATTCAGCGTATTCAAAGTTTTATATCATCATGGAAGATGACTGAATTTTAGAATACATTGTCACTTGCTTAACATTGCACATTATCACGACCCTTAAAGTCTCAATCTAATTTGTACATAGAGAAAGTGGTAAACTTAGACTTTGGAGACCTAATAAAGAAATATGGAAAAGAGTTGGTTGGGAATATTGTGGTGAAGAGTCACACTATGGTCAAGGCACACATAACAGATGCTATATTCTACTACCGTGTCCTTCATAAAGCCTTTAAATATGTATTATTATTCATTATAGAGGCTTTAGGGAAACATTATGCAATGGAGTAAGCTACTTTATTTATTATAGTATAATCTTTAAATAGTAAATCATTGAAGAAGGCTGGATTAATAAGGTAGAGAAATCATTGTTCACTTGTCAACTTGCAACCTCTAAATATTGACAAGTTCTTTGCTTCATCTTTTAAATTGGGCAAATTGCTAACTTTTTAAGTAACCAATTTATTGGCACCTTTGCCAAAACTATCCTCACATGTAGAGGAAATTATATTATACAACAATCATTTGTTCCCATCAAACAATATGGTTAATATTGTAAGCATGCTTCTTTTAAAATCATAAAGGGTTCAAATCATATTGTTTTTATTTCAAATTTATGGATCTATATTATTTGATGTATACATAATGTTTTATTTAACCTTAGCATAAATAAAAATAAATAAATTCGACACCAAATGTAATTTTAGTAAACATATAATTAGAAAAAGAAGAATGATTAATTAATGAAACTCATTCTATCTAAAAGAAAAACAAGTTGATGATAAGACATATACTCACATATCTGATCACGTGTTGTCTTGATTTCAATTGTATGCAGTGGATACTGAGGTACATCATATATACAAATAAGAAAATTTTATACCTGATGGGTGAGCTTAACTGGTTGAAGTTAGTCAAATGGGTGGCATTGATCTTGATAGTCCTCTTGGTGATATTAGTATGATCCTATTGTCTAACTAATATCAAAGTCAAAATCAGTTACCAGATCAAGTAGTGTTGTTTTTTGAGTCTTTAGTTTTTAGGTTGCTTTCCATTTGTTTTTGTTTGTCTTCTTTACTTGAATTTGTAACTGACTATAACTTTTTTAATAGCTTACACAAAGAGGATGCCATGAAAAAGATACTCTTGACTTATATAAAAATAGCAGAAAGTTGGGTCCCTAACTAATTTGAGTAAAAAGTGGGATTCAAGTAGGGATCAAGCTTAAAAAGAAGGGTCAAAATATCCAACAAAACCACAAAGGAGGAATTCCTCCTCAAACCAATTAGGAGGACAACCTATAAAACTTTTTTGACTTAACAATTGACATAAAGCATGTATCGTACATGATGTCATGCTCATCATAGGATACTCCCATTTTGTCCTAAGTATATTACATAAGTCTAAAATTTGTAAATTAGTCTTGTAACACCCAAACAACAAATATGTTACCTTAGAGATAGGTCGAAACAATTACTAAACTAGACATGACCTACAACATACTAAAGATTGGTCGGGTGCCCAACCAGCTATGGTGAGCCTGAAACAATAGCTTTTAGAAGATATGTCCAACTTAGGATTGAAAACAACTTTGCAAACTTGATGATAGAACCTCAAAAAGCATCACGGATCAAAATTTCTTATATTCATTCACTGGTGTATAGATTGAGAGATTATAGTTGTAAATATTGGTATTTCCACATTGATTATTTGGTTAAAGATTGAGATATTAACTACTAACATAAATATATTTTGCAAGATTTTGTGTTGATAACATCGCCATGGTGTATGTGTAAAATTGTATACCTTCATATGTGATTAGAATAATTTGTTTGCAATATAGATTATACCACATGATAGGTGTGGCAACCCAATTACAAATCAAGCCATCACCAATAAAAACACAGAATTATCGCAAATAACAGAGTTAACATAAACCACTAAAAATTAAAACCATATTTCCACATAGATCCATGTTCGATAAGCTTTTACACAAAGGATCAAAGCTTTATATACACACAATTCATGTCATACATTCAGTATGCTGACTCTTCTCAGGGTAACAAGTATTAGCTATTTTGCTGTACTATATACATCAACATTATTAAAAAAAACCTCGTGACAAGCAAACTAAAATCTCAAGTTATTCGTGAAAACCACTAAGCACTATATCCCAAGGACCTGAGAGTACAAAGACGACACATAGACATCTATCTACAAAACCCTGACTGATAGAGTGCTCGACCTGATAAAGCTACTACTGTTCTTGCTGACACGATCTTTCTTCTACATCCTGGTTTCTAGTCCGTCGTCCGTGACCACCTCAAAATTGTGGATCCCACAGGGTGAGACTATTGTCCCAGTGAGAGATATAACTCTCTACCAGTGATATTATTATCACAGAAAAAATAAAATAAATTGAACTGCAAGTATTTCATTGATTAACAGTTATATCTTTGAGTACAAAGTATATACAATAATAACAAATCTATAAATCATCTTTCGCTTGAAAAGGAATATGAAGAACATGCATAACATCTATCTACTCAGACATATAAATGTAATAAGGCATCAACCCATGTTTCTATATTTGATCCTTAAACAAGCAAGCTAAACAACTGATTACATGTTCACATTTACATTTATGCCCATAGGAGATGAGATATACCGCTCATGCTCCAATCGACCATTAGTAAGTCAAAATATGTACCATACAAGGTCAATGGTAGAGCCGTCTGTCAAGACCTCTCCTTTCTCAGTCAGCTCAAGAACACTTAGGTAACACTTAGTTTTAGCATGACATCTTGTGTAACGACCCTGCCTCCCGGTAACCCCCAATTAAGGGAGACCCGAAGGTCAGATCCGTTATTCAATTAACAGGATCAAAGGTTCAAAAAATAATCAATAATAATTATGAAATTCTACTAACTAACTAGAATTTGGTATTAAATTAAAACTTTACTTACCTTTGAAAACTTTGGAAATCTATCTATCCAGAGCTTGAATTATTCTATCTAATCCTCCTTGCACTTTATTTCTTATTTCCACAATGTATCACTTTACTCTTTGTTCTTTCAATTGTTGTTCCTAAAATGCCGACAAATAAAATGTCAGTAAGTATATCGAAATATACTTGAATGTGGGAAGAACCAAAATATTACAAATATGGCTAACAATTTAATAATCACAATCAAATTAATTAACAAGCCAATTTACACTTTTCAGTATGAAATTCTCCACCGCTTTTTCCCTAACCCTGGCATACCCACCTTAGGGTTTCCCTTGCCAATGACTTAAGGCCACCTTCTCAATCCTGAGCTTGGTGCCTGGGGGTCACCACTCATGGTGCCCACTAGTCATGCAATATCATAGGCCACCTTCTCATTCCTAAGCTTGGTGCCTGGGGTCACCACTCAAGGTGTCCATTGGTCTACCCATCTGGGCCTGACCTTTGGCATCATCCATCAGGGTGGCATGTAAGTGCGAGAATCCATACTTCTATTATTAATGTGATAATCATAGTGACTTTATAGTTTGCAAGTATGAACATCCAAACTGATAATTTGCATTCAATGTGATTAACCATCTAGAAAATCCTCGAGAAAGTAAGGCGGTTATTCATAATTAACCACATACCTGATCTGACGATTTGAACAGAATTATCCATGCAAATAAGAATCCAAGCAAGCAAGCATTATCTACAAGATCTTGAAATAATCACGTAATTTCCTTTTTATTATTCATGTCATCAAGATCCATTAAACCTAGCTCGCTTCCTAGGGTTTCTAATTCACTTTTAGGGTTTCTATTGCAATTAGGGCTTCCCTTCATCTTTTACTATTTTAAACCCTAATTTAATGCAATTGATCAAAAACCATAATTATTTCCACATCTAATACTCGGTTTTGGATTTAAGGCATAATCAACCATTATATAAGTCCATTAAGCCTCTTTTCATTAAAGCTACCATTTTTATCCTCTTTAACCCATGACAAGGTCATTATGCTTGTTTGTCATCAATTTGTAGTTCATTATGCTCTAATACTCATATGAACATTATTTATCATTAATTCTACCTTGATTCATTCAAAACCCCTAATTTCTATATTAAGGTTATTTATCCACAATTTAGGAACTTTAATGCTCGAAATAGCCTAGGATCATTATGTCTCATCTTTATTCACCACTTTGAATAATTAAAGCTATTAAGAGTCAAATTTACCAACATTAAGGTTTCAAGGCCCATTAAAGTATATTTATGCACATGAAACTCTAAATTAAACTAATTACATGCAAAGTTCATCATTTTTGTTCCTAATGTTCCTTTATATCATTAACAGGTTAATACCAACTTTAATAATCTATTAAACCCTACTAGACACATTAATCATCTCAAAATAGGGTTTCTTAATCATTAAAGTATTAAAGTTGATAACTTCCATTACTTTTCAAATTGAAATCAAAATTAGGTTTCCAATATATTTTTATTGCATTCCTTGAGTTCTCTTGATCAAAATTCCTACTTTGCATGTTCCCATCGGAGCTACTAATATTTAGATACGATTTTTGTAATAAATTACTTACCAAAGCCAATGGTAGGTTGCCACGTTGCACTTGCCTTGTAACGCAACCCGGATGACTTGGGGAAACATAAACGAATGACTATTATACCCTTGGTTACATTTTCGGCTCTTCAATACTCAGAGGGACAGAAACGTCCAATTCCACCTGGTTTCTTCTTCCTCGCGACGTGCTCCTACTACAACGACGTCCATCGCGCAATGACCTCCATCTCTGGGTGTTGGCGACACGAGGCAGTAAGGGGATGGTTGTGGCACCTCCGCAGGCCCTTTCCAGACCTAGTCTGACCCTCGGCAGAGGGGTTCTTGACCGGAGGTGGGGTGAGACAACACCCATTATCCTTGCGGCTGTAATAGGTCCTTCGACCTAGGGTAAGGCTTCAGTGGCAAAACCTGGGACAAGGATGATCCTCTGGTCCGTCCCACGGCTGCAACTCCCTCGCTACAACTTCTCGTGAGATCCGCCACCAGGGCAGTCCCTTTACATCAATGGAAAACGGTTAAAGGAGAAGGAGGAGGGTGCCGAGGTCTTAGGTACAGGTGCAAGTTTTCATTGGGTTGGGATCACGTTGTACCCTACGCAACGCAACTCAGCTAACCCCTTTTATAGCTTGGGCAATCAACCTTCTCCCAAAACACCTTATGTACTGGTCTTAGATCATCATCAGGAAAGTAAGAAGGAAAGTTTCCTTTTTGTTTTATTTTATTTTATTTTGACTAAACCCCACAATATAAAAATTATTATATCTTTTCTTCCATAGACACTTTTCACACCAAAAATTAGGAGAAGTCAAAATAAGGTGTTTCCTTTCATTGGAACCAAAATTAACTCAAAATACCCCCATATCTTTAAGATTCTTGATTTCCAACATAAAACTAAACTTTTATCAAATAAGTTACTTAAGCCACAAGGTATTTTGGAATCACCTAGATTTTCTCCCACCCTCTTAAATTAGGTTTATCTCTTATCTAAAATTATTTAGAACATTAATATTGGGCACGAAATTATACTTGCTATAGTAGGAAATACCTCTTTTTAATAATGCCACCAAAATCATTAATAATGTATCACATTATCCTTTTGTTTTGCAAATTTTGGTATTTTCTCTTTCTTTCCTCTTTATTTTTTTCATTTGCATTCCTTTTAACATTAAGAATCCTTTGGATATGAAAATCCATCAAGGATAACTTGATTACACATCTTTCCACTTATTTTCCACGTTTTACCATTATTTTCAATTTATTTCTTAATAAAGAAATACTTAATTAATCTTTTCTTTTCTTATCACCTTTTCTTCGCAACTTTGGACTCCTTGGAACCCAAGGAACCCAAGAGGAACGAAATCCATCTTTGGGTTACATTCTTTTGCCTTCTAGAGGTTTCCACATCTTTCTATTCTCAAATTCTCAATTATTCATTAATTAATTGAATTTCGTTGATATTGGGCCCAATAGCCAATAAAACCCACAATACAATCATCAAGGCTATTGTAAATGAAATTACATCATTATTTGTCCAATATGAGAGTTTACATTTCTCATCAGATGAACCCACAATTTGGGGTTGTAACTTCCTTCCCATCTTATAGAAATTTTTCCCTCAAAATTCCACCAAGCAAACAATTCAGGATAAGCCTTTCATATGTCCATCATGGATCTTATGTCGCTTCCCCATTTCCATGGTGCTTCCCAAGAACCTTCATCATCTCATATTCTTCCATCTGAGTTCTTTCTTACCTTGGTATATCATACCCTCATAGGTGACTCAGGACATTTCAGCCTCTCAAAAGCTTAATAGATTCAAGGCTTAGCACATGGCTTGGGTACCTCACATAGTGCTCTAGATCAGACTCATAGAACACATTATTCGTCATGTTATCCTGAGGGGAAAGGCTAAACAAAACAATCTCCACCAATCCATCTCAAATGGACCCATATATCGGGGACTCATCTTTCTCAGCTGTAGCTTAGTGGGGTCGGATTTTCACATCACATATTCTCCCACAGTGAACTGCATGTTAGTCTACTTTGCATCATCTCGTGACTCATGTCACCACTAGGCTCTCTCTCGGCCATTGCACGATCAAAGTGACTTCATCTACACACACTATGGTTCCTTTCTGACCTTCGTGAGGCCTCCTTCACCAAAGTCATCTTAATGAAGTTGTGACCGACACAACCTCTCCATAAGACTTCTTGCATCCCGATAAAGGCTATGGTGGTTAACATCACATCTTAAGAACTATCTCTATGTATCACCCTAAATGAGCACACATTCTCTCATCAGACCGTCTAGTCTAGATCATATTGTCCATTAGTTAGGGGTGATAGGCGGTACTGACACTAAGTTCTTCATGTACCTACTTCCACCTTATGGAAGTGAACCTTTAGGTCATACTCAAGAACTTTTGAACTTGTATAATGGTGTAGTTGAACCATCTCTCTCTCTTATGTAGTTCAACTGAATCTATCTCTTAACATTACTCCTTTCTTTCTCATGTTATCTAGGTAAGGCGATCTACCATAACCCATATTGCATCTTGACCTTCTGGGTCAAAGGGAGACTTACCACAACATCCATAGTGATGAACTCCCATTCCCTCTCAGGGACTCTTTTATCCTCTATATTGATACACTAGGTTACTGGTGTTCGTCCTTCACCTCCTGGCTTGCATGGCCACATGCTACATGCAACTTTGTTTTAAGCATCCAGACTGCTACCATCACTTACTAACTTTGTAGTACCAAGGTATATCATGACCTCCTGTATTGTTATGATTCCTCAAGCTTGATACCTCGGAAACCCTAAACCACTCTCAAAAGGGTTTTATTACCTTCCTATCCAAAGAAGTGTATTTGAGGTTCTATCACCATCCTTTTACTGCATCAAGGACTAAACTGGCTAACCAAAAAACAATTAACTTGTTCAAAATATCTTATTACATCTGTGTGTTAGCCAAAACACATCCTCTTTCCAAACAAAGGGTTACTCAAACAACCTCAACTTCTTCTAGTTTCCATCAAACTAGGCAGCTATATCTGTGGCGACACATCCCGTTATCACACATACAATGAGGTGCCATGCGAAAACGTGCGAAAAAGGTCATAAACCACTTATTACCAAAGACACGGGTTAATTAAAATTCATTTCAGAAAGCAGGTAAACCAAGAAACTATTACATTCATATCCTTGTCCTGCAGGAATACAGGTTATGCAAATATTTACAAGTCTTGATACGTGTCCACAGCTTAACAGATCATATGTCCTGTCTTCATATGAGTTCATCACCTGTTCATATACATAACGGGCCACATCCGGCCAACAACATGATATACACATCTTCATCAGCTATACATCGTGGAACAACATCAAAATGCCTCCAAGGACCTAAGAGTACAAGGATGACTCTAAGACTCTACTACAAAACAACCAAAACAGCAACATATCCATCTCTTGCCTTCTACTGCTCATCTTGCAGCTCGACCGCAACCCCACAACCACCACCACGTCTATCAGGAACACCTAAAAAGGTTATAATCCAATGGGGTGAGACACACAGTCCCAGCGAGAAACATAACTCCCCACTGAAACCATAAAACCTCAGAAGGTAAAGCAATAGTAGCAGTTAACTGAGAAAGCATACAATAAGAGCAGTCTACTAAGCAACGCTATCTATACCATCAAGCTTACCAAGATGTACAGAAGGCATATAACCAAGTATTTCTTTATGGAACGTGATTGACAAGATAAGACTTATAAGATCTTACCACATAACATAAGGAACATATAAGTAACTGCAATGTATAATGAGAGCAACTACACAAGCAAGGTCTCAACCAATGTTCCATGTTTTTCCTTAAGCAATGAATATTATTTGGTTGGATTACGTGTTTTTTTGCCCTGAGGAAGTGAGTCACACCACTCAAATCCAACCGACGGCTGCGAAACCCAGAGTCATTTCCATACAAGGTCAATCGAAGAGCCGGACTCCACAACCTCCCACCTTGTGGTTAGTGCACGAGAACCAAAGCAGGACCGCAGTCTCATGCTTAAGTGGCCTCATCCACAGGGTTAGCTCCCGCAGGCTACCATTTCTCTAGCCCACCTTGGTACAAGTCTCAGCACTAGTATATCTGAGCCACGGACCAGTTCACTGTGCTCCCTGATCCATGAACGCATTCATGCTCTATCACACTGAGCCATGGGAATGTTCACCATTCTCTATCTATCCCGAGTCTGCAACCACAGCTGCACTCGAATCCTCTCTATTTTAGGCTAGGAGAAACCTCGCATATTCAACAATATGCGCTCTGGGTTAACCCGTAGGAGAACCCATTTCACCATCACCAGCTATTGACGATGATGGATCTATGGCCATGGAAACTACATGATATGTTCCATTGTGATTAGTTAGTATATTTTAAGTGGATTGTTGAGGCAACCAGGTTGTAAAACATGCATAACATAAAGCTACATTATTGTTACCATCATCATGTTATTCCGGGATATCAATCCCTCATCACAAGAAACCACTGCCTCATAAGGCATTCTTATCACTGGGAATAACAATCCCAGATCATCATCAGAGGATAACACCTCAACTTAGGAACTTTAGCCAAACTCAGGTCCTCAGACCAAAACACATCATACAGGTGATGCATGTTATCTCATCAACAAGTGTGACCATCAAAGCAGTTTTATTCAAACATATATACCTCATAGCCCTTTACCTGACTATGCATCTGTATGAAACACCTGCATGGTTAGTATACACAATCATCATGGATTAACATAAGGATCAATACTATCAATCATAGGGCAACATTGATGATTGTATGCTTTATTATTCATGCCTCAACCCTGTGGCCAAAGACATGGGTCACATCATCATGTGAAGTAGCTAATATATACTTAAAAACTTATCATTATATATACATAATTTCAAGATGATCATGAACACATGAAATATCATGTCATTTGAATTACATGTCATGTTTACATAGGTGTGTTCTACCATATCAACCGCCTTACTATTATCAAACATGTCAAAGGTTCACGAACCATAAACCATTAGTCTTAATTAACAAAGATGGGATCGCATGATAAGGAACTAACATATGAGTTTCTGGGTGGAACATGAACCTCACTAAAATTACCCACTACCCTCACAAGAAGTGTGACAGGAAGGGCACCCTCACTAGAGGTGGTATCGGGTAGGGTACTTTCTTCATATCACCCAAGCACTCCAGTCACATAACGGCCAAGCAATCTAGCTACATATCATCCAAGCACTTATCAAGGGTGTCGGGCTACCCCCTCAAGGTGTATTGTGCAACCAAATGTATCGTGTAACCAGGGTATAATGGCCACAAAGCCTCACGTGCAGCTAAGTCTATGGGGCATGTCGTGCAACATGTGTGTTGTGCACTAGGGGTGCTGTGCACTATGTGTATCGTGCACCAGGTGTTAGGGGTTGCAACAGGCGACAACTATTCTGACGGCTAGAGCCATGGAGCCAACAAAACCACACATCATCCATCGAGACAAGGGCACCAAGGGAAAGCCTATCATCCAACCAAACTAGCCTCGTCTATTAGTCAACACACAAGGCAAGAACCAAGGTGTGACGCCCAACACATCCTACTCATAACGACCTAGAACTTAGGCTCAAGAGAGGTATCGGGTGGCACCGTCCCAAGGCCATATCGTGCAAGCTACAACTCAACAAGATTGTCTTCAACCTCAAGCACAAGGGCACCAAACCCAATAAAGGTCTTCAACAACACACAAGCTCACCTTTCAAGTCCATGGTGAGAGGAGGGTGTTGCTCAAGCAACTAGAACACAAGCTCACCTCTCAACTTTAAATGAGAGAGGGGTATTTCCCATATTACTAGAACTCAATCTCACTCCTCTAGACCAAGGAGAGAAAGTAGTGTTGCTCAACAAGGAAACCTAAAACATGGTTCGGCCAACTAGGTGTAACTTAAGCAAGAAGTTATCTTAGAATATACATGGCCGATATGAGCATATGAAACATATAAGAACATAGAAGAAGGTAGTATAGTTAGGGTTAGGAGTTATGTAACCCACCTTAAGCAAGCTCCAAGCTCCGAGCTCCACCACACGAAGGCGAATAAAGCACTCTAGGGTTCGTCCACCACTAGAGGAAGAAGAAAACTACAAGGAGAAGGATCGACCACCAATCTTGCAAAGGAAGAAGTGTCGTGCAACCAAGGAAGAGGGGAACTAAGGAACTAAAGGGATCCTTAGTAAGGGAAAGGGAACACATATATAGGAGAGGATGGAGGAGAAACCAAGGTAAGACAAGGCAAGGTGTCACCCACCTAGGGACACTTGTCCATGGGCAATGCCTCCACTCCAACTTGCCTTAAACACATGTCCAAGGTCTTTGCCACATGCAAGCATCAAGCACCAAGTGTCCACTAGTAGTGACACAAATGAGGTCAAAGAAGTCAAAGGGGTCCATGGGTGACACACCCCAACTCCATGCCTGACACACCACCTAGGTGACACACTCAGGTTGTAACAACCATGACCGACACACCTATGGCTGGCACAAGGTCAAGCAAAGAAAGGGCAAGGTTAAAGCAAAGCACAACAAGGCCCAACAAGCTCATCCAAAGCCCAAAACAACCCCAGTAATGAGCCCAACCCTTCCTCTCAATACTAGAGGAAGCAAGGAGAGAGAGGAACACTTATCAAAGTGACAGAATTGCTCAACAACCCTAGGCTTGGGTTAATTGCAAGTAGCACCTCCAACTCTCAACAAAGAACAAACAAACCCTAATCACCACTAACGGTGATTAACAGGTAAATAAGCATCAAGGTTAGGCAAAGCAAATAGGATAAGCCCTAAATAGAGGTTAGGGTCCTTACAATATCTCAACCAGAGCATTCATTACCACTTCTTATCCTTAGGTGTTAGGTAATGTTGAAGACATACACCTCCATGTATTCTACTTATCATCTCATATTAAACTCTAAGTCTATCTTCATCAAGAACACTCTGAGCTCATCCTCTTAGTTATCAGGCTCCACCTTGTGATTCCTTGTAACACTTGTAAAAATCCACCTAGTTCAATATAAAACATCCTCACAAGATGATTTCCTTAATACTCTTAGTGTTAGTAAAACATCCCTGTATCATTCTCTCCACTAGGGTATGTTATCATATCTGTCCTCATACCTCATAGCAACATTCCAACTCACATCATCTTTATCCTTGGTGTATGGCATGCGTACTGTCCTATCTCTCACTCCCATAACAAGAAGAAATAAGCATTTGGCGGTCGTCCAAATACAGAGTTCTTCCCATTCTAGGAGTAGAGATGGTACATCCCACATTTCCAGTACACCTTCAAATCTAAGTTGAAACGTGCAACTCATGTCTCCACATCACAAACATCATGATATAAAAAAAAAATTACTTCCATGGAAAACTGGTCTCGAACCTACTGGGGTTTACACACAATCCTTGGACATCTCCTCTGGGTCTAAAGGGTGCCGACACTTTTGGGGTCATCCCTCTTCCCTCATGCGTCCAAAGAGTTCCCTACTCATCTGCCCTTTGGGTCCCATGAGTTCATGAAGGTGATCAATCTCCTAACCCATGGCCCTCAGACAATGATAGTTGTTACCTCCCGACCCTATGGTCATGTGCACTAGGGAATTAGGAAACTCCTACTTCCATCAGTCTTATCCCTACTTGACCCTAGGATAGACTTAGGATTCTCATATAGTACATGTTCAACTTAGAACCTTACTCAAGCATTCATCATATCTCTTCCTACATTCATGGGCTGACTTTCATCCTTTCATAGGGATCATGGAAACCTACCAACCTTGGTCAAGCCCCATACTGGTTACCTCCATGGTAACACATCCACATGCACATAGATATGGTTATCTATGGGTCTATAGGTTCATTCTCATGTCATGTACTCTTCACTTAGCTTCACAAGATCCTATGAAACCTCCTTAGGTTACCTCAAAACCAACCAAACTGGTAAACTTCCTACCAAAGGGTCCCTCTCCCAGGATGGGAGGAAACTACACCTTGATAACAAAGGTCACAAGCATCCTTAGGGTTTACATCCACATGAGCATGCTTAATCCAACAACTACTAAGGCACAAGCATACCTACTAAACCATGCTAGGTCACACGTGTTCTCATCCTCAACATTAGACCAACTTAGTTGTGAGGGGTTTATCAAACATACCTTTAACTTAAGGGGTTCATCAAACATACCTTTAACTTAAGGGGTTTCCTTTTTCCTCTATACATGCTCGAAGCTATAGAAACTCAAATCTTATCATGAGCATCGGGTACACTGCTTCCCCTCTTAGGCCTAGAAACCCTAGGTCCACCTTTGGGTGTCCAACTGCATGCTCAACCTCTTAACCAAAAATCAAGCATGTCCAAGGTATGTCATCCTTTCATACGAGCAACACCTCAGAGTTGGGTCCTCTTCCGGGACAAACAACTAGGTTCAAGGCTTCACAACTTGCTACTTCATCCTCTTCAAGTCTAAGAAACTCTTCTACCTATCCCAGGAGGTAAACACATATACCATAGGCACAGTGGTACCAACAGACTCATCCTCTCTCTAGGGTTTGGTTCCTCTCATGGAAACTGAGACATCATTAGTCACTAGGGATCAAGCATAAGGCAACCACTATCATCCACTTAGGTCGCATCATCCTCAACTCCCCACTGTTCCTCATGTCTCTGAATCTAAGCTTCCAACCTTCTTTCTTGGGTCCTGCTTTCTCTCTCTAGATCTAACTCCACATCCATCCTCACTAAATGAAGTTGGATCAAGCTTACCAGCATATCCCTACCTGGGTGAAGCCTTTGCTCAACTCATGTTTGGATCAAGATTATCCTTAGCTCTTTATGTTTATCTCATAAGACATCCATCATGATTCCTTGTTCAGGGTTTCATCCAACTGTCAACACTACTGACGCACTCTGGGTGCAAGCTATATCCTACTTGCAACAACCCAAAAGGTTTCTATAGGTTTTTCTCTAACCTCATCCATGAAGGAGCTATCCTTCGCATGCACGACCCTTCCCAGGGTTGGGTTGCCAAAGGTACTCGGTTATCAACTTCTCATGGTTCATATGGCAATCCAAAGGCATATCCATCCAAACACCCAGTCAACCATGACATCTAACTCATCATGTCATCTCTTTCTCTAACCTCCACTTAGGGTTAGGGTTAACATCATCCTCATAGGATGTGCTAGGTCTCTAATTTTAATGGAGGTTTCTACCTCCAAGACTAACTCTCTCTACTCATCCTCCTGACAAGGAGGTCTATCCTCAAGTCTCTCCTAAGGGCAATGACAACTCGTGTCATACAACCTAAGCATGTATTTATTCTTTAGTTTACGCTTACTCTATTAAGCTTATGTCCATGAAATCTTATTTACATTCTTTTTATTAATTTGGTGGAGGATTCCTTAATCCTTATTAACCTTACCCATATCTCAAGAGGGTGACGAGAAGAGAGGAAACCCTAATCCTTAAGGTCCTTAATAGAATTTGAGTTGATAACAGATGAACAAGACGAGAGAGTCCTAAAGGTATCTTATTTCGATTCATACCCTAAGATTTTGGCCAGACAGTCACACAGATTTAGGAGTCCTCGTATTCCAATTAGCGGTGCAGAGGACAATATTGCCAGCCCCCAGTCATGATCCTTTTCTAGACACATCAGTCTTTCAGACAATCCTCTAATAACTCCCTCAGTTCTATGGAATTTGTAAAATTTAATAATTATTAAAGATTAAGTGAGGAACCTTTGCTCTGATACCAATTGTAACGACCCCACCTCCCGATAACCCCCAATTAAGGGAGACCCGAAGGTCAGAGCTGTTATTCAATTAACAGGATCAATGGTTCGAAAAATAATCAATAATAATTATGAAATTCTACTAACTAACTAGAATTTGGTATAAAATTAAAACTTTACTTACCTTTGAAAACTTTGGAAATATATCTATCCAGAGCTTAAATTATTCTATCTAATCCTCCTTGCACTTTATTTCTTATTTCCACAATGTGTCGCTTTACTATTTGTTCTTTCAATTGTTGTTCCTAAAATGTCGACAAATAAAATGTTGGTTAGTATATCAAAATATATTGGTATGTGGGAACAACCAAAATCTTGCAAATATGGCTAACAATTTAATAATCACAATCAAATTAATTAACAAGCCAATTTACACTTTTCAGTATGACATTCTCCACCGCTTTTTCCCTAACCCTGGTATACCCACCTTAGGGTTTCCCTTGTCGATGACTTAAGGCCACCTTCTCAATCCTGAGCTTGGTTCCTGGGGGTCACCACTCATGGTGCCCACTAGTCATGCAATATCATAGGCCACCTTCTCATTCCTGAGCTTGGTGCCTAGGGTCACCACTGAAGGTGTCCATTGGTCTACCCATCTAGGCCTTACCTTTGGCATCATCCATCAGGGTGGCATGTAAGTGCGATAATCCATACTTCTATTATTAATGTGATAATCATAGTGACTTTATAGTTTGCAAGTATGAACATACAAATTGATAATTTGCATTCAATGTGATTAACCATCCAGAAAATCCTTGAGAAACTAAGGCAGTTATTCATAATTAACCACATACCTGATCTGACGAATAGAACAGAAATATCCATGCAAATAAGAATCCAAGCAAGCAAGCATTTTCAACAAGATCCTGAAATAATCACGTAATTCCCTTTTTATTATTCATGTCATCAAGATCCATTAAACCTAGCTCGCTTCCTAGGGTTTCTAATTCACTTTTAGGGTTTCTATTGCAATTAGGGCATCCCTTCATCTTTTACTATTTTAAACCCTAATTTAACGCAATTGATCACAAACCCTAATTATTTCCACATCTAATACTTGGTTTTGGATTTAAGGCATAATCAACCATTATATAAGTCCATTAAGCCTCTTTTCATTAAAGCTACCATTTTTATCCTCTTTAACCCCTGACAAGGTCATTATGCTTGTTTATCATAAATTTGTAGTTCATTATGCTCTATTACTCATATGAACATTATTTATCAATAATTACACCTTGATTCATTCAAAAACCCTAATTTCTATATTAAGGTTATTTCTCCACAATTTAGGAACTTTAATGCTCGAAATAGCCTAGGATCATTATGTCTCATCTTTATTCACCACTTTGAATAATTAAAGCTATTAAGAGTCGAATTTACCAACATTAAGGTTTCAAGGCCCATTAAAGTATATTTATTCACATGAAACTCTAAATTAAACTAATTACATGCAAAGTTCATCATTTTTGTTCCTAATGTTCCTTTTTATCATTAACAGGTTAATACCAACTTTAATCATCCATTAAACCCTACTATTCACATTAATCATCTCAAAATACAGTTTCTTAATCATTAAAGTATTAAAGTTGATAACATCCATTACTTTTCGAATTGAAATCAAAATTAGGCTTCAAATATATTTTTATTGCATTCCTTGAGTTCTCCTGATCAAAATTCATATTTTGCATTTTCCCATCGGAGCTACCAATATTTAGATACGATTTTCGTAATAAATTACTTACCAAAGCCAATGGTAGGCTTTCACATCGCCCTTGCCTTGTAACGCAAGCCAGACGGCTTGGGGAAACATAAACGAATGATGTTTATACCCTTGGTTACATTTTCGACTGAATACTCAGAGGGGCAGAAATGTCCAATTCCACCTGGTTTCTTCTTCCTCGTGATGTGCTCCAGCTATAGCGACGTCCGTTGTGCAGGGACCTTCGTCTCCGGGTGTTGGTGACGTGACCGCTCATGCTCCAACCGACCATTAGTAAGTCGAAATTTGTACCATACAAGGTCAATGGCAGAGCTGGCTGTCAAGACCTCTTCTTTCTCATTCAGCTCGAGAACACTTAGGTAACACTTAGGTTTAGCATGACATCTCGTGGTATAATGACATCTTCTCTCTAGAGTTACTAATGTAGCATGTACTCTCTTCGGGAGAAGACCACTTAGCTTTCCCAGATTATCAGGATGACCACTGAGCGATCCTGTGTTGATTTTATCAGGAAGTACAATTAGCAACCTGATGTATTTGGGGAGTCCACTAAGCACCCTTATTTCAGTTTGGGAGTCTACTGAGCACCCTTATATTATCAAATATTCAAAAATATGTGTTTTGAGTCAAGACTCATATCACGATTCAGCAAATGCTGACACTGAATGGATCTATGGTTTGGGCAACTACATGATAATATTCATCATGCTTAGTTAAGTACATTATTGTATCTTTTAGCATCAACCAAGTTACAAACAAGGTCTACATCAAATGCTACAAAGAAAAAGTATAATTGCATTTATCAGATACTTTCATTTTCACTGAGTCCAATAGTTCACTTAGAATCTCCAACTCTTATCATCATCTTACTTGGGTATTTAAACCCTTCATTCATGATTGAGGATTGTCATCACTTAGCACCAATTAATAGATGATCATTACCTCTAGGTCATCAAATCCAAATATTTATTCACATAGTCCACACAGCTCATTAGATTTATATCATATAGCCACATAGCTCTTACTAGCCATGTTTATTACCTTAAGATACTTGCATTATTATTCCATCAGGTCACCAACACTTTCAACACATGTCTTAACCATCAAAATCCTAAGAAACATATTCTCCCTAATGAATTAGGATTATGATCAATCAATAAGGGTTTCATGATTACACTATTCAAAATTACGTACTAACTCCTACTCCACCCATCTCAGGAGTATTAGTGTATGCTATTTACATGCTTATATCTCAAGTCTTAGTTTCTCTCTTATTCTCACGAAAACGTAGATTACTTAATTCTCATCCTTAAGTTCAACCACTTATCATCATGAATTTGAGTCAAACATTTTTCATTTCAATATTGCATTAAAACATATTCATCTCTTGGATAAGCTTAGTTAATAAGAACATGTCTACCATATCAAGAAGCATGATTGATAACATTATTCTATTGTATTGGTAGATGCATTAATCACCTTAACAAGTATTCAATTGATCATGTGGTGAACCACACTCTCATATCGGGTATAAGACGCATCCCTTAACACTATATCGGGTAACCATATAGGGTTAGGTATCACTTAGTCTCCTTCTGGTATTTAGGTCAACTTCACACTATGTGTGGACTAGATCATTATTCTTATATCGAGTATAGGAGTGTATTAGTACTCATATCGTGTACTAGGGTACACCATATTGGGTATTCCTTTATGGCTATATTACAATCCATACAACAATGTTATTTTTGTTCTCCACCTTGATTGGTCATATTCATTCTTAATTAGGCTTCCATATAGGTCTCTCATTATATCGGTTAACCTCTTATATTACCATATTGAGCTTCATCTTGAGTCATCATATCGTGCATCCTTAATGGGTGTCATTCTATATTAAAAGGTATCATAATTTCCATATTGCATTCCATGTTATCCCTCATATCAGTTTACTTACTTTAGACATCATGGCGGGTTATACACATATTGGGCACCTTATAGGTCATGTGTATCGGGCATCATGTTGGCCATGTGTATCGGGCATGTATATCCAGTATCATATTGGTTTGCCCTATGGACCCACCATATCGGGTATCCATATAAGGTGGTACGTGATTTCCATATTGTGTGGCCACCCATGGTAAAAACATTGAACTCAAAATGGTACAAGATAGACACCCAATTGTTCATTAGCTCAACACAAAGTAAGGAGAGAGTCTCATGATTCTAAGGACATTAACATATCGGTTCCCACCCCCTATTCTAAGGATTTGTTCATATCGGGAAAGAGCAATATTCCACCATAGTATTGTGTACAAGGTGGTGGTTAGGAATCCTCTATATCGTTCATGGGACTGTCTTACAAAGTGTAACCCCTTTTCGTATCGGGCAAGCCTTCATGTTGGGTCCCATATCATTTCCCCAAGCTTTCAACCCATAACGGGTTGCAAGGTCTTCAATCATATCGGGTTATTCAAGAGTGAACAACCCCTATCGGGTATCCGATGATGATGTCATCATCATTAACCTTGATTTATTAATCTTTCTCAAAACTATAAATAACAGTCCTAATTACACTTTGGAACCCATGATTATATCAATTGAATGTAAGAAAACCCTAATTTGCAATTACTAAACAAGTTAAAAAACATTGAAGAAGGATAATAATATTGAAGGGTTTAAGTTATATAACACGTCTTTTGAAGGTCTTCCAAGATTCACACTTCACTCCACACATTCCAAGGTTGAAGATGAGCCTTCTCCAAGCTCCAAGACATGAACTCCAAGCTCTTGCATGATATCTCAAGTCACCTTGGGCGATATCACCTCACTTGGCTACTTCAACCTTCTTCGGTCGATATCTTTCCTTCTTGGCCAATACTAAGCCTCACCTTTCTACTCTCTCCACTATGCGTGACACAGGGGAAGGTGTTGCACGATACAAGATGAAGGGTACTTGCTAGATCCGAAAATCTTGCCAACTAATGAAGGTCAAGGTATTTATACTTGAGGTTTATAGAAAAGAGTGTAATAGGTGTCATTTGCTTAAGGTACTTCATGCCCCCTAGACATGCAAGGTTGACACATGCTCTTTCATGTTTTCCACTTATTATTTAGCCATGCAAAAAAAAAAGTCCAAGGGTAAAATGGAAGACAAGGATCGGCTCTTGAGTTGTCCTCTATGACTAGCTTTTCCCCCGCTGTCTTATTATAATATTCTTCTCCCACTTTTCCAAGACAAGATGCAAGTCGATGCTCCACTTATTCCTTGATGTGCCTTGCCCATCATGGGTAAGTCACAAACCAATAGTTGGTTCTCCTTATGGATATATGGCCGATAGGGACTCCTACTCTCAAATCTACAACTCAATATGGCTCATGCACATAGCTTTCAACTTATTCTTTTACTTGGTTTCATTATTATTAAGAGTACTACTTAGGATGATTTAGACATATTGTTTCCTTATTTCTCTCTCTTTCCTCTAGATAACACTAGATAAGAGTAAAAACAATCTAGAGGTGGTAAATTACACATTTACTATATATTATGTATATATTGCAAATGTACCACAATTGATGCATCAAGCACTTAGCATTATTTACACAAGTTCTCACTTAGAGTTTAGGCTTTGCACAAGCCACAACATAGAATCATATTCTCTTTCATGACATACAAAACACATTGAATTCATTCATTATGCAACCTTTGCAACATAACCCCTCATCTTGGGTAAATTACATTTTTCACTTAGATTACCATATAATGCACACATAGCTTTGCATATAAGCTCAAATTTGAAAAGAAACTTCACAAAGGCCTTAATTACTTTCTAAAAGATGTCATAAAGATTGTAAGCAACTTACTTAAGCAAAACATCTAGGGTCAGGTCATAACCCATGTTAGGGTTGTTACAATAGGGTTCAAAATTAAGGGTCTAGAAAGAATGATGTGTGTGTATTATTGAGTCTTGATATATGAATGAATATATAGAGTCAACTACTAATGGGACACATGATAACAATCAAAATGGTCATCCTCTACTCCATTTTTAGATGCACCAAGTATGTCTAATCACACATGATTAATTAACTTCTCTATTTTCAATGATTGATCGACTTGCCTCAACAACCACTGCCAAGGTGTAGAAGATAATGATAAAAAATTTAATAGAACAAAAATCAAGGTTATGGTTAATCACCTAATAAAAAGTCCATCATGGATATTCTAAGAGAATGGTGTGCATCAAATGCTAACATAAAGACAACTTGTAATATTTTTTTCAGAAAAAAATTAATTTGACTGGTGTAATGCTTTTTAGTGGTGATATAACGGAGGCCTCTATGCATAAACCTCCATGGGGATTTATTCCATACCAACTTTACATTCTATAGTGACTGCTTTAGTGTCTTCAACAACAAAAATCAATCATCAATGAGCAATTGGACGATATCACATGCCACTCATGCAGCAACAGTTGTGTATATCATCATAGATACAATGTTTTTAGTTTAATATGTATTATCAAGAATAGATATGTAACAAACTCACTTCTCAACCTCCCCCAATTTAGGAAAGACCCAAAAAGTTGAAATTCATTACCAGAAATTCCCAAGGATCCAGATTAAACCAAATAATAAATAGTAGCAAATAATTTCCATTAATTCAAATGTTCTGAAATGCTCCTCTAAGGAGTTACATGAATTTCTAACACAAGAACTATTCATATGAGAATAAGTATCTATCTAATCATCCTTAAAATTAGCTTTAATGTCTTTAGGTAATTGCATTTATCCATTGTATCTTGATAACTTCATATTCAACATGTACCTAAAACATCATGAAACAAAAATGCGACTCAGTATATTTCTATATTCTGTATGTGGGGTGCATGAACAAGTGTGAAAGTATATAAACAAATATATTCAATCAATTAAGTATAAATAAGAACTAGCATTTTTTTACCATAATCATCCTTTATGTGATACTCATAGTGGCATTAGAATTGAATAGAATGTAAATAAACACTCAACAACTTATTTAGTCAATCTTTGAGAAAACCTCAGCAAACACCGACAAACTATATGTAGGTAGTCAAAACCATAACAACATACCTCAAATGTGAGTCATGTAGATCATGCAATTATACTTCAAGGATATCCAATGAATCCAATGAATAGGTTCAAGCAATTCAACATTTAATTTGCATGTATGTAAAATCCTACTTGGGTCCTAATCAAGGGTTTAGGGTTATGTTTGGGTTTGGGTGAGGAATAAAGATACAAACCCTAGTTACATCCCATAATACTTTATCATAGTTATTAATACACATTATATATTATGTATAACCCTAATGATCTTAATAATAAAACCTTTCATTATGAACACTTAGACTAGTCCAAGTTCATTTAGATTACAACAAATTATTATCTTCAACATAAAACCTTAATTCTTCATATGCATGGTTCTTCACATTAGAAACCCTTAATATCATCAACATGGTCATGATCATCTTGGATTATCATTATATTCAACACTATCAAATTATGGCATGATTTGAGAGTATTAATGTATTCAATAGCTTGATATACCAATCCATGGTTTTCCTTTACCAACAACCACTTAAACACATGTTAGCATTACTTTCAGAATTGGGATTAGAGTTAAGCATTGAAACTACTTTATTCATGTTCCTCTCATTTTTCTAATCAATTTCATATAAAACTCTTCTTGATCTTACCATTCTGGCAGTTACTATAACTTTTATTGGATAATGATATTTGGGCCAATTGGAGGAGGCCTCATCATTAAGGTGGGTATTAACCACACTAGGGGGGGGGGGGCGGGCCCAGATCCAGTCAGCTCATGCTAGCATGAAAAGACATGCCCACATGGTCGGTTTTAAGGAGAACGAGTAAAGTACATTTATGTCCCTACCTTTCATAATCGCCCCCATTGTTTGGAGGACCTTTCACCCACCTGATCATCTCCTTCCTCATGAAGAGGTTGGGTTGTTGGAGTGTGTGTCTGGGCTAGTCCCCTAGTTAGTCCCTAGGGCTAGTCCCTACCACCTACAAGACTCAGTGGTGGTGGTTGATCACTCAGAGGAGGCGAGATCATGGAGAATGGGAAGGAAGTCCCCTAGTTGTGTACAAAGAAGAAAAGGGAAAGATGGCAGAGGTTGGGTGAGGAAATTGGTAGCAACATGAACTTCCTCTGAGGATCTCGTACAACCGTCTTGCCTTGCGAAGAGGGGATTTCAACACCTTATATAGGTGTGGCTAGAGACACCAAAAGTTGTTAGAGTCTGAATGCCAAATTATTTTAGGGAAAGTCTTTAAGGGTTTCCAAACTAGGGTTATATAGGGATCATCTGGTCTGAAATTGCCTCATGGATTCAATAATCAAATTTTTAGACTCTTAGATAAACTAGAGAGAGATATAGGTGTGAAGGGAGAAAAGATATTACTTTATTCGACCATTCTATTTTGACTTGAGGTGGAAGACAATGCGACCACCATCATTCTAAGGATCAATGATCAGGGAGCCGCTCACATCAAAAGGGTCAAACCCAGTATTTCCTTGTTAACATTTAAATGTGAAAAAACTCATATAAATTAGTTAATACTCTCACAGGGAAACTTAGTAAATCCCGACCTCCCTCCGCCCTTATCCAATTGACTCTAAAATTTAAAGGAAGCCTTCTAATAACAAAAGCTCAGATTGGGCAAGATTGGATATAAAAAAAATATTTCTAGATGCCCCATTTCTCTCTCCCTCTCTTCAAAAAGGAATAAAATCCATTTATTTCAACTAGGTCCATCTAACTTTACAATTTTCTATAGTCATCTCCGAACCCCCTTTCTCTATGAAACTTGGAGGGAAACTCATTAAAGTCTTTCCCCTCCTCTATATATTTTGTTAGATTTATTGGAATGGCATTTTTTTGCACATAATTTGCATATTTAGAAAATTATTAATTGAATTACCCTCTCTATGTGGAGAGTCATTTTTCTTCCAAATTGTCGAATTCTCTTCTATTTGTTATTATCTTCAATTATACCAATAGTCTGGCCATGATATTCTTTTTTGATGCCTCAAACATTGTGTTTTCATTCTTGGCTAAATAATTACTATTTTAATGAGATAAAACACTACATATATTATTTTCTTTTAGAAACTTGCATATTATCTTATAATTCAGTTATCTAATGATTAACACAGTTATGCTGAAATCTCGTATTTCTTTTTCTTGTGCCCCAAGGACCTATTTACAAAGAAAATAGTTTCATGGGCCACATGGGTTGCACCCATGGCACTAAGGATAATTTTATTATTAAAATTAGGTATTTTTCTCATTCAATCAAGTGTTATATATATATATATATATGTTTTAAATTTTGCTAAAACATTGAGGATATAACATTCACCCTTCCTTAAAAGGAATTTTATCCCCAAAATTCAAATCTAGTAAGTTTAATGTGAATGATAACTCCTACTAATTTTAACCTTAGGGTTAGCAACCCTTCTTGTATTATTTTTAACAACTTTTATTCACATGAAAATTCCTCACATTATTTCTAATAGTGTAACCTAAAATCAATTCCAGGACTATCAATATCTTTAGTATTTCCATGATATTATCTCCTAGTGATTACACTTCCATTTATGATTTTCAATTTCACTTGGTGACTACCTTTTCACCACGGTTCCCAACCTATCATTCATTTATTTCCACATAAGGGTGAGCTAACACCTACAACCCTTGGTCATGTCATTAATTTCAACTGAAGGTATTAATTCTCATATGATAATTTTAAGAATAACATGTGTCTATCCCAATATCTCTTACTCATAATGATATGAAATTAGTTATTTACCATAACCCAAACACAAACTTCATTCCATTCCAGGAGTAGAGATGGTGTACCCACACAGTATCTCAAAATTTCACATTTTAGGTTGAATCAGTCTCAACATGACTCTAAACCTACTTTTTAATTCCAAACTTTTTTATATTTCATGATGTCAAATGTCTTTATTACTCTTGAGTTGGTGCACAAATCTATAAAGTTTTCATTATTACATGCTTCTTATATCTTAGTCATGTACACCTCATGTCTCATTACGCTCAGTTATTTCCTCAAGGTTTATAGGGGTATCAATACATTTGGAGTGATCTCATCCTTAACATTTAGCGAGAGCCCAACACATCTACCGCTTGGGACTCATGAACTCATGAAGGTGGAATCTACTGATTAATGGGCCTCAAGGAAACATGATTGTTAACTACCGACCCTATGATCTTATGCATTAGGGGAACAATCACCTCCTATTCTCATTGGTATTTTCTACCTTCAACTCCCCCTAATTAACCTTAGGATTTACTTAGGGATCTACCATCCCTAGGGTTTATTGAGATAACACCTATTATCACACTATTTACTAGGTTTTATTTAGATATCACATCTTAGCTCATTATCTTTGTATATAATTCTTTAACCCAGATTTCCTTCATCTATTGAGGTGCACAATTTTCACTATATGTTCCTTCATTGGACTCATGGAGACCTTCCCTTCCTGGGATTGGTCTTTCATAGTGGTCTTCCTATCCTAGCTTCACCTATTAGTGACCTTCCTCTCCCATCTTGGTCACTAGACATTACAATGCCTTCCTCTCATATTGTCCTACCTTCCTGGCTTGTCCTATTGGTGACCTTCCTATCTCGGCTTCATCACTGGTCATTGCAATGACTTCATCTAATGTCATCCTTCCTTTCCTGACTTGATTTAATAGTGATTTTCCTATCCTAAATTGATCACCAGTCGTGATAATGAATTTCTCTTATATCGACGTTCTTATCCTGGCTTGGCCTATTGGTGATCTTACTATGCTAGCTTCATCACCAGTCATTATGCCGACTTTCCTTTTTATATCGGCCTTCCTATCCTGACTTGGCCTCTTAGTGACATTTTATTCCCGGCTTGGTCACCTAATTTTAGTCACTTCCTTAGTGACTTTTCTTATGTCACATTGATATGGCATACTTGGGTTTAAAGAATGTTTGTGCTTTTATATTTTCTATACTTAATCCTTTACACATTAGGTGACATTCAATCTTACCTCATCTCTTAAACTGCTTGGTCTACTCACCCTTCAAGTGAAGGTCCTAACCTAGGGTGTCTGATTGACTCATAGGAGGAGGTTTGTCTCTCTAGCCACAACCTAACCCCAAGTTCTAAGGGTTTTCCTCCCCCGTAGGTCATTTTCCCCTCCTAGGTTGACCTACACCAGGTTGGGAAACAAACCATAAAAGTTCAATTGAGAGTTTCATATTTTTTGAACATACATTTTCAGCTACAACTTCTCAACCCTTATCATTTTATCTCATGGTGAGTCCTCTCTTTAGGGGAACCTCTTTATGGGAAATCCTCTCTTTAGGGTTTTAGTCCCCGTAGTGGAAGTTCATAACCTTCCCTCACCCAAACTTTGGTTTTCTTCATATTCCTTCCTTTCTAGTCTTGGCCTTAGGTGATCTTCCTTTCCTAGCTTGATCACCTGTCATTGCCATAATGACTTTCTTTCAATCCATGGTCTTTAACTAACCCGAGTTATCTTATTTAGGGTTCGACCAAGTTATATCCATAGATATACTTATTCATAGGTTGCTTGTCTTTCTTAAAACTTTTCTCATTAATTCCTTGCTCGACATGTACACATGCATGTGAGACTGGGTCACCTAACTCATTTATATTTTCTTATTCCATTTCACCCGAATCAAGGTTCAAATGGGTAGGGTTTTCTATCTCATATGGGTAGGGTTTTCTATCTAATTCAAGCTGATATTTTCTTATTCCATTTTAGGAATTATGTGATGATTGAATTGTTTGCTTGGATTTCACATTCTAGGGTTTCTAATCTACAATGAGGTTTCATAAATATTCATTAGGGTTTCTGAGATTAATTTCTGAAACCTTATCCCTTTTAGGTCAACAAACCCTAAAATACTATTTTCTACTTATATGAACCTTAATTTCTCAACTATTCATTTTAATAGTCTTTTATACCCAAATTGACATAGGATCATCATATCCCTATTTATTCATGGATTTGAACAATTAAAACAATTAAAAGACATATTCATCTAAATTAGGGTTTTCAAGCTCATTAATGCACAATCAAGCATGAAACCCTAAATTAAGCCAATTATATAAAAAGATCAACTTTTTAGATCCTATTTTCACTTTTATTTTCAGCTTGAATTATCCAAATAACATCGTTAAGTCCATCTATCATCAAATCTAAGGATTGTTCCTTAATTAAATCATTAAAGATGATCACTTTATGTCCTTTACAAATTTCAAGCATATTTAAGCACATAAACTCTAAATTAGACTAATCATGTGCAAAGTTCTTCCTTTTTGAACATAATGTACCTTTTTACATTTAACAGGTTAACATCAACTCTAATGATCCATTAAACCCTATTAAACACTTTATTCATTTCAAAATAGGGTTTCTTAATCTTTAATTCATTAAAGATGATAATTTACACTACATTTCGAACTATGATTAGATTCAGGCTATACAACTATTTTTATTGGATTCCTTGTGCTCTTCTGATCAAAATACATATATTATTTGTATTTCTCCGAGCTACGGTTTATTAGATAAAATTTTTTTTGCAATAAAGCACTTACTTCGGCCAATGAGGGGCTACCACGTAGGTGCCATCCATGCAATGTTGCTTGTTGCTGCGCAAACATAACCAAATTACGAAGTTACCCTCCATTAAGTGGTTGGTTCCTTTAGCACACGGAGGGTAGAAGCGTCCAAATGGCCAAGGTCATCTTCAACCTTGGATCTTCCACGACCAGGCCGCTGACGACCGCTTCCCGTGGTCTACCCTTCCTCCCTGAGGCTCAAGGATCGTCGCCAACGCTTGCCCCAACTCTGCCACCCTCGGCCGCACCCATAGAACCTCCCAAACTCTGTCCTAGCAGGTTGGTCTCGAGCTCCACGGCCTGCAACTTCGACCGTCATTGTAGCCTTGCAGATGCTGCTGTGCGCGTGCCCAGGTGGAAGGGCTTCCACTGATCATCTAGTTGTGGTCGAGGGAACAACTAGAACCCAACAAGATCATATACTAGCTCTTTGTTGCACCGTAGACACTCTACTCGTCCACCCTAGGGTTTCATGCAAAGAAGAAGGAAAAGAAGAAGAAGAGAGGGAAGGTTGTGTGGAACTTCCTTTGAAAACGACCCTGGACTCTACCCCTTATATAGGGGAGGGTCAACGAAGCCCTGGGGAGGCTTTCCCACCACGAAACGAAGTCCTTCCTTCAATAAGAATCACATTCCTACAAGGAGAAGTATTCTTCTCTCTCTTCCTCAACTTTGGATATTCCTTATTACCTTAGATATTTAGGAATATGAAAAACCTCTCCCTTACTCTCTTTATTCCTACCTTTTAATCTATTGGCTTCGAAATTACATTTTCCTTAAGTAGGAAATACTTCCTTCTTAACAAAACCACATAATTAATTAAATATGTATTCCTATTATCCTTTTATTTTGCAATTTGTTATTTTCTCTTGCTTTCCTCTTTATTGGGACTCCTTGGATCCCAAGAATCTGAAAGATTTCGAAATTCCTTTTTCATGGATACTTATTATCCTTCTAGATGCATCTATATGCATTATTTCACATTATCTTGTTTATTTTTCATTAAAATATTTCATTTTGAGGATTTCTCTTTTATTTTCCTCATTAGCATTCCTTTTATCATTATAATTCCTTGGGATACGGAATTCTACCAAGGATAACTCAATTATACCTCTTTTCACTTATTTTCCACATTTTCTCATTATTTTCAATTTCTTTCTTAATAAAGAAATACTTAATTAATCTTTTCTTTTCTTATTGGTTTCTTTTTGCAAATTTGGACTCCTTGGAACCCAAGGAACCCAAGAGGCACGAAATCCATCCTTGGATTACATCATTTTGCCTTCTAGAGGTTTCTATTTCATTCTTTTCTCAAATATTCAATTACTCATTTACTAATTGAATTTTCTTGTTAATTGGGACCAATAGCCAATAAAGCCCACAATACAATCATCAAGGCTATTGTAAACTAAATCCATTTATCCCAAAAAAATTATATAATTATTTGTTCAATTATCTTTAATATGAGAAATTACATTTCTCACCAATTGAACCCAAAAATTGGGATTGTAACATCCTTCCCCTCTTAAAGGAATTTTGTCCTCAAAATTCTATCAAGCAAATAAACAATTCAGGATAAGACTTTTCCATGTCCATCATTGGCCCCTATGTGTCTTTACCGTACTCATGGCATTTCCAAAGAACCTTTATCATCACATATTCTTTTCTCTAAGTTCTTTCATCCTGGCATCTATAAACTGCACAGGTGACTCAGGCCATTTCAGCCTCCCTTAGGGCTCACTAGGTTCATTGCTCAGCACATGGTTGGGGTACCTCACATAGTTCTCTAAATTGGGCACATGGAACTCATCACATATTACTTTATCCTGAGGGGTAAGATCAAACTTAGCCTTCTCCACCAATCCATCTCAATGGACCCATGTATCGGCGACACATCTCATTTAGATATAACTTAGAGGGGTCAGATTTTTCATGTCATATATTCTCCCATAGTGAACTGCATGTCAGTCTACTTTGCATCCGCTCACGACTCTCGTCATCTCTAGGCTCCTTTCAGACTTTGCATGATCAAAGCGACTTCATCTACACTGACTATGGTCCTTTTTTTTAACCATCACATGGTCCTTTTACCAACATCACCTTACTGAAGTGGTGACCAACACAACCTCTCTTACAAAGCTTCTTTACATACCGATACTGGCTATGCTGGTTATCTTCACATATTTCATAGGACAAGAACTATCCCTAGATATCACCCTGAATGAGCACATATGCTCTCATCAGACCCTTTAGTTTGGATCATACTAACCATTAGTTAGGGGTGATAAACTGCACTCACATCGAGTCCTTAATGTACCTACTTCCACCTTTTGGAAGGGAACCTTTAGGTCAAACTCAAGAACCTTTGAACTTGCTTCATGGTGTAGTTAAACCATCTCTCTCATGGGTGGTTCAACCAGATATGTTTCTTGACAGAACTCTTTCTTTCTCATGTCATCTAGGTAAGGCGAACTACCATAACCCATATTTCATCTCGACCTTCCTTGATCTAGGGGAGACTTACAACATCCATTGTGATGTACTCCCTTTCTCTTTTGGGGACTCTTTATCCCCTATATTAATGCACTGGGTTACCGGTGCTCATCCCTCACTTTTGTCATGCATAGCAACATGCAACCTCATCTCCAACATCCATAGTACTACTACCACTCATTATCACAGTAATACCATGGTGTAAGGTAATTCTCAACATCATTATTTCTTATATGTCATGATTCCTCCAGATTGATTCCTCAGAACCCTAAAACATTCTCATCAGGGTTTTATTACCTTCCGACCCAAAGAAGTGCATCTGAGGTTCTACCACCATCCTTTCATTGTATCAAGGACTAAACTGGCTAACCAAACAATCATTAACTTTTCAACATATCCCGTTATATCTTAGTGTTAGCCAAACACATCTCCTTTCCAAACTTAGGGTTAGCCTAACAACCTCTTCTAGATTCTAGTCAAACTAGTCAGATATATCTCAACCAGAGCATCCATTACCACTTCACATCCTTAGGTATTAGGTAACATTGGAGGTATACACTTCCATGTATTTCACTTATCGTCTCACCTCAACTTTATGTCTATCTTCATTGAGAAAACTTTGAGCTCATCTTCTTGGTGATCAACCTCAACCTTGTATGACTCATATCTCATGATAAAAACATCCTCATAAAGTGACTACCTCATTCCTCTTAGAGTTTGCAAACCGTCCATGTATCATTCCCTTTACCAGGGTATATTATCTTCTCTATCCTTATATCTCATGGCAATGTTCCAACCCACATCATCTTTATCCTTGGTGTATGGCATGCGTACTATCCTATCTCTCACTCCCATAACAAGAGGAAATAAGCATTTGGCTACAGTCCAAATACAAAGTTCTTCCTGTTCTAAGAGTAGAGATGGTACATCCCATCTTGCCAGTACACCTTTAAATCCAAGTTGAGATGTGCCACCTATGCCTCTACATCACAATCTTCTTGATGTCAAAGTTACTTCCATGAAAAACTAGTCTTAAACCTATTGAGGTTTATATCCTTGGTCATCTCCTCTAGGTCTATAGGGTGTCAGCTCTTTTGGGGTCATCCCTCTTCCCTCATGCATCAAGAGAGTGCCCTACTCATCTTCCCTTTGGGTCCCATGAGTTCATGACGGTAATCAATCTCCTAACCCATGGCCCTCAGACAATGATATATGTTACCTCCCGACCCTATGGTCATGTGCAGCTAGGGAATTAGGCAACTCCTACTTCCATCGGTCTTATCCCCACCTGACCCTAGGATAGACTTAGGATTCTCCATTTATAGTACATGTCCAACTTAGAACCTTGCCCCAACCTTCATCATCTCTCTTTGTATACATGGGCTGACATCCATCCTTTCATAGGGGTCATGGTGACCTGCCTACCTTTGTCAGGCTCCTTACTGGTTACCTCCATGGTAACACATCCACATGCACTTAGAGATGGATATCTATGGGTCTACAACTTCATTCTCATACCATGTACTTTTCACTTAGCTTCTCAAGATCCTATGAGACCTCTTTAGGTTACCCAAAACCAACAAAATTGATATACACCCTACCAAAGGGGTCCCTCTACCAGAATGGGGGGACAAACTATCTCTTGACAACAAGGTTATAAAAGCTCTTAGGTCTAGGGTTTACATCCACATGAGCCTACTTAACCCTAGAAAGCTATTAAGGCACAAGAAGATCACCTACTAAAGCATGCTAGTTCATACTTGTCCTCTTTCCTCAACACTGGATCAAGATCATACCTTCTTATGTCATCAACTTAGTTGTGAGGGGTTCGTCAAACACACCTCATTCTTAAGGGGTTTCCCTTTCCTCTCATCATAAAAAGTACCATGCTCTCTTATATAGAAACTCAACTCTCATCATGAGCATTTGTTACACCAATTCCCCTCTTAGGCCTAGGAACCCTAGGTTCACTTTTAGGTGTCTGTCTGCACGCTCTATCTCTTAACCACAAATCAGGCATGCAAAAGGCATGACATGCACTTCATGTCATCCTTCTATTCAAGCAACACTTCAGAGTTGGTTCCTCCTCAAGGACAACCAACAAGGCATAAGGCCCCATAACCTATCACTAAACCTCTACATGGTTTATGGAACTCGTCTTCTCATCTATACCATAGGTACAAAGGTATAAGTAGACTCATCCTCTCTCTAGGGTTTGGTTCCTCTAAGACAACCAAGATATCATCAGCCTCCATGAATTATGCATGAGGCAACTTCTATCATTCACTTAGTCGCATCATCCTTGACTCCCCACTGTTCCTCATATCTCGGGGTTTTAGGCTTTCATCCTTCTTGCCTGGGGTCATGCTCTCTCTCTAGAGTTAATCCTACAACCAACCTCACCATTAGAGGTCCTGTATTCGTGAAGGGTCAACCTCAAAAGCATGAAGCCTATGTTCAACTTATGTTCGCTCAAGGTTATTTATAGTTCTGTATGCTTATTTCATAAGCCATCCTTCATACTCTCATGGTCAGGGTTTCAACCCTTTGCTGACACTAATAACGTACCATGTATGTTATGCCCTACTCGCATAAGCCCATAGGGTTTCTAAGGTACTTCACTAACATTATCATATAAGGATCTATCCTTTACCCTAACATGCAGGACCCTTCCCAGGGTTGGGTTGCCAAAGGTGCTAGGTCACCCATGGATCATATGGAATCCCAAAGGTATGTCCTTTCAAACACCTGGTCTAACTCATCTCTCTCTAACCTTCACTTAGGGTTAGGGTTAGCATCATCCTCAGAGGATGTGCCAGGTCTCTACTGGCAATGGAGATCTCTATGTCCAAGACTAACTTATCCTCCTGACAAGAAGGTCTAGCCTCAGGTCTCCTCTGAGGACATGACAACTTATGTCATACGACCTAAGCATGTATCTATTCTTTAATTTATGCTTACTCTATTAAGCCTATGTCCATGACATCTTAATTACATGCTTTTCATTAATTTGATGGAGGATTCCATAGACCTTATTAACCTTACCCATACCTCAAGAGGGTGAGGAGAAGAAGGGAAACCCTAATCCTTGAGGTCCTTATCAGAATTTTTGTGATGAGAAGGGATGAATAAGATGAGAAGTCCAAAAGGTATCTTATTTCGATTCATACCCTAAGACTTTGGCTAGGAAGTCACACAGATCCGGGAGTCCTTGTATTCCGACTAGCGGTGTGGAGGAAAATATTGCCAGCCCCCGGTCGTGATCCTTTTCTAGACACCTCCGTCTTTCGGATAATCCTCTAATAACTCCCTTGAGTTCTATGTAGTTTGTAAAATTTAATAATTAAAACCTACGCTCTGATACCAAATGTTACGACCCCACCTTCCGGTAACCCCCAATTAAGAGAGACCGAGAGGTCGAAGCCGTACCCATACTTTCCGGATCAAAGGTTCAGCAATTAACCAAGAAAAATTATTAAATTTTAACAGACTAAACTGAAAAGTTGTAAGAAAATAAACTTTTGCATACCTTTTTTTTCTTTCTTTTGAAAACTTAGATCTCTAAACTTCTATCTACTTAAGGATTCTACTCTAACTAATCCTCCTTGTATTTTAATTCATGTATTTCGCAATATGACAATTTACTATTTGTTCTTTTGGCTTGTACCTAAAACGTCGACAAACAAAGAGTCAGTCAGCCGAAGCTGGTATGTGGGGGAAACACTAATCATGCAATTATTCTTAACAAAGTAATCATTCAATTAATCATTTAACAACCAAGATTACGTTTTAAGCCATACTACTCAATCCTTACCTATCCCCTAACTCTGTACTATCCCTACAGTGGACTTGTATGCTACCTCTCTTTAGGTAGATTCTTACCACCATGGTCCTACCTTACAGGTAGACAATACATAGGGTAATAGAGTCGCATGGCACTACCCGAAGGTAACCCAATATCTAACTCAATGTGACTAGATGGACCTACCCCATTGGTAGCCATGTACTAAGTCCTCCAATGACATGATGGTCCTACCCCATAGGTAGCCATGTACTAGGTCAATTATTAAGCCATAGAGGGGACCAAGATATGAGCTAGTAGGCAAATATCTTATGTGATAGTCATATCCACATTATAGTTTGCATGAATTAAAATCATCCAACAATTAATTCATGACATCGATGAAAACTTCGGTAAACCTCGGAAAACTAACTCGAGATATTCACAAGCGTAACCACATACCTGATTTGATGATTTCACAAGCATTAAGTAAACCCAACCAAGAATGAAATCCAAGCAAGCAATTCAATCATCACATAATTCCTGAAACGAATATGCACTCTATTTATTACAAACTTTATCAAGAATCTACTTTATTGACTTGGATTCACTTTCTAGGGTTTCTAATCCACATTAAGGTTTCATTAATATTCATTAGGGTTTCTGAGATTAATTTCTCAAACTTTATCCCTTTTAGGTCAACAAACCCTAAAATACTTTTTCTACTTATATGAACCTTAATTGCTCAACTATTCATTTTAATAGTCTTTTATACCCAAATTGACTTAGGATCATCATATCCTATTTATTCATGGATTTGAACAATTAAAACAATTAAAAGACATATTCATATGAATTAGGGTTTTAAAGCTCATTAATGCATAACCGTGCACGAAACCCTAAATTAAGCCAATTATATAAAAAGATCATCTTTTTAGATCGTATTTTCACTTTTATTTACAACATGTTAATATTAGCTTCAATTATCCAAATAACGTCATTAAGTCCGTCTATCATCAAATCTAAGGATTTTTCCTTAATCAAATCATTAAAGATGATAACTTTATGTCCTTTTCAAATTTCAAGCATATTTAAGCACGTAAACTCTAAATTAGACTAATCACGCACAAAGTTCTTCCTTTTTGAACATAATGTACCTTTTTACATTTAACAGGTTAACATCAACTCTAATGATCCATTAAACCCAATTAAACACTTTATTCATTTCAAAATAGGGTTTCTTAATCTTTAATTCATTTAAGATGATAATTTACACTACATTTCGAACTATGATCAGATTCAAGCTATAAAACTATTTTTATTGGATTCCTTGTGTTCTTCTGATCAAAATACATATATTATTTGTATTTATCCGAGCTACGGTTGATTAGATACGATTTGTTTTGCAATAAATCACTTACTTCGGCCAATGAGGGGCTGCCACGTAGGCGCCTTCCATGCAACGTTGCTTGTTGCTGCGCAAACATAACCGAATTACAAAGTTACCCTCCATTAAGTGGTTGGTTCCTTTAGCACGCGGAGGGCAGAAGCGTCCAAACGGCCAAGGTCATCTTCAACCTTGGATCCGCCGCGACCAGGCTGCTGATGGCCGCTTCCCGCGGTCTGCCCTTCCTCCCTGTGGCTCTAGGATCGCCGCCAACGCTCACCCCAACTCCGCCACCTTCGGCCGCTCCCATAGAACCTCCCAAACTCTGTCCTAGCAGGTTGGTCTCAAGCTCCACGGCCTGCAACTATGGCTGTCATTGCAGCCTTGCGGATTCCGCTGCGCGCATGCCCAGGTGGAAGGACTGCCACTGATCATCCAGTTGTGGTCGAGGGAACAACTAGAACCCAACAAAATCATCTACTAGATCCTTTTTGCATCGTAGAAACTCTACTCGTCCACCCTAGGGTTTCATGCAAAGAAGAAGGAAAAGAAGAAGAAGAAGAGAGGGATGGCTGTGTGGAACTTCCCTTGAAATCGACCCTAGACTCTGCCCCTTATATAGGGGAGGGTCAACGAAGCCCCAGGGAGGCTTGCCCACCACAAAACGAAGTCCTTCCTTTAATAATAATCACATTCCTACAAGGAGAAGTATTCTTCTCTCTCTTCCTCAAATTTGGATATTCATTATTACCTTGGATATTTAGGAATACGAAAAACCTCTCCCTTACTCTCTTTATTCCTGCCTTTTAATCTATTGGCTTCGAAATTACATTTTCCTTAATTAGGAAATACTTCCTTCTTCACAAAACCACATAATTCATTAAATATGTATTCCTATTATCCTTTTATTTTGCAATTTGGTATTTTCTCTTTCTTTCCTCTTTATTGGGACTCCTTGGATCCCAAGAATCTCAAAGATTTCAAAATTCCTTTTTCAAGGATACTTATTATCCTTCTAGATGCATCTATATGCATTATTTCACATTATCTTGTTTATTTTTCATTAAAATATTTCCTTTTGAGGATTTTTCTTTTATTTTCCTCATTGGCATTCCTTTTATCATTAGAATTTCTTGGGATATGAAATTCTACCAAGGATAACTCAATTATACCTCTTTTCACTTATTTTCCACATTTTCTCATTGTTTTCAATTTCTTTGTTAATAAAGAAATACTTAATTAATCTTTTCTTTTCTTATTACTTTATTTTTGGAAATTTGGACTCCTTCGAACCCAAGGAACCCAAGAGGCACGAAATTCATCCTTGGATTACATCATTTTGCCTTCTAGAGGTTTCTATTTCATTCTTTTCTCAAATATTCAATTATTCATGTACTAATTGAATTTTTTTGTTAATTGGGCCCAATAGCCAATAAATCCCACAATACAATCATCAAGGCTATTGTAAAATAAATCCATTTATCCCAAACAAATTATATCATTATTTGTTCAATTATCTTTAATATGAGAAATTACATTTCTCACAAATTGAACCCAAAAATTGGGGTTGTAACAATCTCCCATTTCCCATGATTACATTTTTGTTTGGGTTTGGGACTACCCCTACAACTTAGGGTTTTAAGATGTCTTTGAACCACCATGGGTTTTCCTAAACCAATCTTACCTCCATCTAGGGTTTACCCTTGCAAGGAAAAACTGATAAAACATATTTCTTTACTTTATCATTATGTCCACATTACATGTGCATCAATTGGAATAGGATGCCCTAATCATATTTCTTCTCAAACCCTAACTTGAGATGTTGACGGAAGTATCTTTTATGGTTTATTATGCAAGAGGATGAGAATATCATGAAACTATATATGTGAAAACTTAGAGGAAACATTACTTTGGGAACATCTTATGTTCACTTTAGGCATGTATCTGGGTGGCAATGGGAGTCCTCGTAAACCAACTTAATGGTGTGGAGTAAAATATTGCCTGTCCCCAAAGCCAAGACCCCTTCTAGACACCATTACCATCAGGTCATGCCTTAATAAGTTTCCTTATATTTCTATATATTACTTGAATCATAAACTATTAAATATTATTCTAAAAAATTGGGAATGTGATACCAAATGTAACGACCTCACTTTTCAAAATCCCTAATGAAGGACAGAATAAAAAAGTTAAGAGATATTACCTGAAATTTCCAAGGATCCAAATGTAACCAAATAAAAAAATAATAGTAAATAATTTTAATTAATTCAAATATTATTTAATTCTCCTCGAAGGGGTTACATGAATTTCTAATACAATAACTATACATATGAGAAGAAGTATATATCGAATCCTTCTTACAAGTTAGCTTTAACGTCTTCAGGTAATTGTGTCTTTCCATCATATCTTGATAACTTCATATTCATCATGTACCAAAAACACCATGAAACAAAAATGCGACTCAATATATTGCTATATTGTGTACATGAGGTGCATGCAAAAGTATGCAAGTACATAACAACATATATTAAATGAATTACTTGCAAATAAGAACTAGCATTTTCTTCACATTATCTCCCTTTATGTGATACTCATAGTGACATTATAATTGAACAAAATGTAAATAAACACTCAACAATTTATTCACTCAATATTTAAGAAAACCTAGGCAAACACTGGTAAAATATATTGTAGGTAGTCTGTAAAGACCCAATCTTTACAATCAAATATTTACAAAATATGCATCAGGATATATAAAAAATCTTTTCATTCATACCATTTTTTTGAGTACATGAATTTTTTTTCTTACATATACATTGGATATTAAAATTTAGTAAATCTAATCTTCATATTCTAATAGAGGGCTATCTCGTGTAAGTATCTTTTACATCTTCTGTGATCACCTACCCATATGTTCCCCAAAGGAACAAAAACCACACATGGGCCCCAATAAAAGGAAACTAGGGTTAGAAACCTGGTTCAAAATCAATATTTGGAAAGTAAAACAATATGAACCTGTCTGTAAAGATTTTGATGATAAAAATGTAAGGATTAAGAAATATAGGCAAGTGTTAATAGTTAGCAATGGGTTTTCAAATTAAAAAATATTAAATATGTAAATTTTGAAACTAATAATTCAATTTTCAATAGTTAACACATGTCAACGTATATATGTCAGGGAAGTCATGTGTTCTCTCCTACGAAGAACGAAAACACACCAATAGAAATTCCTAGTATATTGTGGAACCCTATGTCCTTTAACTCTGTGCTGAGGTTTGGAAGTGTAATTCCACTAAACTAGGGATACTAACCTACCCCTTTTGGATGTTTAAACAATGTTGTACTATTTTCCAAGAATAAGTGTTGGTATCCTTTCAAAGAGATGGGCTAAGGTATAAGATCAATTTTGGCCAACCAAACTATATAGTCATGATGTAATCAATGCGGGAAAAACATTGCAAATATAAATAGAAATTTCGTACCTTTCAATCAAAAGTCACCAAAATGCAAAATTCCAAGTATAGATCTCTAAAGTTTTAATGTTCAAGATTCAAGCATCTCTAAGAGTTGATGAACAAAGATATCTACAAATGTGAAGTAATATTTATCGCCATATGGCTTGGAATCAGGTGTTATTCAAATTTCATTTATTAGTGTTACAGATGGCTGTGGTTTTCCATTTTGAATTGTTATTTCATACTACTAATATATTATCTCTCTATTAGGGTTTTAGATACTTTTAATTATAAGATAAATTTTTAGTCATATGTATGACAATGTCCATGTTACATACTTTGTATTCTTTATATTCCAATATTATACATTTATTCTCTCTCTATGTATCATATATCATAAATTCATTCAGCCTGGGTTAATTCTATTTGTTACACTGGATCTTATCTATATCTATATACCTCTTTAGAGAAATTCAGGGGTTAAAATATAGAGTACTTCCATCAATTGACCATCATATACTAGTATTTAGATTTATGTTTTAAAGTATGGATTTTACTACTTAGTTGCATGAAATAAAACAAGATCATATACTTCATTATGCAACCTAAATTCATTTTCATAGACCCATCTATTCATGACACGAAGCATCCTTCTTATTCATATTCTTTCTCAAACTAAGGATCCATTTACAATAATATAGGTCACTACCATATAAAATGTTATTACATACTCACCATGAATATCATCATGTTACCATTCAAGAAACATTGTATTTACTAACACACACACACACACACACACACACAGAGATATATATATATATATATATATATATATATATATATATATATATATATATATATATATATATATATATATATATATATATATATATATATATATATATATATATATATATATATATACATAGAAGAATATATCAGACAAACTTATGTGTACTAGGCTGACTAATCTATTGTATTTATAGGAATTCATTTGATTCTTTAACATTTACACTATCATTTTATGTATTACTATTTAGCATTTCTTATTTAATGAAATACTTTTTGAGTTGAGAAATTACAGGAAGTACCTACCTTAAAAATCATACTTTTTGTATTCAAGTAAACTAGTTTATATGATGCCACATGGGTTAACTGGTTATCTATTTTAGATAAAGATATGTCCAAGTTTAATATACATTCTTAGTCCACATTATATTCTACTATCCTTACACCTATTATATTTATTATCTATATAAGTAAGAATGTTAAAGAAAATATGACATGTAAATTAACCTCTAGAATCTCTGAGGATCAATTTATAGATCTCATTCCATGATTAACCATGATGTCCTTCTCATCTACTTTCTTCATAAGACCAATGTGAAGCTATTCTTTTAGATCATGTCACTCAGGGAGCAGGTGTTGGCTTGAACTTGGGAGGAGGGGCAGTGCTATATTATATGTTTTCTGAATCGTGTTCTTGACAGTGTAGGATTTTTTGTGGGGTTGCAGGTGTTTGTGAAGTGCCTTAGGGGCTCGATGATGGTGGAAGGGGGTTCAAGCAAAGAAAGGGTGGTAACTATGAATCATGTCAAGGTATGAATATTTGGTGGTGGTGGGATCTTCTCTAGCATCCCATCTTGTGCTTGGATTCTTGGTGACACAATGGGTGTTGAACAACAACTTGTAAGGTTGAGAGGGATAAGGGATTGGAATCTGCAATGTTGGGGTGGAAACATTGCCATTACACTGGTCATCAATGGAGGTGGTGGTTGCCAAAACTCTGGTTAGGTAGAGAAGAAAAGGAAGGCGATTGGGGTTAGTAGATTTGATGGTCGTAGGACTGGAGTTGCGAGGAGTCTATAATAGCAGGGCTACCTATTTCACTCGTTTGTTGAAGGAGATGATCCGGTGGAGTTGACCAGGTTGGTTGCATATCACCAGTGGTCAGAGAGGTGGAGGGATTAAGAGGATGAAACATCATATCAAAGAAGGAGGAGGCGGGTGATGAAGGCATCCATGTGGTGGTGCCTGGTACTTGCAGTCCTACAGAGATTGTATCTAGTCGGCCGTCATAGTAAAGCTCGACGGCTGTTTGTATGGGAAACTTAATGAGTGAATTAGGAGGAAGAGGGGTAGAAGGTGGCAAACAGTTTGTAGGATCCCAATAGCTGGTGTTGACCTTGTTGTTGGAGGGGAGGAGCAAAGAACACATGTCCCAATTGCATGTTTGCAATTGACCTATCTATATAGGATAGGGATGTCTGGTGATGACCATTTGCTTGACCATCGGTGGATTATGCTATGGCTATCGTAGATGGGGAAGGAGAAGGCAATGCTCTCAGGATGCAAGTATCTCATAGGTAACCAACATATAGGTATTTGAGAATGGATTTGGCCAAGTGAAACCTACACCACCTAGGCGGTGGTGTTTTGTATAGATCTGACATTTTGGGTGCTTAGGATTTATATTGCCTATAGGTACATATTCAAGGTTAGTGGGGATGCAAGATCCTATAACGACTGCCTCGCTTGGATGCAAGGCATCAATTAATCTAACATTTCTGACACCATCGTCGAGTTGTAATGTACTCAAGAGGCTTTTAATGAAGCTCACGATCCTATTAGGTAATGGGGACAGAGAGGGTCATCGTTCTCCTAGGAATTGTAGGTGACAGTGTTTAGGGAAAGTGAGTAACATATCCAATTGATTAACTTTGGTCCAATTCATTTATTAAGAAGCATATTTATTCTCTCATTTAACTACTTTGACAACTTATTTGCTACTTATAAACAGAAGCACAAATTGCATTGATATCTTGACCATGAGTCAAAATCTTAGTGACCCACCTTTGGAAAACATTGACACCTCTATTTATATGTATGACCATATGCTTAATTAGTTATTCTCATAATTAATTCCAATATCAATTTCTATAAATATGATTAATAATTTTTACTAAATTCCAAAGAGATTAGTTTATGAGGTTGAGAGTGAGGGATAAATGCAAGGTCAAATCAAGGTACTTAGGCATACATCCTTTGAATTTTCACTAAGGATGTTGAAAAGACTCACTAAGTAAAATGGAAGGACCTATTTTCAAATGCTTCTCTAGAGGGAAGAATTGACTCATTTAGACAAAAGAATGTAATTGAATATGAACATTATCAAAAAATTTGTTGATTGATCAAAATAAAGAAATGAGGTGCTGAATTTGAGGACCAACTAGTGAATGAAATCAAGTTTGAGAAAAATTCCAAATTATATCTCAAACCAGTTTTAGTGTCCAAATTTTAGTTTGTTACAACTCTCCATCCCTTAAGGAGGATATCATCCCCAAAATTAGTATATCTATGGTCGAATCAGATACTCTCTCGACCCCTTTAAGGATTCAACTAGCGATCTAATTGACATGTCAATTACAATATAGTGTCTTTCATCAACTCTAGGTTTCTCCTCTAGGGTTTTATGTGACTCTCCTATAGGGTTTTCCCAATACCTCCTAAATTGTGACTTAGTTTGAGAAACCATCAATGTAATTCCAAAAAATCAATTTTCTTTGTACATATAGTATCATAAAAAAATATCTCAAAGGAAAATGTTTCGATACAAACTCAAAATTGACCAAAATCAATCTGAAAACTAAGTCACAATCAACTCATATCTACATTCTAATTACTACTATTCCATCATCACACCATTTTGAGAGTTTAGATTCTGTGAGACACAAAAGGTTACATGATCACTTAGTGATGTTTGGTCCATGTAACTCACTTAGAGTCATGTACATATTTCTAGGTTAAGAATGAATATCAAAATATTGTGTTACACCACAAAACTATTGGATACACTATGGTTATCATAGGTGAGGTTAAAAATTCATAAATTTTTATCAAAATATTTGTCATTAATATTTACTTGTTGTTTTTTTGTCAAATATTTTAGATATAATGTGTTTTTTATTTCTCCATTTTTCAGTGGGTATGGTTTTTTAGCTAAGTCCTTACATACTATCATTTATTTCTCCTCTATTCAAGGTGTTTAAACACGTAGACATTTGTTTGTTTGGGTTTTCCAAGTAGTAAACATCACGTTAGAATGGTAAGTATGCAAAGTAAGGAAAATCCACCACCACCTAAGTGGTTTATGACTAATTATGCCCTAACCTTCACTAACATCCTTCGTTGGACACCTCAGCCCATGATATTTACAAGGTGATTGATTATTTTGGATTGATTAACATTTTTAGGCGTAAATTATCTATCGCTAGTCCAAAATAGAAGATGGAGTTTACGATTATAGGGTTTTGCCTTTTTTTTTGCATTTACTTATGGTTGCACCTATATAAGGAGGGACTCAAGGTTACCCAACCGGTTTGTATACATATAATAGTGATTTTCACGTTCTAAGGGCCTTAGTGTAAATCCAGATACATGTATTTTAATTACATCTTCTTTAATAATATTCCCATGTAAATCTACAACTAGGGGAATACAAAAGCTTGCAGTGAGCTAAGTATGCATCATGAATTTATAAACTATGATACTTACCACACATTCTAGTCTCTAAGTGTATCATATTTGTCAACTAGGTATCACAATAATTGAGTCACTGATACTAGGGTTGGCCTATGTTCTAGGTGTACTATTTTTGTCCCTAATTTTCATGAGATGTGCATGAGTTCCAACTATTTATAGGCTCTGATACCATTCTATAAAGACTCGATCTTTAGAATCAAATATTTACAAAATATGCATTAGAAAATATAAACAATCTTTCCATTCATACAATTTTCTTGAGTACATGATGTTTTTTCATAGAAATAAATTGGATATTAACACTTAGTAAATCCAATCTTCATATTGTAACAGAGGGATATCTCGTGCAAGTCTCTTTTACATCTTCTCTGGTCACCTTCCCATAAGTTCCCAGAAGGAACAAAAACCACACATGGGCCCCAATAAGGGAAACTAGGGTCAGCAAAGCCGGTACAACATCAATATTTGGAAAGTAATACAATATGGACCTATCTTTAAATATTTTCATGATAAAATGTAAGGATTAAGAAATATAGTAATGTTTCAAAAGGGTAGCAATGGGTTTTGAAAGTCAACAATATTCAATATCTAAATTTTGAAACTAGTAAATCAATTTTCAATAGTTAGTACATGTCAATGTCTAGTTGTTGGAAAAGCCATGTGTTCTCTCCAACGGAGAATGACAATACACCAATTGAAATTCCCAGTATATTGAGGGACCATATGTCCTTCAACTCTGTGCATAGGTGTGGAAAAGTAATTCCATTAAACTAGGGGCACTAACTTGCCCCTTTTTCAACATTTAAACAATGTGCTACTATTTTCCAAGAATAAGTGTTGGTAACCTTTCAAAGAAGTAGGCTAAGGTATAAAATAAATTTTGGCCAACCAACCAATCTAATCATGCATGTAATTAATGAGGGAAACATTTTCCAAATATAAATAGAAAATTTTGTACCTTTAAATCAAAAGTATCCAAAATGCAAAATTCCAAGTATAGAGGTCTAAAGTTTTCATGTTCAAGATTCAAACATCTCCAAGAGTTGATTAACAAAGATATCTTCAAATTTGGAGGAATATTTGTCATCATATGGATTGGAATCATGTGTTATTCAAATTTAATTTATTAGTGTTATAGATGGCTGGGTTTTTTTTTATTTTGAATTGTTTTTCATACTACTAATATATTATCTCTCCATTAGGTTTTTTGATCCTTTTAATTATAAGATCATCTTTTAGTCATATGCATTAAAATGTCCATGTTACGTACTATGTATTCTTTATATTCAAGTATTATACATCTATCCTCTCTCTATGTAACATATATTAGAAGTTTGGTCAACCAGGGTTAATTCTATTTATTACATTGGATCTTATCTATATCCATATACCTCTTTAGAGAAATCTACGGTTGAAAATATAGAGCAATTCCTTTAATGGACCCTTATATGCTGGTATTTAGATTTATGTTTTCAATTATGGATTTTACTACTTAATTTCTCAAAATGAAACAAGATCATATAGTTCTTTATCTAACCTAAAGTAATTTTCGAACACCCATTTATTCATGACATGAAGCGTCCTTCTTATCCAAATTATTTCTCAAACTAAGGATCCATTTACAATAATATAGGTCACTGTCATATCAAATGTTATTGCATACACACCATGAATATGATCATGTTACCATTCTAGGGACATTGTATTTACTAACTTATATATATATAGATGAATATATCAATATGATAAACATGGGTGTACAATGATGGCTAATCTATTGTATTTATAAGAATTCATTTGATTCTTTAACAATTACACTATCATCTTATGTATTATTATTCAACATTTCTTCTTCAATGAAATACTTTCGGAGTTGAGAAAATACAGGAAGTGCCTACCTTGAAAAGCATACTTTTTTTATTCAATTAAACTAGTTTATTCAATGCCACATGTGTTAACTAGTTATCTAGTTCATATAATGATATATCTAGGTTTCATATACATTCTTAGTCCATATTGTATTTCACTATCCTTAAACCCATTATCTTTATTATCTAAATAAGTAAGAATGTTAAAGAAAATCTGACCTATAGATTCATTCTAGAATCTCTAAGGATCAATTTATAGATTTCATTCCATGATGACACTTGATGTCCTTCTCGTATACTTTCTTACTAAGACCAACACGAAGCTATTCTTTCAGATCATGTCTCTCAGGGAGCAGATGTTGGCTTGCACTTTGGAGGAGGGGCATTTCTATATTGCAAGTTTTCTCAGTATTTTTGTAGAGGGATCAGAGTTTTGTGGGGTTGTAGGTGGTTGTGAAGCTCCTTAAGGGCTCAAATATTGTGGAAGGGGGTTGAAGCATAGCAAGGGTGGTGACTATGAATCATGTAATGGTATGAAGCTTCATCGGTGGTGGGTTCTTCAGTTGCATATCATCTTGTACCTGGATTCTTGGCGACGTAGTGGGTGTTGAACAACAAGTCGTAAGGTTGAGAGGGATAAGGCAATTAGTTCTACAATGTTAGGACAACAACATTTCCATTACACCGGTCATTGATGGTGGTGGAGGTTGCCAAAACTCCTATTAGGTAGAGAAGAAAAGGAAGCAGATTGGTGTTGGCAGATTTGATAGTCATAGAACTAGAGTGCCAGTGATTAGGGAGGTGGAGGGATTGAGAGGATGAAGAATCAGATCAGAAACAGAGGATGTGGGTGATGAAGGCATCCATGAGGTGGTGGATGGTACTTGAAGTCTGACACAGATCGTGTCTAGTCATCCTGTAGGGCAAAACCCTATGGCTATTTGTATGGGTGCCTCGATGGGTGAATGAGGAGGAAGATGGGTCGAAGGAGGCAAACAGTTCATAGGATACTAGAAAGTGGTGTTGACATTGTTGTTGGCGGGGAGGAGGAAAGAACACATGTCCCAATTGTAGGTTTGTGATGGACCTATCTATATAGGATTGGGATGTCTGGTGATGATCATTCTCTTGGTCATTGGTGCATCATGTTGTGGCTATCGTAGATGGGACAAGAGTAGGCAGTACTCTCGAGATGCAAGTATATCATTGCTAATGAATGTATAGGTATTTGAGAATGGAGTTGGTTAAGTGAAACTTACACCACCTAGGGAGTGGTGTTTTGTTCAAATTTGACATTATGAATGATTAAGATTTATATTGCCTATAGGTTCATATTTAGGGTTAGTGGGGATGCAAGATCCTATAATGTCTGCCTCACTTGCACGTGAGGCATCTATTAATTTAACGTTTCTGACTTCATCGTCAAGTTATAATTTGCTCAAGAGGATTTTAATGAAAGCTCATGCTCTTGTTAGGTAATGGGGACAATGAGGGTCATCATTCTCCTAGGAATTGTAGGTGACAATGTTTAGGGAAAGAAAGTAACATAACCAATTGATTAACTTTTCTCCAAGTCATTTATTAAGATGCTTATTTATTTTCTCATTTAACTACTTCGATAACTTATATGTTACGTCTAAACCAAAGCTCCAATTACATTGATATCTTGATCATGAGTCAAAATCTTAGTAACCCATCTTTGGAAAGCATTGACACCCCTATTTATATTTATGAACATATGCTTACTGAGTTATTCACATAATTAATTCCAATATCAATATCTTTTAATATGATTAATACTTTTCCTAGATTCCAAAGCAATTAGTTTATTATGTCGATAGTGGTGGATCAATGCAAGGTCAATAAATGGTACTTAGTCCTACATACTTTGAATTTGCACTAAGGATGTTGGAAAGTCTCACTAAATAAAATGGAAGGACCTATTTAAAAATGCTTCTCTAGTGATAATTTTTGACTCATTTAGGTAAAAGAATGCAATTGAAGATTAACATTCTCTAAAAATTTAATGATTGATCAAAATAATGAAATGAGATGATGAATTGGAGAAACAATTAGTGAATGAAATCAAGCTTGAGAGAAAATTCCAAATTATAGATCAAAATAGTTTTTTTGTCCAAATTTTAGTATGTTAGATAGTCATAATAATAACCACATACCTCAAAGGTAAGCCCTGCAGATCATGCAATTATACTTCAAGTATGTTCAAATAATCCAATCAACAGGTCCAAGAAATTCAACGTTTAATCTACATGTATGTAAAATCCTAAAGTGACACCATCACATTGATTAGATAAAATCCTATTTGGATAATCAAGGGTTTAGGGTTATGTTTGGGTTTGGGTGAGGAATAAGGGTACAAACCCCAATTCCATCACATAACAGTTTATTAGAGTTATAAATCCACATTATACATCATGTATAACCCTAATGATCTTATCAATCAAATCATTTCATTATGTATGCTTAGATTACTTCAAGATCATTAAGATTATCACAAGTTATCATCTTTAACTTCAAAACCCTAATTCTTTATATGCATGGTTATTCAAATTAGAAACCCTTAATAGCATCAACATTATCATGATCTCTTTGATTATCATTATATTCAACACTATCAAATTATAACATGATTTGAGAGTACTAATGTATTCAACATGTTAATACACCAACCTAGGATTTTCCTTTACTAATCCCCACTTAAACACATATTAGAATTACTTTGAGAACTAGGATTAGAATTAAGCATTCAAACTATTTTATTTATATTCCTCTCATTTTTATAATTACTTTTCATATAAAACTCGTGTTCATCTGAACCTCGTAGAAACTACTATAATTTGTATTAGATAATGATATTTAGGCTAATCGAAGGAGGCCACATCATCAAGGTGGGTATTATCTACACCAGTGGAGTTGGGCCCAAAGCCAATCGGCTCTTGCCAATGCTACAATTTGCCCCTATGTGGCCTGTTATAAGTAAAATGAGTAAAGGACAGTTATGTCTCTACCTTTCATAATCACACCCTAGGAATGGAGTACCTTTCACCTGCTCGGTCGTCTCCTTCCTTGTGAAGAGGTTGGGATACTGGAGGAGTTGTTTTGGCGAGTCAACCTGATGTTGACTCTGGTTGTCAGGGCCATCTAGAGTTGGACGAAGGTCAAGAGGTCACCGACACCACTTATCAGACTCATTGGTGGTGGTTGATAGCTGGGAGGAGGCAAGATCAGGAAGGATGGGAAGGAAGTCCCTTGGCGGAGTACAATGAAAAAATGGAGAAAGGGCAGAGGTCGGGTGAGGAAAATTGCCAACTGGGAGGACTTCCCCTGAGTCCCAATGATCTCGTACAATTGTCTCACCTCACGAAGAGGGGATTTGAACACCTTATATAGGTGTGGCTAGCAAGTCCAAAATTCATTAGAGCCTGACTCACAAATGCTTTTAGGGAAAGGTTTTAAGGTTTCAAAACTAGGGTTATCTAGGGATCATCTGGTCCGAAATTGCCTTGTGGATTCAAAAATTGAGTTTCTAGACTCTCTCACAAACTGGAGAGAGAGATAGGTGTGAAGAGATAAAGGATTTTAATGTATTAGACCTTCCTATTTCAGCCCGGAGGTAGAAGATAATGCATCCACCATCGATCAGAGGATCGATAGTCAGGGAGATGCGCTCATCAAAAAGGCCCAGCCCAATATTTTCTTTATTCAGATTTAAATGTGACAAAACTCATATAAATGAGTTAATACTCTCACTATAGGGAAACTTAGTAAATTCCTACCTCCCTCCTCCTTTATCCGATTGACCACAAAATTTAAAGGAAGACTTCTAATAACTCAATCTCAGATTGGGCAACATTTGGTATCAAAAATATATTTCTAGATTCCCCTTTTCTCTCTCTCTTTTTAAAAATTAATCTAATCCATTTATTTCAACTAGGTCCCTCTATCTTCACAATTTTCTATAGGCCTCTAAGAACCTCCTTTCTCAATGAAACTTGGTTGTCAACTCATTAAAATCTTTCCCCTCCTTTACCTATTTTATGAGATTTATTGGAATAAGAATTATGCATGAAACTTACTTCTTTAATAAATTCCATATTTAATTACACACTCTACACAGAGAGTACATGTCTTCCAAATTCTAGAATTATCTTATATTTGTTATTATCTTCAATTATTCCAAAATTTAGGACACACTATTCTTGTTTGACACCTCTGACATTGTGTTTCCATTCTTGGGAATAATTACTCATAATTATCTACAACAACATATATCGTAATTTCTTTTAAAAACTTTCATATTATCTTATAATTCAGTTATCTAATAATTAAAAAAGTCACTATCCTTTATTTATGGAAAAAAGTCTCTCATATAATTTTATTGTGCTTCAAGGACCTATTTGCTAAGAAAATAGTCTTATGGGCCTCATGGGTTGCACCCATGCCACAAAGGATAATATTATTATTCAAATTAGGGAATTTCCTTATACAACCAAGTCTTATATTTATATATTTTAAATTTACCAAAATATTTAAGATATAACAATAGATATAATGATTAACAATATTCCAACAATTTAAACATATGTTTTGGATAGAAAAGGGATAGATGCATAAAAGCAGTCACATAGAGGAGACCGACCATTTCTTGAGAAGTGTTGGATTGAAAAGAAACAATATGTATGACAGATGATCTTTCAATGCAATTATTGTGTAGGAAGGGATGCATTATTGGTGCTTGTAAATAATGAACTTAAAATTTTACAAAATGTGTTGGAAAAAAAAGGTAACGAATGTGGGACAAGAGACCAGTGAATTTACGTTATGTGGAGGATGGAAAAGAGTCTTAGTGTTTAGATTGGCTAAATAGAAGATGCATGATCAATAATCAATATATGATTTCAAAAAAGCTACAATTTGTAATCATCTAATTAATTTATTGAAAGAGATCCTAATCTCACCCATGATTTTTGGTCATAATCATAAAATTCTAATACTAAACTCCAACAATTGGAAATCTTTAGAATAGAATGGAAAATGAATCATGGATGTTTCGTCACTAGATACTTTTTTGGGACCTTGTCATTGGGAATAAAAAATTCTATGGAAAATCCAAATCCCCAAAACAAGCTAACTAACATACACCATCAACATTCATAACCAATTTGGTACACTAGACATGCACCTTATTTGACCCTTGATAACAACTATAGTTGTTTTCCATGTCAACCTTACTAACACTTCATATATATTGAGGTCAAGTGAGGTGCCTAAAAAGGGTTGGCCACTTCGGAGGGTTACACCCACCATGTAAATATTGATGGATCACCCTTATGATACCCTCCTAGTGACCTAGAAAGTGGGAGTCCATCTAAGAGCATGACCCATTTCCCACCCCTTGTCCCATGTTCCAGTTGATAGTCAGATAAGTTCTCTCCTCAAATATCTCTACAAGATATGACACCTTGGAGGTGCATTCCCCGCCTGTCTCTAGACTTTATTTGCTTAAAGATGTGTATAGATAAACCCTAATCCTAAACAAAGCTCCCAAATCCTATACAAGCAACCTTGATTGTCATCCAAAAAAGCTAGATCCTAGTGACCATGGTCAGGACCAATGAACCTGAAGATAGGTGTCCCAAGCCAAAACTTCTTCTTTAACCTTGGAAATACTTGAAATTCCTCTAAGTTTGGGAATTGATCCATGACATGTGTTTTGGTTAAGAAAGAAGAGAAGTGGCCCTGCTTCATCTCAAACAACAATCAAGAATTGTGGATTTGGCCGCCACAACATAGACCATTTCCAACCAGCTTTCAAATCACATCTTGTTGATGACATAAACATCCAAGACCAATGGTGTGTTATAATCTTGATGTGCTAACCTCTTTTTCCACTAAAAAGATTCATGTTTTCTCCTATCATATATGTTTTTGTTTGATTTTCAAAAAGAAAAAACTAATTTTTACCTTACTAGGATAGGCATTACCAAGTCCATGTATCTTAGGGGTTCCTAACATCTTTCCCATGTGTAATTCATGCCCTACCATTGTCTTTTTTTTACATTTCTGGTCTCATTTACTTCCTTTCTTCATTTTTATCAGTTTTCCTTGTTTTCTATTATATACATGGTTGTCACCTCATTTCAAACTTCCGTTGTTTTTTCCAAATTACAATGAAACCATAGTAGCAAATCTACTAGAGAGGTTAGCACTGAAGTAACTGATGATACCCATGATATTGAGTTTATAATTTCAAAGGCTTCATGTTATAGGTTATCTACATATAGCATCCCTATATGATCTAGACATACTCCTATACCGTATGACCTCTCCTTTACAATATTGTTAGATTTATTTATATATTTAACTTATTTTGAACAATTTAGGTTATTAAAAATCAACTACACCATGTGATGTTGACTGTCCCCTTTATTTGACATTTTATAGTGGATTAATCATTTAATCTTGATAATGCAATATATCATATAAATATACTCCATGAAGATTTTAATGCTAGGTTGACTCGCTGGTAGCTTCATTGGTGTAGTGATAGAGAAATAAGGGAAAATTCGAATTCAAGAAATCTATTTGCGTGAAGTAAGTAATACATTCACAAATTATACCCTCAATATTCAAGTAATTATTCTATGCCCTCCATGATATAACAAGGTAGAATCAATCTCATACTCGTGTTATCACACTCTAATTAGATTACACACAAAATTTTAGATTATATGAACTCAGTTTACACCTCCAATTGAATGGAGTAAGAAATGAAGTAAAAAACCTAAGGGGAGTCTTAGACACATCAATTCAACACCTTATTTCCATATAGTTTGTTGCATTACCTACATCATGCCTTGATATCCTTCCTGACTATGTCATCAAATGGCTACCTTGTTTTCCAAGATTAGACAATCAAGCTATCATCTACTTCTATCTCTCATGTTCTGCAATCATTTTTCAGTTTATGTTTTGCTTAGACTTTTTCTTTCTCTATAATGAATGGTACCACAGGTTTCCTCCACTGATCATTTTCTCTCCTTGAGTCATGTCATTTGATCCTTGGTGACGGACTTTAGATGACATGATGAATGACACTTTAAGGTTTTTTTCGTCCTTCAAACTTGAAGTTCATTTTTCAACAACGTGCTATATAGCATCCCTTATTACCACTCCAAATCAAATCATGTGAATCATTTAATCATCTATGACCACCAATCAAACATGAGAAGTAATATACAATGTCAACCATATCTATCTTCCTCCCTAGAAACCATAGATTCTCCATGGTGGTAGTCAAAATCTCTGATCAATTTGTTTCTAGATGACGGTCTAGGAATTCTCATATTTTTTTCTACACAATCATTTTCCCATGAGTTTTATTATATTTCAACTTTGAACAACTATCACCACCACATTAATTTTGTTGTTCACTATTAGATCTCTTTAAGCCATATCCTATCATGGAATCACCGAAGTGAGTTTCTTCTTCTCGTGATGAAGCATTTCCTGATCATCATTCAATTGTTTGTTCTCTGGGTTGTGGTTTCTGATCTTAAGCTCCACCTACCATAGTTTCATAGTAGACCTCCAATGTGGCTATAGAAATCTCTAATCCGTGGATTTTGTATTGAGGTTCTTTGAACCTCACAAAACTCCTCCTACTCATTAGTTTTATCATACATGGATTATGTTATGAGGTTATATTCTTAAATGATTTCTCTGAATGATTTGTTTGTCTTAATAAACATTATTCCCAATCATATTTTCCTCTCTGAATCAATCCTACTCTCTTCCTCAACCCTTGTCAAGCCCACCAAAGATATTGTTTTTTGTGTTGGAGGTCTTGATCATGTTTGTTACCTCAACCTTCCCACCAGTAGTGGAGGATATGTGTTCTGTCTTTCACACACTATTGGCCACGGTGCCTTAGGTCTTCGACTCAATCTTGAGCCATTGAGTCCAAACGTATAGTTATCTAGAGATGAAGAAGGGCATGTCGAGAGCTATAAAACCAAGGTTGGAGTTGCAAGATGATTGTTGCGGAGGCGTTTCTTGCAAAATAATGGGTGATATCACTTTACCAAAACACGCAGGGAAGATCTGATTTTTGTCATGCTTAATAAGTGTATTTAGGTATTTTCCCCTTCCAAAAATTATCTTGAATCACAAATCTTTGAGTGGTTGTAAAGACAAGATTTCCATGCCATGCTTCATTAGTGAATAAATTTGAAAAGTTTCATATCAGTCTTTTGGGTGTGAGTTCATCATATAACTCAAACAAATTATATATATATATATATATATATACATATATATATATATATATACATATATATATACATATATATATATATATATATTTGTAATTGATAAAATCTTCCAGACATCTTAGGATGAGATTGAGAGCTTGAATCTATGAGATATCAGTAAGATATTTAGGCTGAATTGCGGTGAATGAAATAAGTTGTACAACTAATACATATATAATATGATTACATGTTAAAAAGTCTCATCCTTGATCGTAGAAGACTTTGGAACATTTGTTGTGAGGTATGTGTAGTCTTCTATTGTATTTAAGCATTTTTATGACTATGAATCTAAATTTTATTAAAGTATATAAATTCATTTTGAGGCCAAAATGGAAATCACCTAAATTATAATGATTGAACTTTTGATTCATTTGTGATCGCATACCATTCTTATTGATTTTTGTTGATAAGTACCTACCATGTTATCACTGAATGTGCTAAATAGGTCTTGGAATATCATATATCGACTAAAAATTATTGTCTTGTCACTCTATTATGTGTTCATTTTTCATTAGTAGTTTATCTATTGCAGATGTTTATGCACAAAAACTAGGACACATCTTCTCCATTAAGGGTGTTCCTTTACCACTCTTATTATATATTTTGGTTGTGTCTTCTCCAACCAGGGTGCATCTTCTCTTGACCATGGTACTTCTTTTTCACTCACTTTATTTTAGAGATTCAGTGATGTCTTGGACCTAGGTAGGTAGATCTATTCAATACTGTATATGCACAATACTTATGAATCACATTATACTCCATTTATTTTAAATGTTTCATACTTTTAATAGAAACTACTTGGAAATTACAAATATGTAACTAGCCCTTACTTGTGGGAACACCCTCTTTTATAGTTAAAGTTCTTAAAATTTCCCAATGTCCTATATTGTGCACATATACCAGCTTTTACAGATGCATGCCCTTTATTTCCTATTTTGTGGGTGTTGTTCTGAAACCACCCAAGTGTATATGCTTTAGAGGACATGAACACATGTATATCATATATAAGAATTAGAATTGAGGATAGCTTGGGATAGTCAGGCTTCCCTATACAACTGGCCTTGTGTACAATTAGATGTACCAATTTCACTTTGTAATGCCACCTTTACAGTTAAGAATGATGTATAAAATATGTCATGTGTTAATTAGAAAAGTTATATCTTCCAATGATTTATATACATATGCTCTATGTTAAGTACCATATAAAAAATAAATTAGAAATCCCTCCTTTCCCTCATACATTATAGTATGTTTGGAGTTGGATTGTTTTATTTCTCAATTTATTAAGCATTGGATCCCTTATGGTGTCCCACTCCTTACAACATGGTAGCCGATCTAAAGTCATTGACAATCGAACTATTTTGAGTTATCCTTGATTAAGAAACTATGCAACCCTTATTGAAATGTAGTTAACCTATATATGAGTCATAAAATACCAATTAGAGTTTCAAATCCAGTCTAACTTGGTTACTTCCACTCCCCAAATAACTTTGGTGGTTTGAACTCATTTTTGAGTAACCCTAACTGTCTCTGCCCTCTATATGGATTAGAAATTTCACTATGTATGTTTTACTATGTTAGAAATTGGTTCACATCTGCAAATTTAGTTTAAGTTAGCTCAACTACTACGATGTGTAGGATGACTTGAACATTTTTTTCTAGGATTTACCCTAATTCTCACCTTAAACACTTTTATTTAATTTTTTTAGCATGTCTTGACTATGTCCTACTAATGAACTAAGGATGTGTGGATAACAAACTTTGAACCCTAATGAAAGGTTTTAGAGTTGGGATATTCCCTTTTGATAAGTGAAAAGCTGAACTGCTCCATTATAATTGTAAATGTCTTGCCTTCAACATACAGTTGCCTCAACATAGCATTTCTTGAAGCCCTCTACCTAAGGGTATATATTATCCTAGTCGAGCTTAAAATGCCTCACATATCAATGTTACTTGATAGTAGTTATAGGATTTTTCTAAATATTCCTAGTAATTCACCTCTGCCAACGTGTTAATGGATGGTTAGTTGATTCCTCCATGACATGTAAATCTTAGAGTACATAGTGAATGAGAAGATGGCTATAGTAAATATTGTATCTGAAGTCAGTATGGGTGTAAACAATTAAATTATGGGACAATTTCTTCATATAATACATGGATAGTTTGTATGACCTCCAAATATCGCGATATGAAGAATTGCATGTTATGCCCAGTTTAGAGAGAGGAATAATGGAAGTTGTGGCCTATTAGGATTTGGTAAATATTGACAACGTGTAATAGGAAATATCCCCCCTCCCTCCTACGCTATTTTTTTGTATGTATGTCTAATTTGGTGAATTATGGCATAAGAGATTCTCCTAGGAGAAGTCCCTAACATTTACCTAATCTAATATGCAATATTCACCTCCCACAAGTGGATGAATCTAATCACAAAATAGCTTTAGGATAAAACCCAAATGGAAACATTTTAAAAATAATTCATTTTTTTAGTATAAATAAGAAAAAATGATTAACATGGATAGATCAAGTTAATGATTGGTTGGCTAACTAAATTAACAATACATGAAATGAAATCCAACTAAGAAGAAATTATTTTTATGCTAAAATTAAATTACCAAGATGACATGTTTCACAATACTACCCACATATTCAATCTCTCATGTTACATCACTCATACGTACATATATTTAGATTGGGCCAACAACTTCATATCCTTTTAGAGTATGAAATTCAGAAAGAAAAATTTCTCCTTAGGCTTGATGTCCTTACCTAACTTTATTTCTTCTCGATTTTACTACTTCTCTTTCCTATTGCGACCCATATCACTTATATTAATTTCTATTACATGGGCTGAGTGAATTGAATACCCAATTTGATCACTATATACTTGATGGTCCAATTGGTAACTTTAATTTACATACACTACTTTGTTTTAAATATTTAACATGTCACCATATTGTAAGATAATTTTAGTCTAATCGATGTGATCTTCTTATGCACTACTATATACTGTATTTTATAGGATTCAATTATGAATCCAATGGTGTAAAAATCACCTCAATCAGACATTCGTGAATCATTTCTATCTCATTTTATCCCTCTTTACTGGGGTTTGGGGTGGCCATCCCTAACCCTAGAATGCACTTTCTTTGGACCATTTAATCATCAATCCAAGATCCCACGATTGTAGAACCTTTTCCCACCTCCATATAGAAACTCGACGATAAGGGTGTTGTCACCACTCAACTTCATCTCCACAAATCACCCACATTTCTTGATCTTCTTGTAAAATTGATAACCAATTCCATTTCCATATTACTACCTCTCTCTTTTGTATTTGTGTTGTCTCACTTTCATACCTTGGAGCTCCCATCCTTCTTTTTCCCTTCTTGCCAATGCTACTGGAGATGCCCCATTAGGGGTATCCGCTACATGTCACTTTGGTGATGGGAAAAGCCATCACTCGGCTTGCCATATCGACATGGTTGTATGCATCATGCTTTTGATTTGATAGGGACCCTCATTTCCCCACATCTGTCTAGCTCCTGCGAGCTTCAGCACAATGTCCCCACTATATGTGAGGGTTGTGTGCATGGGAGGGCTTGACCTTCTTCACAGCTTGAGGATGAGGGACCGTCCTGGTCTAAGATCCAAAGGCCATGGCCATTCGATTGATGCCCATTCAAGCCCAATGATGGCCAATAAGGGAATTTCACATTGAAGTTGGACTAGAGTTAGATGCTGGTCATGAGTGATGCCCCAATGATGGCTGGTGGTTGGAAATCCAACATTCACAATCGGATGTGGCGGGGAGCAATTGGGTGAGGCTTAGGCATGGTGTGTCATGTATGTAAAAGAAACACATGGTAATGGGAGAGTGCATGGTCGCATGGGAGAAGCTATTGGATTGGTTGTACAATCCTATAGGGACCTCCAAGCGTTGACATCATGGTATGGTCTTGCATCTCAAATTCTCTGAAGTTCTCTATGCAAATGTTCTAAAATGCATATCTCCCTCCCCTATTATTCAAATGAAGCGAATCAATATACCAAATTTATCGTCTCAATGAGACTTATTTTATGGGCTTAGTTCCAGACTATTATTATAAAGTTTATGTACCTAATCTCCTAAAAATGTAATATTTGATTGTGTAGACCATAGTTAATGCAATATTATGTTAAATCTTGAAACAAGAGTGCACCTTTACACCCATAAACAACAAATCAGTATCTCTTATGCATTATTGAGCTAAATGAGGGCCCAAAGCACCGATCATGCTCTTGTTTCACCTTTATGTGCATTTATGACTAGTTCTTAGAATTTGATAATGTATCATGGCATTTGTGCTAATCTTGCATCTTAATATTTAATAATACTTCATTAACATGTAAATAAGTAACTATTATCCATCCACAATACAAGGATAATTATCTAATCCCGTTTTGACTATACTTATTCTACATGACACCTAATGCATGCTTGTGTCCCTATTATGTGATAGTTTGGTTATACCTTGGACCACGTGAGTTGTTGATCTATCTAATGTATCAAACTATAGTAGATATCTAAAATCAGTAATTGGTGATGTGTTTTGACCCAATGGGCTAAGGCCAACCCAATTCATTATATAATGATGTATGTGCATTTTTTTGACCTAAGGTGTTAATATATTGCAAGTTTGTCTCCCTTGTGCTCCAATCTTTGCATGGATCCAATTATTATGATGCCTCTTCTCAAATCAGAGTTGTCTATATTATTCTTGGTTCCTTTGATGTGGATGTCCCACTTAGTTCATATGTTAGATCCTATTAATATAAGTCTTATATGTTGGTTATTGAATGTAACTTGATATGTTTATACCATGTTGGACCATGATCAATAGACCTTGGGGACATCAACCTATTCTTGATATGTGTTTCTTATGATGTAATGTTGCTGATATAAACCATCTTCGATGCTTGTTTCTCATATCTTGACAATCTTCACCTTGTTTGCCCTATTGTGAGTCTTTTGACCATAAAGTGTACATAAGTGACTCAAACTGCATAATGAGTATATAAAATGATTGGAACTTTGGAATGACATGAAACATGAACCACACCTTAATGAAGAGATATAATTCATTAGAAATATCATCAAACACACAAATTAATCAACTTGAAACCTAACTTGGACAAACCCTACAAATGAATCTAATTAGTGTTAATGATGAGAATCTAATACATGTATTCAATCTTTTTCTCAATCATTTGTAGATTGTGGCTAGATGATCAAGCATAAGTTAGGTTATGAATCTTTTAATCAGGTATGACCTGTAGTAATTATATGATTATGTGTTTCATGTTTGAAATGTGTATACATATGTATGCTTGTTTACTTGCTCAAATATTTCCATGTAGTATTCTATTATTATACTCAATGTTTGTCTCAATCATGCTATTTTATAAATTACAAACATAATATAGAAACTTCATTATACAAAACTGATAACACAAAAATTTAGGAATTTATTTTAAGTATTTATATATAGTTTCATGTTATTATAGCCTTAATATGCATGAAATAACTCTAGATACTTATATTTTGGTAATTTATATCTTTTTAATATAGAGTTGTCAACTAGACAATTTCTAAACTTGTAGGCACAAAATATAAGAAGACATCAATTCTCCAAATTTCCTCCAACGAACCTAGTCAGATTAACTTGAAAATGGTCGGGTTCAGGGCCTGACTTTTTGCAACAATACACATCATCGCTCAATCAGTGACTACTAAAGTAATCAACAACCACTAAAGATGTCAGTGATGCTGAAGTCATCAACAATCACTAAAGATGTCAAAGACTACTGAAGTCATCAACAACCACTTAAGATGTCATCGACCACCAAAAGTATCAGCAATTGTTGAGATAACAACAAATGTCGAAGACATCAACATCAACAACCGTCGCCACCCTACAACATCAGTGACAATTGGGTATGAACCTGGTTCACCTAGAAATGGTCGGTTGACCCAAAAATGGTTGAGTTCACTTAGACCCAATCTGGTTCAGCTCCTAATTGTCGCAAAAGTAACATCAATGACCGATGAGAAGCCGACAACCTCTAAGAACCCATCGACCACTGAGAAACCAGCGACCGTAGAGTTGTCAATGACAACCAAGAAGTAAGTGACCACCAAGATGCTAACAATCCTCGAGATTCCAATGACCACCTTTCAAAGATTTGAACCCGGGGAGGGAGGGCTTGATCCCCAATTAACCTATACACTCACCTATTCATATAAATACTTACCACCTGTACCTAGAGTGGGATTTTGAATTTTTGGCTCCGATTTGGAGTTTTGGTGACCATCGGTTCCTAGAGCTTTGTGGGAGAGTTTCAAGGTCCAAAAGGGCTAAAGTTCACACCCTACATCCACCTCTCAGGTTTTCTTCCATCCACCATGATTTGCACCATCATCTATAGCAACATGCACCTCCATACACACATCCAAGTTGTTGTTTGGGGTGGAATCAAGGAGAAAGGAAACCAAGTAGTCTAGAAGAGCAAGGAGGATGACCCCAAGGGCATGATTGAGCCTTCCAGAGGTGAAGGACCAAAAGCCACTTCTACTCTATTGGCTAAATCTCTTCCTCTACCTATTTCTTCTACTTTCCTCCTTTTGTTTTTGTACAATTGATGTTCTTCCATCTTTGTTCGGTGCCAACTATGCTTTTTCATGGATAGTTGAGCTTCTTCTTGGCTATCTAACCAATTTTGTGCATGTTTATATACTTTTACCTTAAGTAAGTAGTTTTATTCTAGATCTAGTACATTTTCTGTTCTATCTTCTCTTCGCAATTATGATTGGTGGTTTGGTTAATCTCGTTATTTCTTGAACCTATATTTCTACCTATACCATGAGATTATACATAGAAATGAATAAGAGAAGGTAGTGTGGACTGAAATTTGAGAAGATAACGTCCAAGGGAGTATCGAAATTGAACACCTGTCGGAGAAATTTGACCTGAATTTTGAACCCAGTCGGGTTCATCTCAACACACCCGAGTTCATAGTCTGTGTTTTGCACACATCCTCTACTATTTATAACATCCATGAATATTATGGACCTGAGAGGGTATATGGGATATTCAGGAGTTTTGACCCATTATCCTTGAGAGAGGTCTAAGATCATTGATCAAGTTTTAGTCATGTTGTGTGAGACCGAGGGGAATGACCCCCACAGGAGAATATACCAGGATGTGTGCTACGTTCAAAGGTTAGATGCTTGGTAGGGTGTTCGAGGGATCTCTATGCCCAATAACGGGTGCATAGACTGACCCATCTGAGGTTAAATATTTTTGAACTCCTTCACCTTATTAGTAGGATTTGATGGACTATGTTTTCTTTAATTTGTTTTTCTTTGTTTTGCATCGTCCTTCTAGAGTCGTTCTAGCTTTTTACATATACCAACTATCTAGTTGGCTTAACTGACACATGAGTGGGATCTTAAGTATCCTAATTGTACCCATATCACAATGTCTGACCTTGTATATCTACTTCGACCCTATATTGAGTTGTGGGGGCCTTAAAGGTTTCAGGTTATAAATTTAAAAGAACACCTTAGGTATGACATCTAAAATTTTTGGGCACGCACTTAGGGACAATAAACTTTTTGGCACCATTGTAGGGAGGTGGTTTCCCATGTTTTCATGCCCAAAGATTTTGTCTTGCCATTTGTGAGCCTATATATATACATAGTTATTTTATCTTCAACATATTTGTTCATATATACTGAATAGTTTACCCTTTTCTTAGAATTTTTTAGCCATGGACCTTGCATCCACAACATAGGTTATCTTTTCCACCTATCCTCATGAATTTTTCCACACTCTTGACTACTGGAAAATAATTGAAGGTCATGCACATCATCTCTTTGAGCTCTATTCATCCCCACCATCATCACTTGTAGATTCTACACCAATGGAGATTGTTGATCATCCCTCGGCCTCCACTCCAATGTGGGATCAAGAGTTGTGCAGATTAGTTGAGCTAGTGAGTGAAAGTGTCGATGCACTCAGCTCCTCATTACCACGTCCTCTCCAGAAACAAGTCAATCAGTTTCAACAGGTACTACAAAGGCATCATCTTCAAGTCCATATTGCAATGAAATCCACAACCCTCAGTAGCAACAGACTTCAAAATGTTGTGCAAAGAGACATACGAGCACATAAGTTTGAAGCAGAAGAGCTCCAAGAACTGTGCATGGCTGCAATAAACAGACTTGAAAGTGTTTCAGCTCAAGCCTAATAACTTGAAGATCAGGTTGTTGAGCAAAGTAGGAAACTTATAGACCTAGTTGGTTTAGCTCTTAGGAAATTGCATGTTCAAGAGTACGACAACCAGGATTACAATCATCAAAACCACTCCATCAAATCCAGTGAAGAACATAACTCACCTAATTATTACTCACCTACTTATTTTAGAAATCAGTTACACTCATTTGTATTTTCTGTGAAGATTCACCCATTCAAGGAAGCCCTTCCTTTATCCACATTGTTCAACTGAGCAACCAACGGTGTATATACATAATCAACAATTATGTTTTGATGATTATAAATTTTACTTTCCTTAGTGTATCCAAACAACATCACAATACAAGGGCTGGCTTGAGTAGCCTTGTTCAATATTTATTCCAAACCAAAGTTATATCTCTCACCAAGAGACTTGTCACTTTGTTTCAAAAAACATGCCTTCTATATTTTAGAGTAACTTGTTTGAGGAGTATGAAGATGACTATTCAGTTTGGGGGAGTGAGTATACTAATAGCGATGAGTTAGGGCATCATGAACCGGCATTCACTACCATTCATTTACAAGGATCGGTAGGAATTGAAGGAGCATAATGGACAATCTATCACATCATGGTTGTTGAGCATGAAGATACCCCAAACCAAATAGAATGTGACAAGCTTGGGGTGTTTGAACCGCAAATACATTCACTTGGGGATAACTCTTTCTTTTGAAAACTAGGACTACTCTGGGCATCCAACCTCAAGTTCTGAGGTGGAAAAAGAAGAAAGGAGTCCTCTAGAAAACTTGCAGCCTCTCCCCTCAATCTCAACCTATGTCGACCTCCTAGGGCCTACCTATTCACATTGACACCTCGATGGGTACCTTGAGGATGTTGTACTGACGAATTCATTTTAGTGTGATTCAAATCAATTCTAGCATAGAGATGACTTCATTGAGTCAATGGATTTTATTCCTCTATTTCAAACATGGAAGGGCCCATATCTTTTCCTATTCTACTCCTAAATGGCCAACCCAATCGGCAAGACATAGGTGACACTAGTCTCGAAACATACAATTTAGGATTCAAGTGTCATCATCATGGGGCAGCCACCCACTTTCTCTTACTTTTTCTTTTCACTTCTTTTTAAAATAAATTTTGTTTTTCATGTTCTTTCTATTTCTTTCCTCTAACTACATAAATATATCTTTGCATACAAGCATCATTTTAGGACATTGATAAATTTCTTTACTGAACATTCATGCATTCCTCTCATGCTATCCTGAGATTAGATCTTGCTCGAGTATGAGAAAAGTTTTAAGCTTGGGGTGTTAGGGCTATTCACCCTTCTATGTCTTCATTTTTCAGGCATGCATGTTTACTTCCTGCATTTAGGCATACATTTTAAAAAATTTGTATACTTTGGATTAGCTTTACTACTTTTTAAGACTTTGTTATGTAATTCGTATCTTTGCAATTAAGGTTGTGCGATTCAAATCTTAAAGGTAAATACTTATCCATGCGCCTAAGTTCCCAATTTTCATCTAAACCACTTAATCTTTTGCTTGACTAGCTCAATGACTCTTTCCTTACGTTTAGCAATCAATCTAAGGTTGTGCTCCTTTTCATAGTTTAAAACATTATTCCCTTGATCTATGTTGTGAATGACAAACCCATGATATGGGAATGTTGGAAAGAGCTAGAGTTTGATCAAAAACTCCAAGCTGCATAATTTACATATTCACCTCTATTTTTAGGGTCCTTCAATCATAATTATTATTTATACAACTGTATCAAGTGGACAATGATGATTTTTTCAGGTATAATCAAGTTGAAGTGCTTTCCTTTGATGATTTCCATGCCCACTCACCTTATATTGAGTAAAATAGATGAAAAATAAAAAATATGCAAAAGAAGCTTTGTAGCCCAAAAATCCCAAAAAAATATCAAAATAGTTGTCACCCAAGCCTATTAATTAGAATGAAGATAATAACTGTTTGTTTTCTCCTTCAGAAGAGTTGAGGATGGTGCCCCATGGATGTATGAATGTGCTCATGAATGTGGGTAATGCATGCTTGGTAGTTCCACTGTGAAATCTCATTAGAGAGTCACTACGAACTTCTAGGAGTCCTATGGAGTCATCCCAGTAGAATGGTTGATTTGAGTGTAGTATGAGGAGTTCCTCTCACAGCTTTGGGGTAACTAGATCAAAATGTAGGGATTGTATCTCATTACATGGTCCAACCTGACATAGATCAGGAACCTCAAAAGTCACTACAATCTTTTTCTTTTCTTCTTAGGACCCAAATAAGTGGGATTCACATTGTCCCTGATTGGTCTACATGGATAAGTGATAACAAATCATTACTCACCTCCATCACCTGCCTGATCACCTATGTGACAATGCTTTAATGCTAAACTATTTTGATTCAAACCCTCATGAGAATTGATAGGTTCCAATGAATTTTCTTAAACTTTCCTAGAGATCTTTGATCTCACTTTAGCATGTTTTGCTTGATTGTTGGGGTTTTGTTCTGAAACAACATTCGATCAGGAGAAACATTGTTTTAAACTATTTTTAATAACCTTAGCCTTTATCGCCTAGTTTAATTTTTTTGCTATATTTTTGTTCTTTGAGCACAGTCTTGCTTGAGGACAATAAAGGTTTAAGCTTAGTGTGGTTGATAATAGACAAATTTAGGCATTTATGCTAAGTATTTATATATTCCATGCCACTATAGCCTTAATATGTCCAAAGTAAATCTAGACAATTCTCTTTTTGTAATTTATATCTTCTTAAGATAAAATTGCTCAACTACCCATTTTGGGACTTGTAGGCACCAAACACAAGATGATATTGATTCTCCATATTTTTTTCGACGAACCTATCAGGTTCACCAAAAAACAATCGAGTTCACCTAAACCCAGTCGGGTTCAAGGCCTGACTCTTTGCAGCAATACACATTAGTGCTCGATTAGCAGCTACTGAAGTCATTAGTGACCACTAAAAATGACAACAACCATTGAAGTCATCAACGACCACTGAATATGTCAACGACCACTGAAGTCATCAATGACCATTGATGATGTCAGTGACAACCAATGATATCAATAATCAAATATATTTTAGTGACTGATGAAGCCATCAGCAAGCACTAAAGACATCAACATCATGGAATGTTCTCAACCCATAACATATATGACCACTGGGTACGAACTCGATTGGGTTCACCTGAAAATAGTCGGGTTCACCTAGACTTAGTCAGATTCATCCCCTGACCATCCCAAAAGTAACCTCAACGACCATTGAGTAGTCAATGACCCCTAAAATGCTAGCGACCGTTGAGTCACACACAACATTTGGAAGACCTAAATCAAGGGGGGTTCTCCTGAACCGGGGGGGGGGGTCATCCCACTTAACCTATACACTCACCTATTCCTATGAATACCCACCCCTACTACCTAGATCATGGTTCTGACTTTTTGACTCTAATTTGGAGTTACAACAACCATCGGTTCCCAGAGCTTTGTGGGGGAGTTATAAAGTCTGAAAGGGTGTAAAAGCACACCCTACATCCTCCCTCTTGTTTTCTTCCATCGACCACCATTCCCACCAACATCCAACAACTTGTAGCCATTCCTAGCACCCCTCACCTCCATATACACATCTAAGCTACTATTTGGAGTAGAATCAATGAGAAAGGAGGCCAAGGAGTCTAGAAGACCATGGTGGATGAACCTAAGGATGATATTAAACCTTCTAGAGGCTAAGGAGTGAGAAAAAACTCTCCTCTATGTTCTAAATCTCTTCATCTACCTCATTCTTCTACTTTTCTCCTTTGTTTCTGTACAATTGATTTTCTTTCATCTTTATTCGGTGCCAACTATGCTTGTCCATGGCTAGTTGAGGTCGTTCTTTACTATGTATCCCATTTTAGGCATGTTTATGTACTTTTACCTTAATAAAGTAGTTGTATACTATATCTAGTACATTTTCTATTCAATATTATCTTTCTGGGTATTATTGCTGGTTTTGTTGATCTCTTTCTTGCTTGAGCCTCTATTTCTACATAGATTGAGAGCTTAGATGTGGAAATGGATAAGAGTAGGTAGTTTGGACTAAAATTTGAGAAGAGGACATCTAAGGGAGGATCAACATAGAACACCTATCAGAGAAGTTTGACTTGAGCATTGAACTCCATCATGCTCAACTCAACCTGCCCGGGTTCACAGTCTATGTTGTACCCAAATCCTCTACTTTTACTAACATCCTTGAATATTATGAACTTGAGAGGGTATTTGGGATATTTAGGAATGTTGACCCATGATCCTTAAGAGAGTTCTGAGATCATTGATGGAGTTTTAGTCATGATGTGTGTGAGAGAGAGGAACAACCCCCACAGGAGCAAGTACCATGATGTGTGCTACGTTCATAGGTTAGATGCTTGATAGGGTGTTTGAGGGTTTTTTATGCCCATGAATAGGTGTGTAGACTGTCCAACCTAAGGTTACACAGTCAGGAACTCCTTCTCTTGATTGGTTGGATTCCATAGAATTTGTTTTATTTAGTTTTTTTTGTTTTGCATTGTCCTACTAGACTAGTCTAGCACTTTACATATATCAACTATCAGCTTGGCTTAATTGACACAAGAGTGGGATCTTAAGCATCTTAAATGTACCCACATCCATGTGTTCAACCCCTATGTCTACTTTGACCTCGTATTGAGTTTTAGGGGTCCTTGAAGCTTTCAACTTATAAATTTAAAAGTTTGACTCACTTTTGAGATCACGCCTGCATTTTTTGGGCATGTGCTTAGGGCCAATCACAAACCTTGTGCACCTTCATGTATTCTCTGGGTAAGGAAACAAGGTTGGGCATCCTACTTTAGTTATCAAGATAGTGTGGACCATGATGATAAAAGGGGTAGCTCTTGGCAATGGTCTTGAGGTCCCTTACATACAAAAAGGTTAGTTAATCTTGAGCACCCTTATGGACTCTTCAAATGAGAAGTTAGTCAAAAAGGCCTTATGATATATGATAATTTTACAATAATTGGAGAATGATATAAAAGATGATCCTTCATTTTTCTAAATACTTAAATTGTTTGTTCATGTTCATTTACTTCTACAACTTTTTGCAAATTATTTAAAGCTTATATATGTGTATCTTTTTGCCCTACACTCTACACCTCATGTGTTGACCCACATCGTTTCACATATTTTATGGGTTCAGAGATGGCTAGAAGTTGATGGGCTTGGTGTCCTATGTTTGGTGTACTTGTTATAAGATCCCTAGAATACATGAGCATACTTGTATAGTTTCTCTTTCCTATGTAATTTAAATCTGATAATAAAAAATATTTCTTAATATATCTTAGTGAATGATGATATTACATTGTTTCTTTTATCTCATTATTTGATCATGTATGATAAGCTTTTATGCTTCCACATTAGCATTTTTACAATACCATTGTTAGGGACTGACACCCAGGTCCTATCACCATTGCCTTTATGTTCATTTGGAGTAAGGGTTTGGGCAATGAACAATTTTGTGATCGATGGTATCAGAGTCATGATACAATAACTACACCAAAAATTTCTTACATGAAACAAAAACCAAAATCACCTTAATCTTAACCTAGAAACTTTATTAGATATCCCTTGTGGACTATGTTGATTTAGCCTCTAGGTTAGAACCTAGGTGTTCTAGATCTAGTGTAGGGTTGTGTAATACCTACACCCTTTCTTTTCTCCTCCTTTAGTCATGTAGTATGGGTTGCATGTTCAAGAGGGTGAGAAAAGGGAGATCTAATTGTAACCCTATACATTTGATTGCGACATGTGATTAGGATAGCTACACAAGTGTAGAAAATTTCCTTACTACTTCCCTAGATATCATGTTCCTAGACTGCCTAATGAGTGTGACAACACATTTTGGTTTGGTTTTGTTCGAATGAAGTATGGTGGTTTTCTATAAAATGTTTAAAAGTTGGAGAAAACCTATTTCAAGTATTAATATATGTAAATATGAAAAATGTTACCACATGCACTAAGGCAATAAATGTCCATGCAACCTAAGAGAAAGAGATGTAACATCAGTCTAGAGTAAATTGTTTTAGGTAATGGTTTTAGTCTATGTAGTGTTGTAGATCCATTATATAATCTAGACTTGTATGTGTCCTAGATAACTGAAGTTCTTGTTTTTTATTATGATGATGATGTTGTTGATGATGATGATAATGTTGATCTTGATCTTGATATCGATGTTGATAATGAACTTGCTTCTAGATGACTTATGTTTGATGTTGGATGTTTTAAACATGGTTCATGACATGAGATCAGTTTTGTCATGCAACCCTAGATAAATATAACACCATGGTTGATGTAAGGGCTTGGTTGATGTTCTACACATAGCTACATGGTTGGCATGCTTCTACATGCTTGGTCTTTTATATGTTGAGATATGGTTTGGGAACAGCATTGGGCTCAATCTCTTTACAAATAAGGACCTATAGCATGGGACATACGATAAGGGTGAAATCATGATATGAGTCAAACTGACATGAGAGAAGGTTAGAGTACCTAGCCTCCAAAACATATATGAAAGTTGAAAAATATGAATGATGAAATGCATGATAATGTGTCCCTTTCTAGAAAACTTCTAATCATATGAGTTGAGTTACCTAGTTTTTTTTCGCCTTGAAAATTTTGAACCCTGGACTTCCTATGAAAAGATCTAAGCCTAGAGAACAAAGACATTGAATATAAGATACTCATTATATAGGTGAGGGAGATGTCCATAGATCCTAAGATTATGTACATCATGTATGATATTCATGGTGAGCCTCATACTTGGGTTAGTGGTTATATGTGCATGAACTTAGTGGTCTACCTTGTTCTTGATATTTGGGAATAAATCCCATTATCGGTAGATGGTTGTGGTTAGAATGTCTTGTTGGACATAGATAGGTCTTATCTTGAGTAGTTTGAGCTTGTGGAGATCCTCTGAGATACAAGTAAGATAATTATGATATTTTGATGTTGATAATTATGTTGTTCCTAAAATTATTTAACTAAATGAAATACCTCACTTTAAGTTAATATTTTCATATATGTATGATATGTCACTCGTATAAGCTATACCTAATATGTATGGAACCATACCTTACATGAAAGATGTAAACATGAAATCATGAACTTGATATGATGATGCCTTGGAATGTTAACTTGATATGCTTTCTTAATTACTCAAATATTTCCATGTTGCATTCTAGTATTATAGTATATTTTTGTCTCATTTTCTTTGTTTTATAACTCACAAACATAATATTGAAAATCCATTATACAAATTGTGTGAACCTGCCTATTCTCGAGACAAGAACACATGGATAGGCATCTCACTTGGGTTTTCAAGATAGGGAAGATCATGACAATAAAAGGGTTATCTCTTGGCAATGGCCTTGAGGTCCTTCACTTAGAAAAGTTTTAACTAATCTTGATCACCCTTATGGACTCTTCCAATGGGAAATTAGTAAAAAAGGTTGTGTGATATATGATATTGTTGGTATAACTGACTAAAATTATATAAAACATGGTCTCTCATTTTACCAAATACTTAACTCTCTTATTCATGTTTGTTTACTTCTACAATTCTTTTCAAATATGCAAAGCTTATATATATGTATCTTTTAGCCATGTACTCAACACCTCGTATGTTGACCCACATATATATGTAGTTTATAGGTAAAGAGACAACTAGAAGTTGACGGTCTTGGTGAGATATGTTAGATGTACTTGTTGTAGGACCCTAATATACATGATTATACATGTATCTCTTGAATATTTAATTTCAAATTGTAAGAAAACAATATTGCTTTATATATATTGTTGAATGTTGAGATTTTTTTGGTGCTTTTACCTCATTATCTATTCATGTATGTAAAGATTTTATGCTTCCACATACACACTATGATAATACCATGCTAGGGACAAATGGCTAGGTCTTATCACCATTGACTTGATAGTCATTTGGAGTTAGGATTTGGGTAGTGAACAATTATGCGACACTCGAGGAGTTATTACCTACAATTCCTTAATCCATCTCCCTAGAGAACTCCCTTTTTTGGTCTTATTTAGAATTCAATGACATCAATTGGTAATCTAATCTTAGATTTCAATGTTTCCACATATAAAATTCTAATAGTCACATAAAATAGGTATCTAATATGTGTAAAATGCAATCAATCAATCGATATTGAAACCCAAAATCAATATGAGTAGCAATTTTGAACATGAGACTAAAAGGTACAAGAAGCGAGGCTAATCCCCCTCCCTATCAAAATATATACTCCCTACTATTTTCATGATACAAAGAAAGAGATATATATGAAGCATATCATTGAGAAATTGATGTCATGGAAGAGATGCTCAGTGGTCTCATCACAAATCTCTAATGATATCTGCAATCTTTAGTCATACATACATTGAAAGGTGTCTCTACATCAAATTAAAGGTTTTCATGTCTAGTCTTCATTGGTGATGGTTAGGATTATGGATTGGAGAGCTTGGTTTTGATTCTTTGCTCTGATATTCCCTCAAGTTTGAATATATCACATCCATATAAATTAATCTAATGATTGTCAGCTGCCAATTTTCATTACAAATGTTTTGGGCGACTTTAAAGCTGGCTGGTAGGGCAAAAGTAGTCAATAGATATATTCATTGTGTAGAAAATTAATTTTTCTTTCTAGTAGAGTTGAACCACTTAATTTTAACATTGTCTGTGGAATCTAGAGTCATTATAGTACCATGGTATACTTTCTACGGAGTTACTATACTTTTTGTGGAACTTCATGATCGGCCAATTCTCCTTGTTGGTCAGGTGATCTACATATACTAGTAAATGTATTTATTTTGTAGACAATTTATTTCTACATAAAATGACTTTTAAATCACCCTATTCCAAGTTTGCGTGCAAAAGTTATGGCCATTTGAGTGACCATATTGAATTTAATGATGCTCACTCCAATTGTTAGAGTTGGGGAGTGGCTCTATGTGCGCTATGCAGTCTTCGATTATTTTTTTGGCTTTTCATGGAGGAGTAATTGGCTTCTTTTCTTCTTGCATTAAATTGTACATAAAATAATAAAAATATATTTAAAACCAAAGAATTTGAATAAACTACTCAAAATATAATAAAATGAAAATATGAAGTAGAATACAATAAAATATGCAAAACTAAATCTAAAATGGATCTAAAAACATGATGAATAGACATTCATCACAATCTCAAGATCTAATGTTTCATATCCTCAAGTAACAAAATTTTTTAAACAATCTACAAGAAAATAATTTCAACCAATGTACATGCCTCATACACACATCATATTTGAGTCCCTACCACAAGAATGGGCAAGAAATATAGACTTCCTAAACTCAAATCACATAACTTTCCATATTCTCTAGCCCTAATTTGTTTTTCACACTTACATCTTGTGTTAAAAAACTACAATATAATTAAGCTGCAATAGTATCAATGTTGTGGATTATGTTGGATATTCCTATGACATTTTCCCACAGGCATAATTTTAGTTTTGGAAGGTTGTTTTATAGGTATTTTTCCTTCTTTGTCTAGATAATAGAGTTAAAGGGGGTATGAAATAAGAATCACAAATCTCTCCTCAATTCGTCTCAAGACTGATTTTTATTGGTGGAAATATATATTGAATATTTTGTGTGTATATTGGTATTTTTATTTTATTTTTGGTGATATGCCCCTATCACATAGAGAGGGGTATGAAAGAAGTGATTATAGAGAGTGAAGGAGGGTGATTGACCCTGAGCTTAGATTTTGGCGCACTTCATGGATAATTTTTTTGGGTGTATGGAAGGTAAGAGAATAAAAGAAGAAGAAATGTAGAAGTGGGTGGAGCTTCTGCATTTCTTATATTAGAGTTTCGAGCATAGATACAATCCTACACTACTAATCAATAACATCATGTCACATTCAAGATAAAATGATTCTATAAGAATGCTATGCTTATGGGAAATGAGGCATATTGTTTTTTATTCTATTCAATCCCATATGGGTTGCCATCATTTCCATGGAATGTGATGCTTATATTCATTTGCTAGAAACATGGATTCCTAATCGTTTGCATATTTTTATAATTACAGATAATATCAAAGACTTATTTCAAATGAATGGCATGTATGATAAATTATATATATATATATATATATATAATGCAATACAAATTTAAAGTAAGTTGGTTAAATAATGCCTTCCACTAAATTGCAAATTTTTTTAACTAAAATGAAAATAGTTTTAAGCTACATGTAATCAAAGTAACCTAAATAACATGAATAAATGCAAAGAAAAAAGATTGCTAAAATATAATATGAAAATAAAAGAGATAGGTGTGAGTGGGAAGGAGTATGTACCACCCACCCTCCACCCCAATCTTAAAAGTTTACTTATCCCCAAGCAAACACTAAACCCAAGATGAAGGGAAGAAATTATCAATGCTCGTCAAGGATGTCCTACCAACTCAACGAAGGTCTAGCTAAACACCTTGAATGAGATCATATGGTGGTGGTAGGCCCAATGAACTTTGAGGTTGCTTATATTGATGCTTCTTTTCACCCCACTATCCAACTAACAAGATCCACAAATACTCATCCATGAGTAGAAGTAGTGCAATATCTGTGTGTGGATCTATAGCAAAATACAAAATGTACTAGTGGTTCCCATATGGTGGCCTCATAACATGATCATATGTGAATGATAAATGTGGACTACCTTGTTATGTGGCAAAGGTAGTATGTAAAAAATCTATAAATTGTGCTATCAACTTTACTAAATTAGGTGGAGGATCTAGTGTTGGCTTCTTCTCATCACCAAAATTCTCACTAATAATACGTTGTGGTGGAATAGAAGGAACTGTCTGATATATAATTCAGTTTGGTAAATGTATTTATGCAGCGTACGTCCTCCTAGTCTTCTACCCATTCAATATAAAATATGGTAAAGGGAGCCATTTTACATAATTCTTCAGAATTAGGATTTTCTTCATCTTTGAATATTTCCTTTATTACTGACAAAGTAAAAGTACTTGCATCAGCTAATGTTTCATGTGCTTTATAATGTGAACCGACAGATACATACAAATAAGTGATTTTAAATTATATAAATCTTTGGATTTGGCTCCTCCACATGGAATACACCCAACACATCCATGGGTCTAGAAAGAATAATAACTAGAAAGGAGATAGAAAAATCAATCGGTTGTGGCATGAATAATTCTTGTTGCAGCTGCACACCATTATTAGTTACCATGTCATGGTTATTATGCATCATCATCTAGCAACAGATTCAAATATTATATTCATTATCAATAATTATGTGGGATACTCCATCTTCCTAGAGCAGCTCTCTAATTGACCATGATGTGGTGTGACTAGTTGGGAGATTTGTTCTTTCCGATGAGCCAATTGCACCTCAATTATTTTTCTCCAAATCTTGGTATCGGCTAGTATTACTTGTTGGTCGGCTAGAATCGATTGGTAGACAACTAACTTCTTCTAGATGGCCTCCATCCTCTCATCACTATTAGATGGATATTGATTTATATGATAAGGCACCTCCCTATAAGTCATATTTTTAATTGTAGTCTACCTCATCTTGATAATAATCTTCAAAGAATGTTTCCTCATTACAACATCCTAAATATGGTGTATTGGGGTTGCCAATGTAAACTCCATGATAATACATAAAATTGTGCTCAATGATGATTTATTGTAATGTTACTTTAAACTATGGAGGAGCATTGGGGAATTTTACTGATGTATGGTTGTAATAATGACACACATCACATTGCTTGAGTTGTAGTGTCAACCACTCGATATTTAAAAATACAAATTCAATTATCAGGCAAAAGAGAGGAAGAAGATTGTAATCAATAGGGGATTATGCCTCTTGTATCAAATTTTACATCTTGATTTTGAGAGTTCAAAGTCATTTCCATTCCTAAGAATGATCATGATACATGTCAACTAATAGGGGAAAGATTTGGTTAATCATGTTTTAGGTTTGATCAACAATAGGGGAAACATGTACTTAATCAAATAGGGATCTCATCAACAATTTGGTACAACACATGAGTTCTCCTTATTTCATCATATCAAGGATCATAATCATTTACCTCTAACTTAGGAATTGCATGATTTGAGATATAACACATGAGTACCTATCTTCAAGAGTACTTTCATAATTCATAATCAAGTTTTCTAATTAAGGTCAGATCATGGCATCATTATCATCTTAATCAACTTTTACCAATTCATTCAAATTTTACTTTCCCCATACATAAGCTACCCATAATCGAGAGATCATGTGATTAATTGTCATGAGAGATCACTTGATGAGATGAGAAACTATATAATCATTCTCTAATGGGTGGCTTAGGGTAGTCCTTAAAGAAGAGATGAGATGCTAGAAGACTCTCTAGGTTTTTTAGGGAAATATCCTTAATTCAATCTTGGCTTCACTTTGTCCAGGTCGGTATACAAGGGAGACCTTAGCCAGCACAACTAGTTGGATAGGAGGTGCATCCACCCCCATGTAGTTACCTGCCTAGACACCTCTGTTTCACCATTATGGACTTAGGTTTTCCCAAGGTTCATAAGAGTAAGTAAATTATTAAACATGCATAGAGGGTATGTGATTTATATGATACCATTTATCACGGTACCATTTGTTACCCAAATCCTCACTTCTAATGGCTAGAAATTCAAAGGTGAGAGGACCTGAGAATCCATCCATAGGATTGATCACATAACAAGATATGTGATTTCTCTGATACCATCTATAATGGAACAATTTGTTACCCATATCCTCACTCCTAATGGCTAGAAAGCCAAAGGTGAAAGGACCCAAGCATTCGTGTGTAGGATAGATCACATAACATATGCATGAATAAAACCACAAACAACAACTCAGTTAAGAGACAACAAAGTATAAAAGAATGCTAAAATAATACCTGACAAGATCTTAGGTCCCATATATCAACTGTGTGAATTCATTTTGAATAACATTATATATCATTGGAGTACGAGAAAATTATCATGAGTGCAGAAGCATTGATCATCATTAGAGATTAATAATGTACATGTTACCTAAAATCATAAAATGGGTACACATCAGCAAAACTATGTTGAGTACGCTGGAAAAAATACAAAATTGCAAGTTTAAGAAAATATATTGCTTGGAAAAAGCATAAAGTAGATAACAATAACAAAGCAACCACATTTAAAGACTTTCTTATTAACATGCCAGTGTGTTTTATGTTGATTTCCATTATACCAAAAATGTCATAAGGCCTTTGACCAACTTCTAAAAGGAAGGGGTGCATGAGGGTGCCCAAGATTAGCTACCCTATTTCAACATGAGGGACTACAAGACTAAATGTCAAGAGTTAACCCTATTTGTAAGGAACCTCAAGGCCATTGTAATGAAATAGCCCTTGTATCAACATGGTCTTCCCTATCATAACAACTCAAGTAGGACACCCAACCTTGTGTTCTTACCCCGAGAATATAGGCAAGTGCACAACATTGTACAATGGACATCTATCATTATGTTTTCAAGTTTGTTCAACATATGTAATAGAGATTGAAACATAGTAGCCAAAGGGAACATTTAACTCAAAAAATTATATAATGCCAATCATTTTTACTACAAACATACATGTAATTTCAATACCACTAGTCTGGACAATAGGAGGATAAAGAGTACCTTGATAAAAGCAAACTAGAATTATACAACATGATTAGATCTTTGAAAAGAGTCCATCAATGAGATCCTGACATTACAAGCAAGTGTGACTAATTTAACATCACAACACTTAGGTCATCATAAACATATTCACCAAGGGTGGATGTTTCACCTAATCTAAGTTCCATATTTCTTAATTAAAGATTTTGACATCTCAATCATTCATGCAATACTCATCATCAAGAAACATACTAGATCATATATCATTTTGACTTAGGGTGAAACATCCTTTGTAAGATCAGGGACTTCCAACTTAGGTTTCATGGATCTTAATAGAGAAAACATGAGCTTCGAGCAAGTTAAATCAACACGATTATCAACATTGTCAAACTAGTCATTTTGAGTCATTATCATGCAAGATCGTCATCATTAGAGTACATGAGTGGTTTTGATTTATTGTCATACATATAAAAAAGTTACTGATTTGAGTACATTAAATAGCATGGGTGACCATCAGGGTGACATTTACACAACGTTAGATCTCAATTAGCAACATGCACATTAGGTCGCATTCAATGTCATGTTTAGGTCATGAGGGCATACTAGTGAGAAATATTGATTCATAAGTCATTTAAGTGATCAAAGAATCTAGATTTACTAATCTAGATCAAACATGATGATTTTGAGTTCATATAATCAAGTTGAGCATCAAAATAATGATCATTATCATTAGAGTTCACATGATACACATTTCATGGTTCATATCATGAAATAGAGTCATTCAAAGGGAAAAGCATGATCAAGTTCGATCACAATAGTACAATATAGCATATTAACTGATCAGGGTCATAAAAGTCAAGATTGGACATGATATGATCAAGGTTGGGCATTTCAACATCATTAATCATGTAAAAGAGATGTATTTCATGCCATTTTCAACATAACAGGATCTACGAAAGGAATTAGCTTCTAAAACTAAGTTCATTGGATAGATCTCATCGAGTAGATTAATTTTAATGAATAATATTTCTCATCTGGAGTTACAAATATTTTTCTATCAATTTTACAAGATTAGGCATTGAATATGTATAAAGGAGAGTGGGAATGGGAGATATACCCTTGGGAGATGAGGTGGTGTGTCCCGATTGGTCAGATCTGGCCTCACTTGACCCCCATCTAGATGTGGGTCCATGGTTCTCTCTGACCGGTCAATAACAAGGGAGAGCAGAGAGAGCGAACGTGTGGAGGGTGATGTGGCGAGTGGGTTGTCGTTGGATCTCGTTGGTCGATTGACCATCGTATGTGATCAACCACGGATCTATCCTCACTCCCACCCAGTAAATCTACCAACAAAGCAGCCCATGCAGGTGACTACGATTGCCAGAGATCTAGGGAAACACCAAGGAAGACCTTGAGGGAGCCAAATGACTAACCGCCCAAGTTCGTAGGTTCGAGGTTTATGGAGGTGTTGGTTCATTTCAAGGGAGGCTATGGGAGAAAGTCCCAAAATAGCAAATGTGGTGGCCCCGCCCAGGTGAAGGAAGAATAAGAAGAAGAGTTTGAGGGTGAGATAGAGCCTGATGAGGCAAAACAACGTCCTGATGAGGGGTAAAGGTGGCTCGTGAACTCATTGGAGCATTTAATAGATGGGAAGAGGAACTTGAGACTCCTTGATTCGGCCTTGTCATGGCCACAGTGGTCGACGATGTCGTAGGGATGTCCCATCCCCCTATCCATAACCCATTCTACTCAAAAAAGGTAGGGGCAAGGTCTTAGGGACATGGGATAGAGGATCTATGAATAAAAACTTGTGGTCGAAGTCAAAGTAGGAGTGTGGGGTGCTGGCTCGCAGGGCATGCTGCTGTGATCCCCTAGTTTCTGACTTGCATGAGCTTGGGGATGAGCCCCCAATCACGTAGTTGGTGGTCGTGACTGGTGATTGTGAGTCACTCCCAGCCGTGGGTGGATGGTGTTTCATCTGGGCATGCGGGTGACCGGCCCACTTGAGGGTAAAAGGGTCGGGGCCCACGAAGGGAAAAAGGGCAAAAAAAGGCTAGAAAAGAGGAAAACTTGAAGAGGCCATATCTTTCACCTTGATGGTCTGATTTGGGTGAAATATTCACTGTTGGATCAATAATTTCACCCTCTATTCAATATACAAGGATTGAAATAAATATAAGAACGTTTAGTGTACAAATACTCTTGAAGATAATCAAGGCACTCAACATTGCCAAATTGGGTTCAAAATTATAAACATCAATCATATGTCAACTATTGAGCCATATATGATTTCAAAACATCAAATTTTGGGATGAGGGAAGTCACTGAACCAAATGGAGTGTATTATGATTCAAATTTGGCATAGTTGGATGAAAGAGAAAATCTAGGTTGTTATAGAGATCCACAAGGCTTGGATTCATGTACCGTTAGTCTGCCTTGGCATTTCACCCTCAGTGGAAATGCATCCTAGATGAAGGAAGCTCACTGAATGTAATGACCTACTACTTGATAACCATGGCAAAACAATAGGTGATTTTTTTGTTTATTTCCTCACCAGCACTCACCTCACTAAACCGATGAGTTAGGAAGCCACGAGATCATGCTCTGACCTCATCCACGGTCTTTGGCATATGTAGGGTTGCCAACACGTCCAGTTTTGTGGTCATCTCCCATGACCATAGATGACGAGCTCGAAGGTTCATGGTCACCCTCACCAACCATGTTCTATGTAGATAAATAGGATCTAAAGGTTCCCTAGGTGATAGCCATCCCAATATAAAACTATTACACAAATCCCTTCCCCTTTACTACCATACCATCATGTTCTAAAATCCTAAGGAGAACTAAAAGAAAAGAAGGGTTCAAACTTTCCTAATACTCCATGATAATAGCAACCTAAGGGTTTAATAAGATCTATAAGAAGCGGAAATTTCAAGTAATCCAATGGATGTTCCTAACAACCCTCAACTAGGTCAATCCTTGATGACCTGTGTGTGCTAGTTAATGGAGCCGCAATCCCAATTTTCACTGAGCTTGAAGACAACTCATATGCCATCATATATGCATCCAAGGGCAAAGCCCATCATTATGTGTGAATGTATTCACACTCAGGATAGAAGAACGGGGGACTTGTTGTATTATTCACATTATATAATCCAAATATTGATTTATTTTCCTTAATAGACCCAATATTAAACTTTAATATCTTCTAATTTTGTTTATCCAATTCACATGAGAATTTAGATAAAGATCCCCATACTACCAAACTTAGCTTCTGATCAAGTTTCTTACTGAAAACTAAACATTTGATTGTCTAACTTAATAGATAAAAGCACCTCATAAATATCTTTATGCACTAGAAATACAAGTGGATTCATCATCAAATCATGACCAAACAAGTTCAAGTTGAATATTTTGATCACATCACAACACCATGATCATCATTAAATCATTTCAGTCCATTTACTGCTTTGATTTGACACATCACTGCATAATTACTCAACATCAACTAATAATACATATTAAACATCTGCATTCTGTAGAAGGCTTTGGAAAAGTATTACTGATCATCTATTGTCATTGTAGTCATACTTGTGGGTCAAACGAAGCCAAGGTTCAACAAAAGTTACCTTGACTTGTGATTAACCAATTAGAAATATTTATAGACCTCAAATAGTATATCATGCATCCAATTATACAAGTCAAGGTCATCACATTCACCCAACCTTATATGGAATTTCATACTTGAAATTCAACTAGTCTAATACTTAAGATGATATCATGGAGGTTTGACTACTTTTAGGCCACCACTAGTAGGTGTTGAGGTTTTCATGATTCTTAAGGAACAATAAGTTGTTATTGTAGGATTTAGAGCATCTAGGGGTACTCACTACACCTAAAATCATTTGAAACACCATTTAAAGTCTTAGTCATAACAAAACATTGTTTTTTTTTCATGTTAGGATTTACATATATGTATTCCCTTTATAAATTTGGGCTTTGTTCATAAAAAAGGCAGTTGAGAAGGTTATTCTTAATGTCTCATCATTCACCCCACTAACTATGTAAGGTGACAACACGATCCCATATAGTTTGTTAAAGGAATTATCACGTTTACATAATTAATGTGGTCTATGGTCAACATCATACTATCATTTAATCAATAGAGGGATTTCTTTTTCATACTTACATATTACTGATTTCACCCTATAGTGTGAGAGTTATTTTCAAGGTTGAAGCATAGATTGAGAAGGATTGGGGTTAGGCACTATATTTTGTGATCATGCAATCTATGATCCAGTGATATATTTCAAGCTCATGATTTTAAACATATATATTTCATGTATGATATGAATGGAAGGATAATAAATAATATACTCAGTCAAAATTATCATGATTTCAAACTCATATCTTTCATGTATGATAGGGGGGATTACAAAATAGGTCAAACTTATCTAAGTGACTCTTCATACATACTCATCCAAATAGCTAAAGTGAGGTTTCTAGCATCATATATAGACAAAGAGAAGGAGAATATAGACATGTTTTGTTTAGTATCTTATGCACAAGGCATTTTAATTCAAGAATTAGCATTTCATATATCACCTCACTTGCAGCTAATGATGAGTGTCACAAACAATAAGTCACTTAAGCTAGTACCTAATTCTGTTGAAGGATTGACTTTATCATATGGGTTTTCAACCCATCACATTATTTTACCCAAATATCTCATATAGGATTGAATCATGAAAAAGGACTCAACTCATCTACTCAGGAGTAATACATCTTAGGACACATCATTTCACATATATCTCATATTTTCATATATTATAGGGTAGGTTCTTTGACCCACTCCTTGTGGTTCTCACTGTCTCTAGAGTTCACCACATATCATGTCCTAACATTGGAGACCCTCCTTTGTAAAAGAGCTTGAGGCTCATGCATATTCAACTTTATGATAACTTAGCCCATCTTAAATAAGAAAAGGGGAGGCACTTTCATCATCAAGATTTATCTTAGAATCTTCAAAATTGGATTCAATTCATAACAAATTAATTCTTTATAAGGAAACTTATGCCATCATTTATCAAACTTAGATAAGATTAAAAATGCTTATGTCATATATAAATCAATCATCTACTCTAAATGTCACATATCCAATAAGGATCTAGACATATAATCTGGATCTATCTCTCTTCTAAACTAATGTCACTCCCTTTCACTTAGGTTGCATGAACACCTCGTACTCTCCTACGAGAGGGACACATTTTCATATTTTCATATATATAATAAAATATTATATAGTTTTATCTGAGAAGGAAAAGACTAGAAAATATTTTCAATGTTCAAGCCAATTGTAAATGAAACCAAATCAGAAAAATGAGTGTCCCACACATTGTAGATAGTCTAGTGTCATGTCACCTAGTGAAATGGTGAGAACAAGGTTTAGATTAGTGTAGCTACCCAATACATATGAGCTCTATATAAAAAGGGTTTCACGCACTTATTTAAATCTAGTTCTCAAACATCTACATTCTAACCTAGAGGCTAAGTCATACCTAGTTCCTATAGAAAAACTTACTAAGTATCTAGATTTTTAAGTGTAAGGTGAAATTGAATTTTATGTTTCATGGTTAGAAACTATCAGGTGTAGCTATTGTTCACGCTTTGATACCAACTGTGACATCCTTGGATTTTGTCATCTTGAGACATAGAATCCCGAGAGGACAAATATGAAAATGTTAGGCAATCATTTAGAATAGAGATTTGGAAGAGACATACACAAACATGAACAAACAACTATAACATACACCATAATATTTCTCAACATTCAACATGTAAATTTATTACAAGATGAATAGTTAAAAACTACAGTCATATATTGGAAGAGAATTTTAAACAAGATATGTATGATAATAGGATCTTAACATGATATGTACAATCGAAACACTACTCACTTCTTGGCACTTCCCCCATTCTAGCTTTGAACCTAGAAATTACGTGAAATAGAGAATCAACAAAAGTTGGTACATGGTTGAAAAGATATAGATACTATGTTGGCATACTTAATATAATTGATTAAATAAGAAATAAAAGGAAAACATTATTTAAGATGGATAATTAGGTAAACCCAAGTTATTAATCATATTTTAATGAACATGCATTACTATGGTGGACTTAGCACAACATCACATATATTATTTGGCCCATTCCATGTGTATCTTCTACCATTAGGGATCTCCCCTCATACCATGTATGCCTACCCCATCTACTTCTTCTTATTCCTTTGCCCTAGACAATGTTTTGACATGGTGGTTGTTCTTGATAAGAGACCTCCTCATCAAAATGGTAATAGGCCATGTTTTGGCAAGGCGACACCCAAATGAGAGGGAGTTTCTCCTCCCTTTTCTCCTTCTTTATTTGGTTCATCCTAGGGTTATTCCTTGCCCTTTTCTTGAGCTACCTTTGACAATGATGTTTTCTCCTTCTTGAGGTACTTTTGTTGCCAAGAGTGGAGCTTTTGGTGGAGCTTCTTTCCCCTTGGGGATTGTGTGCTTGGAGCTATCATCCGTGGAGTGATATTGTTTCAAACGTGTTATATAACTCTTAACCTTGTTTATTAATGCACTTTTCCTATATGCATGTTGATGTTTTCTCTCTCTAAAATGTTTCCTTAACATTCTAGTGGATGATGGTAAACCGTAGGACTTTTTCAAAATTAAAACCATGCTTGGTTTCAAAGTAATCGGAAACCCTAGTTTTGATACCTGAATTTGGTGATTATGGTGTAATGGTGGTTTTCCCCTTTCTCTTGATCTTGGTTTTGAGCACATGCATGATGGATGAGTGTCTTTATGTTTTATGAAGTGTTGGTTTAGTTTTGATGGTGTCAACTGTGGTTTTCTCTCTCTTAGACAAGGGTCTTTCATGAGGTTTTCATAACTCAAGTTTTAGGGTTTTGGTGACCGTTTTGAATGAGGTTTTCTCCTCCATGTGGGTGATGGATTATTTTGGTTTTACCTTTTGTGTGGTCCATGGATATATTCCCTTTGTCATATTTAATACCTATTAAATGTTGGTCATTTTCCTTGGTGGTCACTGTACCTTGTTCCGCTTTGGATCAAGACACCTTGGTTCTTGGTTTGGTTTTGGGTCGAGATGCATTACCTAGTGTCGTTCTCATGACCTAACCCTAATAGGTCGAGGGTCGCAACATGTCTTGGTGTATGCGGTCGTGACATGGCCTGGTGTTGAGGTCGAGGCAACCTTGGTTTTGGGTTGAGTCACGATCTTGTTCTTGAGAATGAGACACCATGGTTGTAGGTGGTCCAGACTCCTTTAGAGTGGGTGGTTGCTACCCATAGAGTTGGTGGTCATGGCATGTGAATGGTGGGTAGTTTCGACCCACATGGGTGGTGGTTGTGACATTCTTGGATGGGTGGTGGTCGCGACCCATGTGTGTTGGGTGATAGATACTTTTGGATGATGGTTGGTTGGGATCCATGTTTGCATACACAATTAACACATGCATATGAGTAATGATTGAACTAGGTCTAGTATTATTCATATGATGGTTAAATTAAAACTAATTAGGTTCCTCTCCCTAAAGTGTTTTAAGGATATGGGAGATGGTGTGCCTGGTGTTGGTGATGAGAAATAACTACAAACCCTAATCGGCTAAGTGTGGACCCTAACCCTAATGTAGAGATATTTATGTGTTGCTTCTCTTTCATTGAATGTCTATAGTGTTATAATGATTTGTCTTTCCTACTTATGAAATTCTAACCATGAAGACGACACATGCATAAATATGATGGCTAGTGTATGATATTGTGACAATGATGTGCTATAGGTTGAATGAGACCTGATGAGGCATGATGAGACTTGTGTGATACAAGAATGATGTGACTAGGATCATGTGACGTGGTAAAGGATTATGCCTAGTGTGAGGTGACTTATCTTGAAGTGATATGGTTGAGGGATTGATATTGCATAGTGATGTGACACAGGTGATAGCCTTGTGTGGCTCTATAGTAATGATGATGGCCTTGTGAATGGTAGTGCTACAGTGCTATGTGATGATGTGATGAGTGCACTATTCTCTTATTCTTGTAGAGTTTGTTTTGTCTTTGTACATTGTAACTTGATTGAGGCTTAAATATATTTAATTGGATTAAATTAAAAAAGTGAAACCTAATCAAGTAGGTGCCTTGTGCCATAGATCCATTCTAGTGTCAGTCTTAGTAGGAGCTCAGAGTCATATACTCTAGAGTATATGCATTCACTGGATTGGTTGTGGGACATACCATGGCAGTAGTACTATACCAATTTATAACCTGGACCATCTACATATCTAGTCATCACTTAATTAATAGTGATTGAGCATCATTAATACATGATCATCATTATTCTAAGCATTTTTAGCTCCAATTTAGGGTTCAGGTCAAATCAAGGTGTTATTGATTTGAAATATGTCTCCAGTATATTTATAGTGATCAAGATGTCATTTTAGGGGTCTGGTCCAAATTACATATTTTTTTGATGACTGGTATATTTTCTAGAATTAATATGAGATTAAAAGCATCTAATCAGTCATTAATAGGAAAAGATCTATTATCTATGTATATTACTCAGATCAAAGTTCCAATTGGGTTATGCCATGATATTAGCATTCATAAATATTTTTCTCAAATTTAATAATCATCATACACTAATTACACTATTTAATAGAACTCTAAAGTGAAGAATCATTGTCCAAAAGACTGATCTGGGTTTCTATAATATAGTAGACATTTTTTTCTAGGGGTATTTTTTGGGAATTTATAGATAGAATAAGATATCTCTTAGGCATTTTCTAAGTTTCTAGGAATTTCTGATGATGTAAATGGAGATTTACCTTTTTGGGGAATTCTCCAGCCATCAGATCTATATCTTTGGGTGCCATATTGGTACCACATGGCTCAAAGGGAGGGTTCACGGTTCACACTCCTAAGTTGGTTTCACCGGTTGGTATATCATGATCTAATCCCAACAAAGACTTGGCTCTCTGATTTCCTTCTCTCGCGCAGTCTGGCTCGCACAGAGCTTCTTCCTTTTCCACTGTCATTTCCATCATAGAGTTGGTTGGCAGCGATCAAAGGGATGCATGATTGTCGATTCCAATAGCATCTAGAAGCTTCTTGGTTGCATCTATAGCCTCCTCGCCAAGTGTCAATGGCGTACACGTGTTGTTGCTCATTGCTCTATTCTAGTTTGAAGTCATGGCAGAGCAGGTAGTCGATTGGGGGTTTGGATTCCATCTCCATTGCTCGCACATGTGGTTAGGAGGAGATCCATAAGGCTTGGAGTCTTGTACCATCAGTCTACCTTGGCATTTCACCCTTAGTCGAAATGCAACCCAGATGAAGGAAGATCACCGACTACCAAGACCTTCTACTTGATCACCATAGTGGAACAACATGTGATGTGTTTTGGGGATTTCCTTGCCAACACTTGCCTCGCCCCACTAATGAGTCAGGAGGCCACAAGATAGTGCTCTGAACTCATCCACCAATCTTTTCCAGATGCAGGGGTGCCAAAAGGTCAAGCTATGCGGTCATCTCCCATGATCACAGATAACAAGCTTGGAGGTTCATGGTCACCCTCACCAACTAGGTTCTAGGTAGATAAATAGGACCTAAAGGTTCCCTAGGTGATAGACATCCCAATGTAAAACTCTTGCACAACTTCATTCCCCTACCCTATCTTACCATCATGCTATAAAAGCCAGAGGAGAATTGAAAGAAAAGGAGGGTTCAAACTTGCATAATACTCCAAGATAATAGCAATCTAAGGGTTTAAGAAGATCTAGAATAAGAAACAATTTCAATTAATCCAAAGGATTTTCTTAACAACCCTCGACCAAGTCAAGCATCGATGACCTGAGTGTTCTGGGTAATGGCACCACAATCCTGATTTTAATGGAGCTTGAAGACAACCTAGATGACATCTTATATGAATCCTACAACAAAGCCCATCATTATGTGTGAAGGTATTAGCAATCTGGATAGAAGCACGGGGAACTTACTATATTATTGGCATTATATAATCCAAATATCAATTTATTTTCCAGAATAGAGCCCAATCATAAATTCTAATATCTTCTATTTTTTTTTATTCAATTCATGTGAAAATTTGTATAAAGATTCCAATACTACTAAACTTAGCTTCCAACAAAGTTTCTCAATTAAAATTAAAGATTTGATTGTCTAACTTAATAGATAAAAACACCTCATAAATATCTATATGAACAAGAAATACAAGTCAATTCATCATCAAATCATGACCAAACAAGTTCAACTAGTGAATTTTGATCACATCAAAACTCAAGGCTCATCCATAAATCATTTGAGTCCATTTATACTTCAATTTGACACTTCACTTCATAACTACTCAACATCAACTAATACTACATGTTAAACATATGCATGAACGTAGAAGGCTTTGGAAAATTATTAGTGATCCTCTAATGTCATTACCTTCATACTTGTGGGCCAAAAGAAGCCAAGGTTCAATAAGAGTTACCTCGACTTGGGATTAACCATGTAGTAATATTTATAGACCTCAACTAGTATATCAGGTGTCCAATTACATAAGTTAGGGTCATCACGGGACAGCTGGTGGTATAGCCTCCATATGAGATGTCTTTCCCTCTTGACAATTGCCTCTGGTTGGTTTCCTACCTTTGGTTTGCATAGGGACAGTAGGCCACCACTTGTCCAATGTTTGTTAGATGTTCCTTATTTCTCTCTTTGCCATTAGACAAATGTTGGTGCCACTAACATTTTGCTTTAATTGTGGATTGGGGCTTCAAATTCTCAAAGCCAATGACTTGGGTCAGTAGTATCGAGTACCTATTTGACGTTTCCCCTACTTCTCAAGTCTACTTTGTCAGTTCCTTTCTTCTCATATTGGTGGCACTCATAGAGGTTGGTGGGACTAGCTTTCTTTTGGTTTTACTTGGTCATGTCTACAATAAATCAGCAACATTTTCGGCATATAAAAAAATAAAGTAATTTCAACCTAAATACTTGAAAATGGATAAAATTGATGTACAATTACCATTTTAGTGAATTTAGGGAAAATGTTTATAAGATACATGAATACCATAGAAACCATCTTTAAATTGTGCCTTGATAATCCTCTATTTTAGTATATAAATCATGTACCTCTAAATCCATTATATTGAATGTTAATCACCCTAGAGAAACACTACTTTAGTGTTGGTTGAAAAGTCAATCAAAAGACATATATGTGAACAAAATCATTCTAATCATCCTAGACTCAACAATCCCAAACTGATCCTCTCCAACCAAAGATCAAAAGAACTATCCTTCATTGACACCAATATAGTAATATTGGAAGAATATTACCTTAACATTGTGCAAACAATGAAAAAAAATTTATTCACCTATTCATATCATGGTTTGTTTATGACATTAATTAATGGTTGAAGGAAACATAAATGTCATTTCTAGACTATTTGGGACCTTAAACCAACGTTGACAACATCATATACTTATTATTCATATACAACCAAGAAGGAAAGATGTATTTAACAATCATAACATACCAAGTATTATATTTTTTCTTCTATTGGAATCTTAATGTACACAATGATTTCATCTAATTAGTTTAAAATGCAATTCTTAGTTTCATCTCTTTTTCACCAAATTTAGAGTATAGTAAACCACATGATTTCGATTGTGGGGAATCATATGAATAGGACCCCATTATCATTTTGCTTTACCTATACATGCCAAGATATAATGTGTGCATCTTATGAGTTAGAAAATAAGCATTGAAAATCTGGTATAATTGGCATATACCACATTACTATAGTTGGAGAACTATTCGTGATCTTACTAAAGTCAACCTTTTGTACCTTGACGCCTCACATTTTTCAAAAATACCAAATTTTGGTAGTCAATTTGAAATATCATGCATTCATTCAAGCATGCATGTATCTACTTATCCTCCATCCCTATTGGACACAACATTTTCATTGATTCAAAATTTGATATTGGAAACTTGTTGCCTTGTGGAAGCATTTCATTCTATCAAAACAACAAAGATGTGAAACTTTTGCTGCTCCTCCTATTGTTAGCTTATATTCTATACAATATTAAGACAATGCTTAGCCTCCTGAATTCAGTACAACCCACATATAATGGTTTCTCAACATCAAGTACAATGTTTGAAAATAAGGAAGGTGGAATGTAAGATCATCCTAGCACAACTATTTAGAATCACATAAAGCACATCATTCTGAAGAGGTTTGTTCAAATCAACATCGCATCCCATGCCTTCTTCCACATGAATACCAAACTAGACTCACAATAGGAATCTATTCATAATAACACCGTTCAGTACAACCTTGTATAGTCCCATTGTACATGATATAGGTTACTCTATAGTGTGGATTTTCAAAATGTTACCACAATTCCTACAAGGTCTTAGAAACTATCTTTGGGTGATCTCTATGTTCCTTAACAAATCCCAAACACCCATCAAGACCACTTGCACACTTTGTAGTGTAGCAATTGGAATGGATATATGATTTTGATTCATTCTCTAATTGCATGGCAAGCTAAGACAATTAATCCTTGAATTTGGGGTTAGGTTGACTTTATATTAAGATATATTTGAATGAAGATAAAACTTATTAGTCTTTTTATATAATATTTAGCATGAATATATATGATTGTAACCACTTACCTCATTGTTGAACACTAAATATCACTGTTAATACAATGTGTGTTTTGTTTCCAAGATTATTTTGACACCATTTCCACATAGTTCTCCAAGTACACAGATGTAGAATGACAATTACACACTAACACACTGCCAAAGGCTCTAATAGAGTTTGGTGAAGGACGATTGGCACCATAGACCACCACATACCTCAAGTACACACTTTGCCACACTCACATTCATAGATCAATTTCCTGAATGGTCACCCATATTATTACTGCTCTGGAAAGAGCATGAGTAACCAAAGAGTTTGTAGTGGCATGCTTTGTAAAAAGGAGGTATGTCTTGCTGATATGTCTAGTCCAATCATTCCTTTTAAGATCACTAATTGAGGACAAAAATCATGAGATATTAGAATCACCCTCACTTAAACTCATAACATCCTCATCAAGGATCAACCATGTGGCCTCATGATATTTCACCATGTCAATGAAAACCTAGAATGGCCCATGTACACCTAACTCATTATCATGCCTACTAGTGAAAGGGTGGATCCATCACGACATATGTCCCTTTCCAAACATTCCTAGACCGAACAACTCAAAGACTTTCATTCTAAATGTGGGCCCCAACTACTAGAGGGGAACTAGATCTAATTCCATTTCTTAGACATGTGCCCATTATCCAAGGCTAGAATTGAGTTTCAGGAGTGACAACTGGACCAATATCCCACCACATGCCTCAATTACATTCTTTGTCCTGTTTTACACATAGATCAAGATCATTTATCTATAGTTCAACCATCCTAGTACTACTATGGGTTAAGCACGCTTAACCAAAGAGTCATTAATTATAGGATCCCTGAATAAGAGTTGCACCTTGGTGATATGAGTTATCCTATCATTAGTTTTTAGATCATATTATCTAACTGCCCAGGTTCTAGGATGTTATAGGTAAATAGCCATCTCCATATGTACTCAGATATAAGATATTAAAAGTATTGCAGAAATGTCATGAAAACTAAACACACAATATATGCTAACTTCCTAAGTGAGATTAAGTGTTCAATATAAATCCAAATCTAGGTATTATTGAAGATTTACTCCTAGTGGATAAATCTTGGATTGGTTTCTATACCAAGAAAATATATGTAAAATTATCCAATATTTATATAATTCATGATAGAATACCTCTTAGTTGGATTGCAATAAAATTCATTTATACTAATTCATATCAATTTTGGTGTGTTCCTAGGTGTGATCATATATCTATAAGAACCAAGCATGCTTAGGTTTGGTCTCTCTATCACACTTCTATGGTTCTTAGGTGTGACTATTCAACCATTAAACATTCACATCACTAACAATAATTAATGCACTCAACATAGAGATTAATAAATGAACATTTATCATAACATTATTACCAAATATGTATTAAGATATATTACAAAATTACTAGGGTTTATATAAATCAGAGACAATACTTACCATATTCATATACACAAGAGGTACAAAATATACATTATATTGTATATTTTAGCTTAACTATATACAAATAAATTATAATTAGATAGGCATGTACGTAATATTGTTCAAGGTCACTTAACCAAACAAGAAATTTATTTGGTTTAAGATGGACAATAGGACTTAGAAAACAACCTAAACAAGGAATTAAGTAGGATTGCAATAACCAAACAAGACCTAATATGTAACTTCCTAAACAAGCACCAAGGAAATGGGAGAGCAGGTATGGTCAAATGGATCACAAACTTGTGGAAGCAGAGACAGAGGTCACTGGATAGAGGGATAGAAAGGATGACAATAGCTAGAATGACGATGTCACTAGTCTAGGTGAGTGACAACAACAAGCTAGCAAGATTGTGGCAACATGGTCTAGATAAATGATGGAGGTAGCATTTTCATTTGATAGCTGAGGCAGCATAAAATAAATGTGTAAGCGACAAGAGTAGGGATGGTAGGAGAATGGATGGTGGGGATAATGGATTGTAGAAAGCGACTCTAATTGGAGCTTGAAAGATAGTTGAAGATAATGAAGTTCTTGAATTAGGAGAAAGTCCATTCATGATTTATTGTGAAAAACCACTAGTATCGATTTTTAATCAGACATCATATGGAAGAAATGCATGCATCTTTGATCCACACCTTCAATATCATTTATCTCTAAATAACAAATGTTATGAGTTTTTGTGGGTTTGGAATGTGGGGAACATATTTTGTGGGAAATTAGTGGGACACCACTAGCATGTGTTTCTCATCCAAAATTGAAATTAAATAATTTATTGGGTTTTGAACCTAGCGACAATCAACACTCCTAACTACACACAACTAATAGTGTGATGTATAATATCAATTTTTTAAAATAATCTATGTTGTGAGAATCATTTCTATAGCTAAGAACGTATTAGTAAATATTGAAACTCATGTTGATGAACATTTTTAAGGGAGGCCCAAGCTTGAAGAATCTATCATCATAGATTATGTGGTGGGGTCACATGATAAGAAAATAAAAAATCTACAAGAATCACTAGTGGCATCAAGAACTATTGCTAGAACAAGTACACGTGAAGCAGCGTCAAAGGTAGTACAACTAAATTCAAGAAGCCTCTCCTTGCAGAATTTGTCCATGTGGTTCGACATAATCATGTGGTACTTAGTGGGTGTTTGATTTAACTAGGTAAAAATATTAATTTTATGATGTATGATTTATGCAGTCTATTAGAATTTTCAGGATATCATCAATAGTAGGACTTAAATTATTCTTAAAGATCTAGTTAGAAAAAAAAACTTGGGATAATGCCTATTCTATATCTAAAGAAGAATGACTATTGGAGGTTTAATCTCAAAGTTGATTGCAACATTGCTACAAACATTGTCTTCAGGATAGGTAAGGAAGCACTATGCTTACAAAATGAGATGTGAAATTTGTAATGTTCTATAGTAGGATTGGGTGGTTAAGATAAATCATGTGTCTTGTGTTTGCACTTGTAAAATTGTCATGGTCCCTACTCTTTTGGGAGGCATTCGGAGCCAATATCCAAATTTGGCTTGGAAAATAATATATGTAATGGTGGTCGTACTATCTCATTTAATTTATCTAGTTGTGCAGATTGTAATTATCTGGGTTTTCTTGCAAGATGGGATGGAATGATAAAAATTAAGATGGAGAAATTTCATTGGACATTTAAATTTCTTAAGTGAGGATCTCCAACATTGCCTAAGATAATCAAGAGTTATATTGCATTACAATCACTATACTTGTCTACCTAGACATCCCATCACATTTACACTTATATCGAGATACTTTATCATATGGTGTTTGGTAACTCTTCTTTTATATCTTAAGGGCTGGAATTAGCTCTTCTCATGATGTTCATAATTTTTATTATTTTTACACTTAGATTCATACTCAAGAACTTCAAGATCACATCCTATAAGAGGTCGATTTTGTTCTTATAGGTATCTCCCTCATTAGTACACATGTGCACATCAACATTAAAATGTCATCTTTTTCTGGTCTAAATTGTCATGTGTGACTTTTGCCACACCAAAGATTCAAGATATTTTGGAAGATGCTTACTAAAAAATAGTTACCCATCAATACATCTTAAATGAAATATCCCAATGACAAAGTGATATTCTTACTTCTCTACAACTAATGATTCAGAAGACTTCTTGCTTGTTGTTCCTATTTATGGCCTTGGCTTGTCCATGCCTCTAATTAAATATCAAGTTATGCTTCAATGTTTCCTCACAATCCCCTTGTACCCTATTAATTAACATGTTTGGTCTAAACATTGTAGAATTTGATGCCTTCGGTGACCATGTTTTGCATTGACACACACGATCTAGCTAAAAATTTCACCATGATGTTCTTTGTGATGTATTTGGTGACCTTGTCTCCCACTTTGGGAATAAAGGGACTAAAGAAAAACCCTTTTCCTTTCTTTACATAGGTTTTGATGATCTCATTCACAATTAGTGAGTGATATATTGTGATTTTATTGGTCATATAATAAACACACTTGTGTTGACATCATTGGTGTTTTCACATTGACGGATTCCCTTTCAAGTAACTTTAAAGTAAGCCACATAGCATCTGACACTATTGCACAAAAGTTCATGAACATAAAGATGTTTGTAAAGAAAAAGATCATCATTTTATTCATTTCACCTTTGTCACATTTAGGGTGCTTGATGATGACATAATTTCTCTTTGTAGATGTATTCAACATATAATAAATAAAAATATTAAGTTCCCTTCATATACATCCACTAATTAAGTGTTTAGATCTATATGTTTTTCCATCCAGTAGGGATTGACAGACCATTTTGTTGCTCCAACTTCTAAGAAAGAATTTTTGTAAATTGACAATATCAATATATGACTATGAGTTTTTCTCTATGCACATATTCCATTTGAAACTATATGTTGAACGAATGCTAATTTATACATGAATCAAGTAATTTTAATTTAATTCAAAATGCTATCTAGTTTTCTACTATAAACATGCCAAATTAGGAGAAAGCCATGTTTCTTGTGATAACCTGACATTTAGGATCATTTTGACCCACATACTTTGACTGCATAAATAGTGAGTTTTTGAATGGAAGATCATTTGGTTCTGATTTTGTATCCTTTTTTAGGGGATGGATCTTTTATTATGTATGTTAGGAGGTTATCTTATTCATGTTTCCCTCCTCCAACAAGCTAATTCAAATCTAAATTACATTTGCTTAAATAGGAAATAAATCTGGTAGTACTACTAACCTTAGACATGCCTTTGTGAAATGTCGACTCACAGAGTTTGGGGCGCTAATGTACTAAAAGAAATCATTCTTGTTTTTAAGATGGATTTCGACAAAGTTTCCAGAATAGTGTTACACTCTATCCTGCAAAACTAACTCAACGTTTAGTTTTTCTCAACATTTTCTCTTGTATTCTCTGAATCCACCTTGCATATTGGGGTTTAGTGTTTGGTTTTGTGATGATCTCAAAATTTGGAGTTTGATACAAATATAGTACTGATGATCATGAATGATTTATATCAAATTGACCAAAAATTAGGGAATTCATTTTTTTTTACTGTGAACATCCTTTTTTACTCAAAAGTGATATTAAGAATAAATTTTATGATTAGTACACCCAATAAAGTTTAGTTCTGATGAATACCTTTGTTTACTGAATTGGGTATTTATAAGGTTAAACATCCATTATTTATATACATGGATCCAACAGTTGTAAATTGATTTCAAAGTTTCATTATGATCGTATGAAGTTTACTGAAGTTGTGTGCTTTCTACTCAAAAGTAAATCACAAATATATTTCATAATACTACCTTTACATATGATATTATTTGAAGAAATTATTTGAATGGAAGGATTGAATTTTTGGGTCTCAAATTTGGTGAGAATACTTTATGTTATTAGAGATATATGTCTGAATTGTAATAGATAAATTGGGTTCCTACAAAAAGTTGTGCAAGTTGGAAAGAATGGGATATTTGATTAAATAATTAAGGCTTTAATCATTTAGATCAAAGTTAGGTTTCCCCTCTATCCTCACACGGTCATTACTCCACTGGACTGTGTGACACCTTGCCAAACACAGATCAAGCAGGTTGAATGAATTTAATTTATCCCTCACCTTCGAGAATGGAGGAAAATAACTTGGATGAGCTATCATCTAGATCTTAGGAAGGTGGATCAATCAAAAGAAATTTTGTTTTCATACCCACTAGATACACAACAAGTCAGACAAATTGACCTCTAACTCGACACTAGAGACCCATGGTTCTGAGAGATTGACCTTCCCCATTTCTCCACCTCTCTACCAAAAAACAGATTAGATGCGAGAAGGATGGAGTAGAAGGGAGGAGGGCGTTATAAGAGGTGATGTTGTGAGGGAAAATAAAACCATCCTGGTAACCACACAAATCCACCCAACCCTATCACTTCTAGCTAGCCACAGAAAGAGGAGGATGAGAACCTTGGGGATGGGCTTCGAGGTATTCGTAATGTCCTGAAGTACCACCTCAAGTCTAGACAAGGTTTCCAGAGCTGCCTGGAGCATCTGAAGAGTGGGAGGGAAGGTGGAGAACAAAACCTAACTCCTACATACTTTCTCGCCAGACTGCATTTCTCATGACGACGCCAAATATGGAGAGTCTAATGGTCTTGAAACATTTCTCTTCATGAGAGGCATGGCACCCCATGGAAATCCATAGGGTCAGTGTGAGGTGGCTAAGTGTTTGTGTTATTTTCTTCTCCATTGACGTCCCTCCACGTCATCTTACCTAGCTAGTAGTAATGGCAATCTTGACTAGGAGTATTGTCGAGCAATGGAGCTTCATGCATCATCCAACCTTGGGGATCCCTGCCTCCACAGTGAAGGCAAATTGCCATTGAGGACACAACCATCAATCAATTAAGGGATATTGCATGTTTACCATTGCACTGCATCTAGACTCCCCAGTAGTTATGCGCTGGCAGAGAATAGAGTTTTTGTACAGTCGGCATCACCTAGTAAATCACAAGAGAGGTAGGACAACTACTGAGCAAGCAGGGTTTAGAGATCAAAGAATTGGTCAGTTTAGTGATCTTGGTGTGACTGTGCACCCAAAAAGGAGAGCTATGTGGCACCCATCCCAAGCTTACCTGGGAAGATCCAATAGTTGGTAATTTTGTGAAAAAGTTAAATACCTTAATACCATGCATAACATAGAAAATGTCTTATAAATTGTCCCCTTGGCCAAATAAATCCCCCAAAAATACCCCCACACTCGGAAAAATGTTCCCTTTGTTACTATATCCCTAAATTAGGATTTTGAATAACATTGTACTTTTGTTTCTAGTAAAGATGTTTATGCTCTGTTTTAGGTTAGTAAATTGGAATAATTAGCAAATAATGCAATTAAATCTGATAAAAATAGTTTTGAGCCCCAGTATCATTTAAAAACTAAATGTGAACTCTGATCTGACCATTATGTCAAAATACTAGGTCATTTCTCATTAAAACCTGATTCCATGCTTTTAACCTGATTTTAATTCTAGAAAATAGATCAAGCATCAGAATATTATGAAATCTAAAACAGACCCCTGGAAAGACCTCTTGATCAGTAGAAAAATATCAGACACAAGATCTAGTTTTTTTGAACCTAGATTTGGCCAAACCCTAATTTGGACCTCAATACATAGAATATGATGAACATTTACTAATGATGATTAATTGCTATTAATCAGGTTATGACCAGTGATGTAGATGATCCATAATATAAATAGGAATCTCTTAACTCTGGTACATGGGTTTTATTAAGTATAAGACTAGTTTTCATGAATGAATATTGATCTGATGTACTTTGGATGCTTGTATTTTCATATAAATTCTTGGATGCATATTAGTAGTATATGCTTCGCAAAAATTGAAGGAACATAAAAGAATTTTGATGAGTTGTAGCTACTGAAGTCAGCACCACCACATAGCCTAAGAGGTAGGGAATGGCCCAGTATGGATGTATGATAAATTGCCCATTATGGATGTATGATAAATTTCCCATTATGGATGTATGATAACTTTTCGATGCTGGATGTATGATAAAGTGTTGATATAAATAGTAGTATAACTTCATCTAAATATATGCCTAAAATATGGGTTTACCTGATTATCACATTAAATAATATGTTCCTTTAACTTTTCTTCTTTCTTTAAATTTTCAAGTAAGAAAGAACAATAACTATGTATCTTTGACCCACGTACACAACACATTGTGTTGATCAGTTGTTTCACGTAAATTTTACGTTCAAAGCTAACATGGGATAAAAGAACATAATGTGAGAAAGTTGTATAGGTTGTACCTATTTTTTAGATCTTGATTAGAATTCATGTACATAGACTTGTAAAAATCTTCTTTCAATATGTAATTGAAATTCATTTGTATAATTCACTTTATAATCATATGTACATGTTGAAGGTAGAGAAATTTTATGGTGCATGTTATGTTATATGTTCATGCATGCATATGTCTCTTCCACATTGTTCTCTGAAATAATTAGCTAATGTTTCTGATTTTGTCCTCTCGGGCCTTCTAAGTCTTGAGATAGAAGAATCTGAGGATGTTATTGTTTGTATCAAAGCATGAACAATATCTACACCTGACAGTTGCTTATCAATAAACATAAAAAATAAATTTCATTTTTCACTTGTAACCCTAGCAACTTAGTATGTTGTTATATAGGAATAAGTTTTGACTTAGCCTCTAGGTTAGAACCTAGATGTTCGAGAACTAGGTTTACACAAGTGTGTGAAACCCTTGTCATATAGAGCTATATGTATTGGGTAGCTACACTAGTCTATACCATGTTCTCACCATTTCACTAGGTGACATGGAATTGGGCTATCTACTGTGTGTGGTACACTCAGTTTACTGATTTGGTCTTGTTTTCCAATCGGTTCGAGCCTTGACAATTTTCTCTGACGTATTCTTTCTCATAGAAAAACTATATACTACTTTACTATATATATGTAAATATAAAATTATGTCCCTCACACTGGAGAGTAGTTAGTGTTCATGCAACCTAAGTGAAAGGGAGTGACATAAGTGTAGAAGAGATAGTTGATCTAGATTATTTTTCTAGAGCCTTATCAAGATATGTGATAAATAGAGTAGATGATAGAATGATAATTGGTATAATCATGGATGATCTTATCTAAGTTCTACCTCTAATGATATAAGTTATATGAGGTGAATCCAATTTTAAAGATTCTAACCTAAATCTTGATGATGAAAGTACATTTACTTTCCTTACTTAATATGAGCTAAGTTAAGATAATGTTGAATATGCAAGAGCCCCAAGCTCTTTTACAAAGGAGGACCTCTAGTGTTAGGACAAGATATGTGGTGATCTCTAGAAAGAGTGAGACCCACAGGGAGGGGGTCATAGGACCTACCCTACAATATATAAACAAATATGAGATATATGTGAAATTATGTGTCCTAAGCTGAGTTACTCCTTAGTAGATGAGTTGAGTCCCTTTGCATGATTCAATCATATATGTGAGAGTTGGGCTCGAAAAAATTTATGGGAAGGAAACTCATAATGAGAAAGTAAATCTTTTGATTGATTTAGGTCCTAGCTTGAGTGACATATGTTTGTGAATCTCATCATTAGCTGTAAGTGAGATGATATATGAACTCTAATTTTTAGAGTAAAATGTCTTGTGCATAAGATACTGATAACTATTGTTCATTCCACTTCTCTTTCATAATATATGGCTCCAGAAACCTCACTCGAGCTATATAGATGAGTTATATATGAGGAGTCGCTCGTATAAGCTTGACCTATTCTATATTCCCATCCTATATCATACATGTAATATCCAAGTTTGAAATCATGATAAGATTGGCTTTGTATATTTTCATTCCCTCTATATCATGCATGGAATATATAAGTTTAAAATCATGAGGTTAAAAAAACTGATCTTTGGATCATAGATTATATGATCACAAAATGTAGTTCTTAACATTAATCCTTCTTAATCTATGCTTCTATGTTTGAGCATAACTCTATCACAATAGGGTGAAACCCTAATACGTAAATATGAAAAATCAAGCCCTTCTCTAATGATAAAAATCTAGTATGATGTGATCATAAACTAAAATAATGATGGTTAATGTGTTAACTCTATTGTACAATGACATGAAATCCTCCTACCACCTTGCACAAGTTTGTGGGGTAAAAGATTAGACATCGCTCTCTAAAACAATTAGATAGCATTTTTGGGTTTGTCCTTTATGGCCTTCTAAGTCTCGACACAATAGAATCTGGGGACGTTACATTGTAATATCTTCTCAACCCATTTGTGTTATCAAATCCTAATTTTTAAGGCAATGAGGGGTGTAAATCCTAAAATACTAGAATGTTAAGTTATGATCAACTACGAAAATGATGCTTCCATCTACATAAGGTGGGGTGGGTACCCCTATGTGCTCAAAGGCTAAGATGACAATCTAGGGTTCATTAAGTACTATGATAGCCTTATCACCTAGAACTGTTGACCTATATGAAAGTTGCACTCTGTGATGTCCCCTCGAGTATGAGGCAAGTTGAATTTCAAGGATGAAATTCCAAATAAGGTGGGGTGAATGTGATGACCCCAAAATTTGGTGTTTGATATCCAATATAGTAGGATGATCATGAATGATCTATATCAAATTGACCACAAATTAAGAAATTCACTTTTTTTTACAGTGAACATGTTTTTTTTACTCAAAAGTGGTATTGATTTGGGCACCCAATTGAGTTCAGTTGTGATGGATACCTTTGTTAACCGAATTGGGTATTTAAAAGGTTAAACATACATTAGTTATATACATGGATCCAATAGTTTAAAATTGATTCCAAGGTTGCATTATGATCATATGAAGTTTACTGATGTTGTTTGGTTCCTACTTGAAATTAAATGACAATTATATTTCACAATACTACCTTCACATATGATATTATTTGAATGGAAGGATTAAATTTTTGGGTCTCAATTTTGGTGAGAATGTAATTTACATTATTAGAGCTTTATGTCCAAAGTTTCATAGATAAATGTGGTTCCTAAATAAAGTTGTGCAAGTTCAAAATAATGGGATATTTGATTAAATATTTAACGCTTTAACAATTTAGATCAAAGTTAGGTTGCCCCTATATTGTCACGTGGTCATTACTCCACTGGACTATGTGGCCCCTTGTCAAACACTAATCAGGTAGGTTGAATGGGTCCTAGTTTGTCCCTCACCTCTGGGCATGGAGCAACAAAACTTAGATAAGCTATCATGTAGAGCTGAAGAAGGCTAATTAATCAAAAGAAATTTTGTTTGAAAACCCATTAGATACACAACAAGTTGGACATTTTGATCTATCACTTGACACTAGAGACCCATGGTACTAAGAGATCAACCTTCCCCATTTCTCCACCTCTCTACCAAAAAAAATAGGATATGCAACGAAAATGAAGTAGAAGCGAGGAGGAGTTATAAGTGGTGATGTTGTGAGAACAAGAAATTAAACCATCCCTGTGACCACAAAAATCCACCTGACTTGATACACCTAGAACCACAACTTTCCCATATTTCTTGTCTAGTTGTAGAAAGAGGAGGATGACAACCTTAGGGAGGGGATTCAAGCCATTTGTAGCATCTTAAATTACCACATTAAGACTAGATAAGGTCTGTAGAGCTACATGGAGCATCAGAAGTGCATGACGAAAGGCAAAGGAGAAACCCCCAACTCTTGCCTAGCTTCTCACTGGACTACATCTTTCACAATGATGCCAAATAGCGAGAGTCTAACAGTCTCAAAACCCTTCTCTTTGTGACAGGCATGGTGCCCCATGGCAATGTATATGGTGAGAGTGAGGCAGTGGAGCATTTGTGCCATTTTATTCTCCATCAACGTCCCTCCACGAGTCATCTTCCCTAGCTAGCAGTAATGGTGATCCTGACTAGAAGTGTTGTCGAGCAATGGAGCTTCCTGCATCATCCACCCTTGAGGCTCCCTACCTCCATAGAAAATGTGAATTGCAACTGAGGATGAAGACAACAATCAATATAGGGTTTTTCTTATTTACGCTTGCACTGGATCCAGACTCCCCAATGGCTACGCGTTGGTAGAGAACAAAGTTCTCGGGGTACCAACGACTCCTTACAAATCGCGAGAGAGGGAGGACAACTTTTGAGCAAGCATGGTTCATAGATCAAAGAACTGTCCAGTTTAGTGATCCTAGTATGAACATGTGTCTACAAAGGATAGATATGTGGTGCCCATCCCAAGCTTACCTGGGAAGATCTAATGGTTGTGATTTTGTGAAAAAAGGTAAATACCTTAATACCATGCATAACTTAGAAAATGCCTTATAAATAGCCCCCTTGGCCAAATAAATCCCCCAAAAATACATTCACACTCCGAAAAATGTCCCCTTTTTACTAGATCCCTAAATCAGGCTTTTGAATAACATTATACGATTGTTTCTAATAAAGATGTTTATGCTCAATTTTAGGGTTTGGAAATTGGAATAATTAGCAAATATGTAGATTAAATATGATAATAATAGTCTTTAACCCCAGTATCATTTATAAACTAAATTTGAACTCTAATATGACTATTATGATGAAATGCTAGGTCATTTCTAATTAAAACCCAATTCCATGCTTTTAAACTCATTTAAATTCTAGATAATAGACCTAGCATCATAAAATTACAAAATCTGAACCAGACCCCTAGAATGACATCATGATCAGTATAAAATATTAGACATGAGCTCTAGGTTGTGTGAACCTATATTTTCCAAAGCCTAATTTGGACCTAAAATACCTAAAATATGATGAACATTTACTAATGATGATTAATTGCTATTAATCGGATGATGGCCATAGATTTAGATGATCCAAAATATAAATAGGAATATTTGAACTCAGATACATGGGTTTATTAAGAATAAGACTAGTTTTACATGAATTTATAATGATATGATGTACTTTGGATGCTTATATTTGCATATAAATTCTTAGATGCATATTAGTAGTATATGCTTTGCAAACATAAAGGAACATAAAAGCATTTTAATGAGTTATTTCTATTGAAATCAGCACCACCCCATAGCCTAAGAGGTGGGGAATGGCCCAATATGGATGTTTGATAAATTTCCCATTATGGATGTATGCTAAATTGCCAGTATGGATGTATGATAAATTAACCATCTTGGATGTATGATAAAGTGATGATATAAATAGTAGTAGAACATCATCTAAAGATATGCCTAAAATATGTATTTAACTGATTATCACATCAAATAATGCTTTCTTTTACCTTTTCTTTTTTCTCAAAAATTTCAAGTGTGCAAGCACAATATCTATGTATCTTTCACCCGCATACACAACACATTATGTTGATTCGTTGTTTCACGTATGTTTTAGGTTCAGAGCTAACATGGGATAAAAGAACATGATGTGAGAAAGTTGTACATGTTGTGCCTATTGTGTAGATCCTGATTAGCATACATGTAAATAGACTTGTAAAATCTCCATTCAATATATAATTGAAATTAATTTGTAATAATTCATGTGTAATAATATATACATGTTGAAGGTGGAGAAATGTTATGGTGTATGTTATGCTATTTGTTAATGTATGCATATGTCACTTCCACATCACTCTCTTAAACAATTAGCTAACATTTCCGGGTTTGTCATCTTGGGCCTTCTAAGTCTCGAGACAATAGAATCCAGGTAGGTTCCATGTTTCTACTCGAGCATTTGCACATCTTCCTTACAATCAGATTCAACCTCAAAATCTATGAATAATGTCTCTTCCACAATATCTATATACCATTGAATGGACTAGAGTTCTACCTAGGTTTCATTTATTGCATGTATGCATCTATGAAAACCTCTAGTTTACTCCCCTTTATGATCTATTACAACTACCACCATTGTTTTTTTTCTCATGTCTCTATGTAGCATCAATATTGAGCTTCATAGTACCTTTCTCGGGTTCTACTAAATTGAGTTGCTAATAGATCTGTCACTAGGGGTCCTTGGTCCATGTTTTTTCTGAGTAGGATACCGCCTTTAGGATATACTGAATAGGGTGGTGTGTAGGTTTTATGTTGTATTTGAACATATGACTATTTCTAAATCTCCAGATATACTATTAGGTGATGACAAAGACATTCCTAATGCCGGCATCTCCCTGCATCTATATCCTTATCCATGTTCTGAAGTCCATATTGAAGAAGTTTGGAGGAATCACTACTTTATAAATTCCCTTACAAACTTCTCAGGCATATTTGTAGTCCCAAACTTTGTGGACTAGTTTGTACTCTTTATTTACATCTTTCAAATAAGCTATTTTTAGTCATTGTCTTTAAACTATCCTACTATTAGTCAATATAGCATCACGTATTTGAACCCACATTAACGTTCTGACCTTGGCTTACATCTTCTCTTCCTAGATTCATGTATGTTCACCCTCAATCTTAATACTCTTTCCATCCTGAATAAATCATACACAAATGTAGTAGTGAAGTATCTATTATCATAGTAGTTCCACACTCTAATGGCCTCCATCAGTGTTTGACAAGAAGGGTCAATGTTCACTTTAGTTTTGACAATGTTATGTGGTATCATGTCTTTTAGGAAACCCTTATCCCACTTCCTATCGTTCTTGATTGCCATATCAAATGGTAGATCTTATAGTTCCATCGATATCTCTTTCATTGCAACCCATTCCAATTGAGTTCCCTTGGAATACCATATGTCTTTCCATAAGTTAGTCGACTAGTCCTTCATAGGCACCATATAAATTTTCTCTTAGATGATGCTTTTACTCTATATAGTGACTTGTTCAAGTTGTGAAGCATTAAACATATCACCTTCTACATGTTTGAGATGTTTCTCATTCATGACTTGCACCAAAAGGAGTCCCTATGTGTATTGACTTCCCAAACATTTCTCAAGATCCGATCAACATCCCATTATCACAATGTCTTGATGTCGATAGCTCCCACTTCTTTCTTATAGGTTACATCATCCCAATCCACCATTGACAATGAGTGGGCTTTGTTATCCCCCCCCAAGGAATTGATAGATGGAGCAATCAATTCTATCACATAAGCTTACAGGAAATATAGATGTCTGCATTGTATAAGTATGTATAGTAGTCAACATTAATTTAGGAAGGCATCATCTTCCATCCAAAGAAAAGCATTTGGTTGCCCATGTATTTATGTGATAATCAACATTTTCTTAAACCTCTATGTATGTCCTCTTCATGACCCTAAGGTGAATGATATGAACTCTAATATACTACCCTAAATCTGAGGTTTTCTAAATTTTCATTCCCTACTTACTTTGCTTATGTTCTTTCAAGGGGCACATGCTGAGAATCATATCTACATCTTCTCAATTTGACACAACTTGTCTAGAAGCAATTTTGAACTTGTGCAAGAATGTTTTATGACCTTTATCTATTTAATAATTTCCTATTAAAAGAGTATTAAGTAATAAAAAATGTTATACTTTGCTCTGTATTGACAGAGTGGTATCAATATTGATTCATGTGCTTCTACTAGATCCTAGATGCATAAAAACCATACATATAGATAAATGGGGTCTCCTTGTCTGAAACATGTACTATATTTAAATTGAGATGTTTCTTTTCCATTGTGTATGATAGTACATTCACTAGTCAAGTTGGAATTCATGATGTATTGGATTATATTTGTGGGATGTTTGATCTTGTTCAGTGTGTCATGTAAAAAATTCCAAGACAACTTTCTATATGATTTGGAAAGATCACTTTTATGGACATACACTTTGCACCCTACTTTTCATCTATAAATCACAATGTTATAAGTGATTTTGCATCTGGGGACAAAGCTGCTTTGTGTGTGTGAAACCCAGTCTTGTAGAAAACATATTAGTCTGTCCACAAAAATCTTGGATTTCATCTTGAGGGATATATTATTGAGAGATAGATGACATATTTGTTCACATTTTTCAAGTTTTCGGACTTTTAGAATCAGTATAATGGAAGACTTGCATAACCTATTGCTCAATCTGTTGGAACTAATAGCTTTTTCATAACTCCTTAGCATTGGGATCTTATCAAATTTTCCAAATCTTCATGAAGAATAGGCCATTGGTGCCATCTTGCCCCGCAACCTTATAAGGATTCATATCATTTAATATTCTTGTACATGTTTTGTAGATTCAACTTCCATAGTATTCAGGTAGAATGGAGATAGTTTTTCAAGATTAATAAGAATGGTGTCATTCCAATGGCTTCTTCATTGTGGGGGCGTCATGAGAAAATTTTGAAAGTGATTTATTATTAGTATTAGGATCCCATTTTCATTTTTAACCCATTTTCCAACCTTGTTTTTCACCTTGGTGATCATGCTCTACCTCTTACATTGTAAGACAAAATCCTTATAAATGTTTTATAGTACACCCATTGAAGTGGAATATTATCATACCTAGAAATTCACCAGGAATATATTTCCCAGAGTTTACCTAAACTAATGTGCAATAACTCCACTCACAAGCAGATGTATCTTATTACAGTACCTTTGAAGATAAAATCCAACGGACAACATTTTCAAGAGTTAATTGATCAAGGTAACTTATCAAGAACTAGTATTTATCATGGAAGTTGAGATTGGTTTGATTAATCTATGATTGCAAGAATGAAAAGGGCTAGAATAAAGTTCTAGTTATTAATGGATGGAAACACTAGGGTGGAACTAAGTTTCACTGCCACTATTCAAATATGTGCATTCATTCAAATACAAACAAGTATAAAGATATAATTGGAGTTATAGAAGTTTCCCCTTTAAGTGTTAGAAACTTGCATGAGTAGATATCTATCCACAACTCCAGAGACTTTTCATCATAAGTTCTCGTTAGGGTGTCAACCAAAGTTAATCAGTTTTCAAATCTTAAACATTACAGTTCTCATAGTAAAAGATTATAATAAATCATGTAAAGAGGGTGATCAATCCACAAAACATGTAATAAATGATTGGATATGAATTAAACGTGTTCATACAAGAGTTGGAACATGCATTAATATGCAACAAACGGGTAGTGGGGTTAGTCCCCACACCCTTGTAAAAAGACTACTACCTCGACATGGCGAGATTAATATCACTAGAAGATGAAGAGGATGCCATAATGGTCATGATGGTAATATAAGTAGCTTGGAATGGTTTGTAATGATTTACTTCCTTCTTCCTTTGTCTTCCAGGAACTAACCCTGGCTTGCAGTAGAAGCAGGTGGAGGAACAACAACTTGGGGGAGAGATTGATCACCTTGGAGAAGGAGATTGATGGTTTTGGAGTTGCAAAAGGAAAGGATTTGTCGATCTACACTTGGGTTTGATAGGCGTCGCCAAGCTAGGTCAATAGAACTATCTTGGTCAATAGGTCTTATCCTTGATATGATCTCAATGGTATCCTTTTGGAGTTTTTGTCTCTAGAATTTCTAACATGCCCTATATGGTTGGGATGGGGGCCTATTTATAGTGTCGAGGTTGTCAAACACTTTCCATCAGTGTTGAACTTTTCTTGTCGATCGATCACTATGTCGACCTTAGTGTTGCAATGTGTTGATGGGTCATCATCCTAGAGGGTCGACAAGTCTATCGAGCATTGAGTCAATGGCTTGATAGTTGATGATTTTGAAGGTCGATTGTCATGTCGATCGACAGGTCAAATTTGGTCTTAGAAACAATTTTTCTATATCGATCTGCCTTATGAAAGTGCTCAAAATCCGTTTTGGTGCAGAGTGATAGAATTCATAACATAATTATTAGTTTTGGATCCCTAGGGAAACTTGCTACAAAATGATAGAATTCAAAACTTGCAAAGAGAGTTAAGAAAAGTATAAAATTCCTACAAATTAACATAAAAACCTAAGTAGATAAAACTAAGCTACTCTTGTGGAAAACTAAGATATATGAATGTTAAATTAGACTAATAATGTAGCTAAAAATGGGTTGAATATGCATTCATCACTAATCCTTGAGCAACTAATGTGACTCTTCAACTTCCATTCTTCGTCTTACTCTTTCAATATTTTGTCCATCTTGATATGCATGTCTATACATAGACTGTTAGTCATGGTATTGTAATTTGATGCTACATTAGTTTCTATCTAATTTGTGTTTTGCATAAGGCAATTTGTCCTTTTTCTTCATTCTTTTCCATCATTTTTGTCTCATTTAGTAATGTCATTCTTCAAATTGTCCAATTCATCATTGAAGTGTTGAGTGCTATCCCATTTCTCTAGACAATGTTGTTTAAATTTATCATCATGTGACTATATCACTTTAGAAATGAATCTCTTCACTATTAGTGTTCTCCATGTAGATTAGATCAATAAAGGGTAGTGGCCAAACTGTACGCATGGTAATGTTCAACAACAAAATTTGGGTAGGATTGAATGAAAGTAGTATTGGCTACAACTATATCAATTCCTTGTTGGAGTTTTCCTCTTTGAGACTTGAATCATGGCCCAACAAAACTAATATACAGTAATCCTTCTTCCAATATGTATTCAGGAAAACATTTCTTCCACATAGTATATATCTACCACTTTTCTCTATTGGGTTGAAAGTTGTGATTAAATCTTAAAAAAATGCAAGGTTTCTGGATCTACCTCCCAAATCTACAATATGTTTCCAAAACATATTTCATATGGTAATTTGTGGATTCACAATAACAAGTTTAGCTAAAGTTTGATCAATTATGCAACAAGTAATGAACAACCTATGACTATTAATAATGTCCACCTTTATAAGACCCTTGACATGGGTTTTGGACTAACCCTATTTGATTTGGGATGATGATGTTCTTATAACCTATCTCTAATCATTTGACATTATCTTAGAGATTGTGGAGAGCTTAAGTTTCCAGTCTGAGCTTGTTTGGATGATGTTTGTTCTTTATGTGCTAGTTTTGGTGCAAATTGCAATTTACCCTAAGTAAGATGGGTTGATTTGCAATTTGTCATTTCTAGAGTATGTCTTCCATCCTCTAACATCGTATATAGCAGAGAAAAATAAGTGGGTTCCTTGTTTGAACCTTAGTCTAGGATTGACATCCTTAGTGGTGATTAGGGTTTCTAAGGTTTGTTGCGTCTCGACCATATGTACATGGATGGGTGTAGCCACCCATGTTGCGACCTATGTCGTGGCCTAGGTTGTTTTTTGGTGTGTCTCAACCGAGACACTTCTCTTTACCATGTTGTCTTTGACCTATGGTGTGAGGTTGAGGTTAAGGAACTTTGTCTTCTTGTGTCTCGACCTAGGTTATGTGGTGACCTCTTGTCTCGACCTAGTGGTGTTTGGTGCTTTGTCGCAACCATGGATGGTGTTCCATGGTGGGTCACGACCGTGACCTTGTTGGGGGTGACCCAAGTAGTTCGAGACCCAACATAGGATGTATCATCATCTTGTGCATGTATGGATAGGGTGGTTGCATGTTGGTGTCTTGGGTGGACAAGTGTCCCATTGGTTCTTTAGGGTGTTGACACCTCATATCCATTGTACTTCCCTCCTCTTTTTCTATATAACCCCTTATCTTTATATGCAAGTGACCCCTTTTAGCCTTCCTACTTCCCTTCTAGGTCATCCTTGGATCCTTGAAGAGCAAGGAAGTATGTTTTGGAGCTCTAGGTGGCCAAACTATTGTTGCATGTGGTGCTTGTGGTGATCTTTGCTCATCTTCTACCTTGATAAGTATATTCCTCATTTTCTATGTTTTCCATGGAACCCCTACCCAATATTCTTCTACTTCCTTGTCTCTAGACTATATTTTGACATGATGTCTATTCTTGACAAGATAGCTCCTCATCACAAGGGTCATAGGCCATGTTTTGACAAGGCGAAACCCAAGTGAGAGGGAGTTTCTCCTATCTTTCTTATCCTTCCTTATTTGGTTCGGCTTAGGGTTCATCCTTGCCCTATCCTTGACCTACCTTTTGAACATGATTTCTTCTCCTTCTTGAGATACTTTTGTGGTCGAGAGTGGAGCTTTTGGTGGATCTTCTTTCCCCTTGGTGATCATGTGCTTGGATCTATCATCCTTGAAGTGATCTTCTTTAAGGTGGGTTATATAACTCTTAACCTTCTCTATTAATACACTTTTCCTACATTCATGTTGATATTTTATCTATCTAAAACTTGTCCTTAACATTGTAGTGGATATAGGACTTGTTTTATGTTTAAACCATGCTTGGTTTGAAAATAATCCAAAACCCTAGTTTTGATACCTAATTTTGGTGATTGTAGTATAATGGTGGTTTTCCCCTATCGCATGCATGATGGATGAGTGTCTTGATGATTTAGAATTTTTAGGTTCTATTTTTATGGTATCAAATGTGGTTTTCTATCTTTTTCAAAAGGGTCTTTCATGAGGTTTTCATAACTCAAGTTTTAGGGTTTTGGTGACCTTTTTCATGAGATTTTCTCCTGCATTGGATGATGGATTCGTTTGGTTTTACCTTCTATTTGGGCCATGGAGATCTTGTCATTGATCATGTTTAATCCCTATTGGATTTTGGTCCTTTGCCTTATTAGTCATTATACCTTGTTCCTCTTTGGTTCGAGACACCTTGGTGCTTGGTTTCATTTTGGGTCGAGATGCATGACCTAGAGTCGCGCCCACGACCAAAACCTAATAGGTGGAGGGTCATGATATGACTTGGTGTTTATGGTTGCAACATGGCCTGGTCTTGAGGTTGAGACACCCTATATTTTGGGTGGATTCATGATCTTGTTCTTGAGAATGAGACACCATGGTTGTAGGTGGTCGAGACTCTTTAAGAGTGGGTGGTCACGACTCATAGAGTTGGTGGTCGTGACATGTGCATGGTGCATGGTTGCGACCCACATGGGTGGTGGTCATGACATGCCTCAATGGGTGGTGGTTGTGACCCATGTATGTTGGGTGATAGATACTCTTGGATGATGGTTGGTTGGGACCCCATGTTTGCATACACAATTAACACATGTATATGAGTAATGATTGAACTTTGTCTCATACTGCTTAGATGATAGTTTAATTAACCTTAATCATGTTCCTCAACCCTAGCGCATTACAAGGATATGTGAGATGGTGTACCAAGGGTTGGTGATGAGAAATAACTACAAACTACAATTGACTATGTGTGGATCCCTAACCCTAATCTAGAAATATTGATGTGTTGCTTCTGTTTCTTGTAATGGCTATAATGTTATGATGATTTCTCTTTCCTACTTATGGACCTCTAGCCATGAAGATGATACATTCTTAATTGTCATGGTCAGTGTATGCTATGGTGACTATGATGTTCTAGAGGTGTAATGAGCCTTAATGAGGCATGATGAGATGCATGTGATACATGAATGATGTGACTAGGATCCTATGACCTGGCAGAGGCTTATGCCTAGTGTGAGGTGACTTATCCTCCAGTTATATGGTTGAGCGATTGATATCCCACAATGATGTTGTATTTGTGATAGCCTTGTGTGGTTGTGTAAAAATGATGATGACCTTGTGAATGGCAGTGCTACAGTTCTATGTGATGAATTCACACATTATACATTTTATATCTTATGAAGTTGTACTATGCTATTCTTCTTGTAGATTTGTTTTGGCTTTATAATAAATGATATTTAATTGGCTTAAATTAATCAAGTGAAACCTAATCATGTAGGTGCCCTGTGCCATAGATCCATTCCAGTGTCAGTCTTAGTACTGGATGGTGATGCAAGTTATCCTTTAGTGGGAATTTAGAGTCATATGATGTTGAGTATATGAATTTATAGGATTAGTTGCGGGACATTCCCTGGAAGGAGTGAGCCTATGGGCCATAGCTGAATGATGGGACTTAGTATATATATTTTCAAATGCGTGGCTATGGGCCATACCCTGGCAGGGGTGCGACTTTGAGTCATAGCTCGGATTTGCAAGCGTTGTGCCTATATACCAATGCAGGCTAGGCTATTTTGTAGATGATTCATATGTTATGTCATTGTGGTGTTTCTCTCATGCTGACCAGGAGGTGTGGAGAGGTCATGGATTCTAGCTCTTCCATAGACCAGGTATGGCCCTAATTTTGACATAGTAGTGTTCAGTTGGAGTATGAGTGGTATACATCATCTCCTCAAGGCATAGTAAAATACATAATATAGTCATGTAGTGTAATTTCATAGGGACAAACATAAATAACATTGGTTGAAGCATTGCCTTGCTTTTGTATGGTTTAGTTGATAAATGATATACATGCTCTTCATATTGTTTCCTAGAATATTAATTGTTCTACTACTTAGTGATAACTGCCTAGTATTGCTTAACATGTTTTATCTATTGGATACATATTGTTTAGTTGAATCTTCTTTGCTAGTAATTATGTTACCTATTTTATTTAGTTTACATGTGCATTAATAGACGTTGGTGGAATGTTATATATCTTTCTGAGAAGTTTGGTCTCACCCCATGGGTTTCCACATCTTTTAGGTGGTTGTGCATGACGAGGTGGGCATCATGTAGAAGAGGAAGAGCAACAACAAGGGTAGTAGCTACTCAGGTTGGAAGTGTTTCTAGTCTTATGATGTAGAGTTCTAGAGTTGTCCCTGTACACTTAAGTGTTGTCTGTGTTTCTCATGTGTTTTGTGGAGATGCTACTGATATGAGGTTTTTGGCTTGTGTGTCTTTTTTGTATAGTTTTGGTAGTTGTACATGTATATATATATATATATATATATATACATACATACATATATATATATATATGGAACATGTCCTCCATATGACAGGTTGATGACATAAATGTTGAGAACTATGATATAAGCACCTTGTGATGCATGACATGTGATGCATGACATGTTATGTAGGTGTCCTATTAAGGACTTATATGTGAAGGTTTTCATCTTTTGGTGTTCTTCCAAAATCGGTTTTAATTTCCTATGTTTTCTGGTAATCTGCTTGCTTAGTGTTACTTTTACTTTCAATTTTGAGATATCTTGCTTGTTGTGGCGTAGGGCGTCACAATTTGGTTGGTATCGGAGCTTAGGTTTTTTGAGTCTACAAGAACATAGGACTATGGTTTGAGTCTATTCTAGAGTCCTCCAGTTTATCTTATACTGAGTTCTACTTCTGCAAAAGAAGAAGAAAAAGAGTTGAAAAGATGGATGGAGAACATGAAGAACACGTTATTGATAGTGGTGTTACTACACTAGGTGGAGATGCTAGGAGGCAAGATGTTGAGGAGAGGGCACCTGAGATGCCCTAGTTAGACCCTACAGTGGTGGCTGATCCTACTTTTCAGTCCATGTTTGGACATTTATGGCTACAATTACACATATGGAGAACAGAATGTTGATTCCGCAAGCGAGATCAACAATCCCCAAGGTGGAATCTATGGTCTTGGGGAAGACTTGAGTGGTTGCGAGTTGGATCTATGGAGTATTTTTGTATGGAAGATCTAGTAGATAGTTCTTTGATTAAGACAGCTAGAGAAGGCCTTCAAGATCCTCAACATCCCCAAATATGATAAGGTAAGACATGTAGTGTACCTTTTGAAGGGGAGTGTTGGCAATTGGTGGGCTATAGAAGAGGAAAAGAGGCCAGGTGTTACTATCAGCTAGGATGAGTTCTGATGAGAACTTGTGAATCAGTACTTTCTTTTGATGTACCATGATGAGAAGATCAATAAGTTTGAGAGGATTCAGCAAGGATCCATGTTGATCAACTAGTACAAAGTGAAGTTAATGAAGTTGTTGAGGTTTTGTCCTCAGATGGCCACAATAGATCAGGAGAGGGCCCAACATTTTCAGATGGCATTGGGTGAAGAGTTGACGATGTATATAGTATCCTTAGAGAATAGGGAGTGTTTTTTCATTTTCATGGAGTCTACTAGGAGGATAGAGAGATATGTGGTTGAGAAGTGTATGAAAGGTGCCAAGAAGAGACTAGAACATTACCCAGAATAGTCATCAGGTGGCTTTAAGGAGAGAAGGTTCTTATGACCTCCAGCACAAAAGAGATCTAGTGCACCGACATAGTGGTCGCCAAGTAAGGGTAGAAGCCACCATTTTCCACCTAATGGATCCCACAACACAACATCTATATTGGTGATGGGCCCTCTAGGCCACAGTATGATACCCAGACTTGCTATAAGTGTGGACAGGTAGGGCATCTGAGGCATGAGTGTCCAATGAAAGGTAATGAGGCAACCCAGAAGTCAAGGTAGAGCCATCATGGCTCACATAGACGGTAGTTTAGAAGTGGTGGAGGATGAAGTGTGGACAAATGTCACAGGCTAGCTCCTCTGGACAGGAGGTGGCTAGGCTTTATGCCCTGGGTCATCTAGAAGGAGAGGTAAACCCATGTGTAGAGACAGGTTAGAAGAATTTATTTCATTCTGATATGTCCACATCTATTTTATATCTATTTTGGTTTACCCATGTAGAAGTTTGAGGTAGAGATATGGAGGTAGTATCTTCCTTCTTTCGCTTTGAATTTGGGGGGAGAAATCCTTATTACATGTTTATGGGTTGTAAGACCCTTGACCAGGGTTTTGGGCTAACCTTGTTTTCTTTGGCTTGATGATGTGCTTATAACCTTTCTCTACTCATTTGAGATGATCTTAGATCTTGGGGACAATTTAAATTTCAAGTTTGAGCTTGTTTGAATGATGTTTGTGCTTTGTGTGCTAGTTTTGGTGCAAATTTCAATTTACCCAAAGTAGGTGGTTGATGTGCAATTTATCACTTCTAGAGTATGTCTTCCATATGCTAACATCATCTAGAGGAGAGATAAAGAAGTGGGTGTCATGTTTGAACCTTAGTAGAAGAATGACATCCTTAGTGGTGATTAGGGTTTCTAAGGTTTGTTGTGTCTCGATCACGTGTACATGGATGGGTGTAGAGACACATGTTGCGACCTATGTCATGGCCTAGTTGGTTTTCAGGTGTGTCTTGACTGAGACACTTCTCTTGATCATGTTTTCTTCTACCTAGGGTTTGAGTTGGAGGTCGAGATAGTTTTTCTTCCTGTGTCTCAACCTAGGTTGTTGGTGACCTCTTTTCTCGACGTAGTGGTGTTTGGGGCTTTTTCATGACCATGGATGGTGTTCCATGGTCGGTCGTGACTACGAACATGTTGGGGTAACCCAAATAGGTTGAGATACAACCTAGAGTGTATCTCCATCGTTTTCATGTATGCCTAGGGTTGTTGCATGTGATTGCATGTTGGTTTCTTGGGTGGAAAAGTGTCCCTTTGGTGCTTTAGGGTGTTAACACCTCATCTACACCCTACCTAACTCCTCTTTTTCTATATAACCCCTTATCACTCCATGCAAGTGACCCCTTTCATCCTACCTTCTTCCTCCTTCCTTGCTTGGTCATCCTTGGAGCCTTGAAGAACAAGGAGGTCTATTTCAGTCTCTTGGTGGTTGAACATCCCTTGCATGTGGTGCTTGTGGTGATCTTTGCTCATCTTCTACCTTGGTAAATATATGCCTCCTTTTTTACATTTTCCTTGGATCCCCTATGCCATATTCTTTTCCTTCCTTGGCCCTAGACTATGTTTTGACATGGTGGCCATTCTTGAGAAGAGATCTCCTCATCACAACGGTAATATGCCATATTTTGATAAGTTGACACCCAAGTGAGAGGGAGTTTCTCCTCTCTTTTCTCCTTATTTCTTTAGTTTGTCCTAGGATTATTCCTTTCCCTTTTCGTGAGCTACCTTTGATTATGATATCGTCTCCTTCTTCAGGTACTTTTGTGGCCGAGAGTGGAACTTTTGGTGGAGCTTATTTCCCCTTGGTTATTGTGTGCTTGGAGCTATCATCCTTGGAGTGATCTTCTTTAAGGCGGCTTATATAACTCTTAATATTCTCTATTAATGCATATTTCCTATATATATGTTGTTTTCTCTCTCTAAAACTTTTTCTTAACATGCTAGTGGATGATTATAAACCCTAGGACTTGTTTGATGTTAAAACCATTCTTGGTTTGAAAGTAATCTGAAACCCTTATCTTGATACACAATTTTGGTAATAATGGAGTTTACCCTATCTCTTGACATTGGTTTTGATCACATGCATGATGGATGAGTGTCTTGATGTTATATTAAGTTTAGGTTTTTTTTTGGTGTCAAATGTGATTTTCTCTCTCTTGCACAAGGGTCTGTCATGAGGTTTTCATAACTCAAGTTTTAGGGTTTTGGTGACTCTTTTGCATGAGGTATTCTCATCCATGTGGATGATGGATTCTTTTGGTTTTACTTTATACTTGGGTCATGGAGATCTTCTATTTGATCATGTTTAATCCCAGTTGGATGTTGGTCCTTTGCCTTGGTGGTCGCTATACCTTGTTCCTCTTACAGTCAAGAAACCTTAGTGCTTGGTTCGGTTTTGGGTCGACATGCCAGACCTAGTGTCACGCCTATGACCTAAACCTAATTGGTGGAGGGTTGTGACATGGCCTGGTGTTTGTGGTTGCAACATGGCCTGGTCTTGAGGTTGAGACACCCTAGGTTTTGAGTCGATTCATGATCTTGTTCTTGAGAATGAAACACCATTGTTGTAGGTGGTCGAGACTCCTTGAGAGTGGGTGGCCATGACCCATAGACTTGGTGGTCACGACATGTGCATGGTGGGTGGTCACGACCCACATGGGTGGTGCTCGTGACATGCCTGGATGGGTGGTGGTCATGACCCATGTGTGTTGAATGATAGTTGGTTCGGACCCCATGTTTGCATACACAATAAACACATGTATATGAGTAATGATTGAACTATGTCTAGTATTATTTAGATGAAGGTTTAATTAACCTTAATAATGTTCCTCAACCATAAAGTGTTTGAAGGATATGGGAGATGGTATACCTAGGGATGTTGATGTGAAATAACTACAAACCCTAATCTACTAATTGTGGATCCCTAACCCTAATATAGAGATAGTGATGTGTTGCTTCTCTTTCTTGGAATGACTATAATGTTATGATGCTCTTTACATGTAGATGATATGTGCTTAAATATCATGGCTAGTGGATGCTATGGTGGCAATGATGTGCTACAAGTTGAATGAGCCCTGATGAGGCATCATGAGACACATGTGATACATGAATGAAGTGACTAGGATCATGTGACCTGATAGAGGCTTATGCTTAGTGTGAGGTAACTTATCCTCCAGTGATATGATTGAGGGATTGATATACCACAATGATGTGACATTGGTAATAGCCTTGTGTGGGTACATTGCTATGTGATGATGTGATGAGTTCACATCTTATACATTTTATATCTTCTGAAGTTTTACTATGCTCGTGTTCTTGAAGAGTTTGTATTGGATTTGTATGTTGTAACTTTATTGATAATAAAAGATATTTAATTGTCCTAAACTAATCAAGTGAAACCTATTCATGTAGGTGCCCTATGCCATAAATCCATTCCAGTGTCATTCTTAGTGTCAGATGGTGAAATGAGTTATCCTTTAGTGGGAGCTCGGAGTCATATATTGTTGATTATATGCATTTACAAGATTGGATGCGGTCCATACCTTAGAAGGAGTGTGATTTTGGGTCATAGCTTAGTTTAACTAGTGTTGTGCCTATATACCAATGTAGGATAGGTTGTTGAGCAAATGACTCATATGTTATATCATTGTGGTGTTTCTCTCATGCTGACTGGGAGGTGTGGAAAGTTCATGGATTACGACTCTTCCATAGACCTTGTATGGAACTAATTTTGACTTAGCAGTGGTCAGTTGGAGTATGAGTGGTATACCTCATCTCCTCAAGGCATAATGAAATACATAATACAACCACATAGTGTAATTGCATAGGGACAAATGTGGATAACATTGGTTGATGCTTTGCCTTGCTTTTGTATGGTTTAGTTAATAAATTATGTACATGTTCTTCATATTCCTTCCTAGATTATTAATTGTACTACTTCTCAGTGATAACTTCCTAGTATTTCATAACCTATTTTATCTGTTGGATACATATCATTTATTTGAATCTTCTTTGTTAGTAATTATGTTCCCTATATTCTTCAGTTCACCTGTGCTTTAATAGATGATGGTGGAGAGTTATATATATCACTGTGATGTTTGGTCTCACCCCATGGGTTTCCACATCTTTTAGGTGGTCATACATGATGAGGTGTTGATCCTGTAGCAGAGGAAGAGAAGCAACAAGGGTAGTAGTTGCTCATGTTGGAAGTGTTCTAAGTCTTTTGGTGTAGAGTCCTAGAGTCATCCCTATACACTCAGGTCTTGGGGTGTTTTTTATGTATATTTGTAGAGATCTAACTGATATGAGGTTTTTGGCTTGTGTGCCTTTTGTTGTATAGTCTTGGCAGTTGTACATGTATATATAAATGTGGAACATGCCCTCCATCTGACAGGTTGATGACAGGAATGTTGGAAACTATGATGTAAGCACCTTGTGATATATGTCATGTTATGAAGGTGTCCTGTTAAGGACTAGTATGTGAAGGTTTTCAACTTGTGGTGTTCCTCTGGTAATCCTCTTGCTTAATGTTAATTTTGCTTTCAGTTTTGAGCTATCTCACTTGTTGTGGTGATGGCTATTTTAGTTTGGTTGGTATCAGAGATCTATGTTCACTGAGTCTATAGGGACCTAGGACTAGGGTTTGAGTCTATTTTGGTGTCTTCCAGTGTGTATTATACTGACTTCTACTTATGCAGAAGAAGAAGAAGAAGAGTTGAAAAGATGGTTGGATAACATGAAGAACATGTTGTTGAGAGTGGTGTTGTGACACCAGGTGGAGGTGCAAGGAGGCATGATGTTCAGGAGAGGGTGCCTGAGATGCCCTAGTTTGACCCTGTAGTGGTGGCCAATCCTACTTTTTAGTCCATGTATGGATAGTTTATGGCCACGATTACACATATGACGTACAAAATGCCCATTCCACAAGCGAGAGAAGCAGTCCTCAATGTGGAATCCCCTGTCTCAGAGAAAACTTTTGATCAGTTAATGTGAGTTGGAACTGTGGAGTATGCTTGTACAACAGATCTAGAAAATGTAGATTTTTATTTTATGGATCTAGAGAAGGCCTTCAAGATCCTCAACATCCCCAAAGTAGACAAGGTAAGGCATGAAGTGTACCTTTTCAAGGGGAGTGTTGGCCATTGGTGGGCCATAGAAGGGGAAAAGAGGCCAAGTGTTGCTATCAACTGGGAGAAGTTCTGACGAGAGTTTGTGAATTGGTACTTTCCTTGGACGTACCTTGATGAGAAGATCATCCAGTTTGAGAGAATCCAACAAGGATCCATGTCGATCAACAAGTACGAAGTGAAGTTTACGAAGTTGTTGAGGTTTTGTCCTCACATGGCCATGATAGATCAGGAGAGGATCTTACATTTTGAGATGGGGTTGGGTGTGGAGTTGACGATGCCAGTAGTATAGTTAGAGAATAGAGAGTGTTTTTTCATGTATGTGGAGCCTGTTAGAAGCATAGAGAGATCAAGTGTTGAGAAGCTTGAGAATGGTGCCAAGAAGAGACCAACACAGTACCCAGATTAGTCTTCAGATGGCTTTAAGAAGACTAAGTTCTCATGACTGCCAGCATAATAGAGGACTAGTGCACTGACACAGTGGTCACCAAGTAAGGGCACAACCCGCATTTTTCTATGTGTTGGATCCCACATCACAACATCTGTATTAGTGAGAGGGCCATCCAGGCCAAAGTATGAGACCCAAACTTTCTATAAGAGTGGGAAGGTAGGGAATCTAAGGTAGGAGTGTTCAGTGAGGCAACCCATTAGTTGAGGAAGATCCAGCAGGTCTCGCAGATATAGTAGTTTAGAAGTGGTGGAGGATGAGGACGTGGGTAAACATCATAGGATGGCTCCTCTGGACCGGCGATGGCAGGATTTTCACCTTGGGTCAGCCAGAAGGAGAGGTCAACCCACATTTAGAGATAGGTCAGAAGAATTTATCTCATATTGATATGTCCTCATCTTCATTATATATATTTTGGTTGAACCAAGTAGGATTTTGAGTTAGAGATGTGGAGGTAGTACCCAACTCCTTTCGCTTTGAATTTTGAGGGGAAAATCCATGTTAGAGGTTTATGGCTTGTAAGACCCCTAATCTTGGTTTCGGGCTAACCCTATTTGTTTTGGCTTGATGATGTGCTTCTAACCTTTCTCTAATCATTTGAGATGATATTATATCTTATGGATAGCTTCATTTTCAAGTTTGAGCTTGTTTGGATGATATTTGTGCTTTGTGTGCTAGTTTTGGTACAAATTGCAATTTACCCAATGTAGGGGCGTTCATGTGCAATTTATCACTTCTAAAGTATGTCTTCCATCCTCTAACATCATCTAGAGGAGATAGAAAGAAGTTTTTCCCTGTTTGAACCTTAGTCAAGGAGTGACATCCTTTGTGGTTATCAGGGTTTCTAAGGTTTGTTGTGTTTCGACCATGTGTACATGGATGGGCAACCATGTTACAACCTATGTCATGACCTAGGTGTTTTTTGGGTGTGTCTCGACCAATACACTTCTCTTGACATATTGCTTTGAACTAGGGTGTGATGTGGAGGTCGATACAGTTTGTCTTTTTGTGTCTCGACCTAGGTTGTGTGGTGACCTCTTGTCTCAACCTAGTGGTGTTTGGTTCTTTGTCATGACCATGGATGGTGTTCCATGTTGGGTCGTGACCACAACCATGTTGGGGGTGACCCAAGTAGGTTGAGACCCAACCTAGAGTGTATCACCATCTTGTGAATGTATGGCTAGGGTGGTTGCATGTAGTTGCATGTTGGTTTCTTGGGTGGACAAGTTTCCCTTTGGTGCTTTTAACTGCTAGTATTGCTTAACCTATTTTATAGGTTGGATACATATTGTTTAGTTGAATCTTCTATATTAGTAATTGTGTTACCTATTTGTTTCAGTTTACGTATGCTTTAATAGACATTGGAGTTGAGTTATATCTCTTGATGGGACATTTGGTCTTACCCTGTGGGTTTTCACATCTTTTCGATGGTCGTGCAAAACAAGGTGGTGATCATGCAGCTAAGGAAGAGCAGCAATAAGGGTATTAGCTAATTAGGTTGGAAGTGATGCTAGTGTTTTGGTGTAGAGTCCTAGAATCATCCCTATATTCTAAGGTCTTGGAGATGTTTTCTATATGTTTTCTTGAGATGTTGTTGATATGTGGGATTATGTGTGTGTGTGCATGCACATGCGTTTGGAACATGTCCTCCATATGACTAGTTGATGACAGTATTGTTGAGAACTATGATGTAATCACCTTGTGATATATGACATGTTATGCAGGTGTCATGTTAAGGACTTATACGTGAAGGTTTTTAGCTTGTTGTGTTCTTACAAAATCAGTTTCAATTTCTTGTGTTTTAAGGTAATCAGCTTGATTAGTGTTAATTATGCTTTTAGTTTTGATTTATCTCTCTTGTTGTGATGTGGGGCATAATAGTTTGGTTAGTACCAGAGCTTTAGGCTCGCTGAGTCTACAGGGACCTAGGATAGGGTTTGATTCTGTTCCAGTGTCCTCTAATATATCTTATACTAACTTATGCTTATGAAGAAGAAGAAGAAGAAGAGTTGCAAAGATGGTAGAAGAATATAAAGAACACATTGTTGAGAGTGGTGTTGCTTCACCATGTGGAGGTGCAACGAGGCAGGATGTTGAAGACAGGGTTCCTAAGATGCCCTAGTTAGAACCTACAGTGGTGTCCAATCCTACGTTTTAGTCCATTTTTGGACATTATATGGCCATGATTACACATATGGCAGACAGAATGCCCATTCCACAAGGGAGAGCAACAATCCCCAATGTCGAATCTCCATTCTCAGGGAAGACTTTTCATAAGTTAAGGTGAGTTGGAGCAGTGGAGCATGTCTTTACAACAGATGCATATCATTGACTGACGGAGCAAGAGAAGGCCTTTAAGATCCTCAACATCCCTAAAGTAGTCAAGGTAAGGCATGATGTGTACCTTTTGAAGGGGAGTGTTGGCCATTGATGGGCCATAGAAGAGGAAAAGAGGTCAGGTGTTGCTATCAGCTGGGAGGAGTTATAACTAGAGTTTGTGAATCAGTACTTTTCTCAAATGTACCTTGATGAGAATATGAACCAGTTTAATAGGATCTGACAAGGATCCATATCGACCAATGAGTATGAAGTAAAGTTTATGGAGTTGTTGAGTTTTTGTCCTCACATGGCCGCGACAGATCAAGAGAGGATTTGACATTTTCAGAAGTGTTTAGGTGCAGAGTTGATGACGCCAGTAGTAGCGTTAGAGAATAGAGAGTGTTTTTCCACATTTGTGGAGTCTGTTAGAAGGATAGAGAGATATTTGGTTGAGAAGTGTGAGAAAGGTGCCAAGAAGAGACTAACACAATACCCAAAATAGTCTTTGGGTGGCTTTGAAGAGCCTAGGCTCTCATCACCACCATCAAAACAAAGGTCTAGTGCACCGACACAGTGGTCACCAAGTAAGGGAAAAATCCACAGTTTTCCACCTATTGGAGCTCATAGCACAGCATCCTTATCGGTGATGGGGTCGTCTAGGCGACAATATGAGACCCGGAATTGCTATAAGTGTGGTCAGGTAGGGAATCTGAGGTGGGAGTGTCCAGTGAAAGGTGTTGAGGCAACCCAATAATTGAGGCAGATCTATAAAGACTTATAGAGAGAACAATTTCACAATGGTGGAGGACGAGGATGTGGACAAACATCGTAGGATGGCTCCTATGGATAGGTGACGGCTAGGCTTTATGCCTTGGGTCAGCCAGAATAATGTGTCAAACCATGTGTAGAGACAAGTCAGAAGAAGTTATTCATTCTGATATATCCACATCTGCTTTATATCTATTTTGGTTGACCCGAGTAGTAGTTTAAGGTAGAGATGCAGAGGTAGTAGCCATCTCCTTTCACTTTGGATTTTGGGAGAGGAATCCCTATTAGAGGCTTATGGCTTGTAAGACACTTGTCATGGGTTTTGGTCTAACCTTATTTTATTTGGCTTGATGATGTTCTTAGAACCTTGCTCTAATAATTTGAGATGATCTTAGATATTGTAGAGAGCTTAAGTTTCAAGTTTGAGCTTGTTTGGATGATGTTTGTTCTTTGTGTGCTAGTTTTGGTCAAAATTGTAATTTACCTAAAGTAGGACGGTTGATGTGCAATTTTTCACTTCTAGAGTATGGCTTCCATCCTCTAATATAATCTAGAGGAGATAGAAAGAAGTGGGTTCCTTGTTTGAACCTTAGTCGAGGAGTTACATCCTTAGTGGTGATTAGGGTTTCTAAGGTTTGTTGTGTCTCGACAATATGTACATGCATGGGTGTAGCAACCCATGTTGTGACCTAGGTGGTTTTTGGGTGTGTAGTGACTGATACACTTCTCTTGATCATGTTGGCTTCAACCTAGGGTGTGAGGTGGAGGTCGACATAGTTTGACTTCTTGTGTCTCGACCTAGGTTGTGTGGTAACCTCTTGTCTCGACCTAGTGGTGTTTGGTGCTTTGTAGCAACCATGGATGTCATTGCATGGTGTGTTGCAACTACGAACATGTTGAGGGTGACCCAAGTAGTTCGAGACCCAACCTAGAGTGTACCATATTGTTCATGTATGGCTAGGGTGGTTTCATTTGGTTGCATGTTGGTTACTTGGGTGGACAAGTGTCCCTTTGGTACTTTAGGGCATTGATACCCCATCTCCACCCTAATTCCCTCCTCTTTTTCTATATAACCCCTTATCTCTCCATGAAAGTGGCCCCTTTAGGGCTTCTTTCTTCCTACTTCCTTTCTTGGTCATCCTTGGAGCCTTTAAGAGCAAGGAGGTCTATTTTGGAGCTCTCAGTGGCCGAACTTCCCTTGCATGTGGTGCTTGTAGTGATCATTGCTCATCTTCTACCTTGGTAAGTATATGTCTCCTATGCTACTTTTTTCTTGTCCCTAGACTATGTTTTGACATGATGGTCGTTCTTGAGAATAGAGGACCTCATCACAAGGGTAATAATCCATGTTCTTGACAAGGTGACACCCAAGTGAGAGGGAGTTTCTCCTCTCTTTTCTCCTTCTTTCTTTGGTTCAGACTAGGGTTCTTCCTTTCCCTTTTCTTGATCTACCTTTCACCATAATGTCTTATCCTTCTTGAGGTACTTTTGTTTCTGAGAGTGGAGATTTTTGTGGATCTTCTTTCCTCTTAGTGATCGTGTGCTTGGATCATCATCCTTTGAGTGATTTTCTTTAAGGCGGGTTATATTACTCTTAACCTTCTCTATTAATGCACTTTTCCTATATGCACATTGATGTTTTCTCTATCTAAAATGTTTTCTTAACATGAGAGTGGATTATGCTAAACACTTGTACTTTTTTTATGTTAAAACCATGCTTGGTTTCAAAGTAATCTGAAACCCTAGTTTTGATACCCGATTTTGGTGATTATGGCGTAATGGTGGTTTTCCCCTATATCTTGATCTTGGTTTTGATAACATGCATGGTGGGCGAGTGTCTTAATGTTTTATGAGGTTTAGGTTCTATTTTTATGGTCTCAAATGTGGTTTTCTCCTCTTGCATAATGGTCTTTCATGAGGTTTTCATAACTCAAGTTTTATGGTTTTGGTGATCATTTTGCATGAGGTTTTCTCCTCCAAGTGGATGATGGACTTTTTTGGTTTTACATTATGTTTGGGCCATGGAAATATTTTCTTTGATCATTTTTAATCCTTATTGGATGTTGGTGTAGGGAAATATAACATCAAGTAGGCAGCGAAAACAAAAATTTTACTGACATATTTCCCATTAACCAGCAGACTGTGTCAATAACTATGCAATGGGAAGGATGATTTCACGAAGATATACCTGGTCCTGGAGCAACACCAATGACAATACTTATCAATGTAGATGTTCACTCTGTCTTGGATGATGGTTGCGCAACTTCTAGTGCACTCAAACTCATCTGACTACTCCTCCACAGACAACAGACTTAGACAACTACTATGGTGGCTCCTCAGATCTCGCCACCGGCTGTGAGTTGACGTTGCCCTCCTAGTAGCAGCCAAAGGATTCCTACCTCTAAAGTATTCCACACGGACCACCTAGAACTCATGTTGTCCTATAGGAACGAACAAGAAGGAGTATTCCCTCATGTTGGTGTAGTAGTCACCAATATACTTTCCCACAACAATGATCCTTAATTGTTTTTCTCCTGTGGGTATCCCTCCCTAGTCAAGTCGCCTGGGCTCTCATGGTTACCAAAACCAGAGAGGACAAGAATTTTCAGAGCAACTAATTCTCAATTTTTTGTGTAATAGTTGTGCTTTGGGAATCCCCATGTACCCCTCTATATATAGGAGGGGTTAGGTTCAGGGTTCCTAGTCACCATCCAATGTGGGACTAAAGTGGGTGTGAAAAGGACCAGAAGATCTCAAATTTTCATAGCAATTCTAGAAGTTTCGCAATAGGGGTGAATCGAAAAATTCATCTCGCACGCGAGATGGTCATTTTGCTAAGTGAAAAAATCATTTCACACCTTCTAGTTCTACACATATGTTGGCAATTCAATTCTAATTAGTACTCAACTTGACGTCAGCACCAATCCTTTATTCAATCAAATTGCACCCCCAAATAGGCATTTGGTGCAACTAAGATGGGCATCTCCCACCAGGACATACAACTCTCTGGTACAACTGAGACAGACATTTCACACCAAGCCAGATGGATGTTTTTCAAAGCTTTCCTTTGTAAATAATCAAATCATGTATCTAATGCCTTATCCCAATCATCATATGATTGTCTCTCTATGCATACATACCAATAGACTCCCATGTGCACTTAGAGCCAATCACCCACAGATCTCATCCGGAGTGACCCAACATGACAATCATGCTTCTGTTGCACAAGTGCTTTTATAGAGGGTTTAGCAATGCTTGCTTTAAGTTGATATTTGGTAATTTTCACATATTTTCATTGTAAGACTACTCATATGAGATGGAAGTGTTATAGTATTCTATTTGAGATTCCTAGCCTAACTACTAGCTCCATTATTGTAATCAATATTTCTATTGTGTCATCAATGGTTGGAACCTCACACAAGTTCACCCATATGAACTTATTGATCCATAAAGTATCCTTTGATGTTCTTATAACACATTGACACTTAGCTTCTTTTATAGATTTGAACAACTATCATTAGCTCTTAACCCTTTCTAACTTATAGTTCTCATTTAATGTCAAACATACATTGTGATTATTTTTTTAGTTTGGAAGCTTGCATCAATGTAACTCTTTACACCCAACTCTTCCTTATTTCCATAATCAAGGAGCCAATCCTTTAAGTTCTTCACAACCACCTAAGATAGTTCAATGACTCTCATTGATATATGATATATACCCTCTCGTCATGTCCAATACATATAAGATTGGTAGGTAGGTATATATATGTCCTCTCATCATGTCAATACATACAAGATGACTAGATATCCTCTTATCATGTCCAATGCATATGATAATTGGATATCTTCTCATCATGTCTAATACATATGAGATAATGGGATAAGTACATAACATTACATTGAAGATAGATCCAATTCCAAATGCATATGGCATCTATCCATGTATTCCTATTCTTCATAAGAATACAGACACTAGGATCTTGAGAGACTAACTCCACAGAACATGGAGACATTTTCTCTCACTGACTCTTGCATGTTGAACCCTTCAACATCTTGATAATGTATGCGCTCTTACTTAGGTCAAGAAGCTTTCAGATCTATGTATATAAACCTTGATCCCTATCTCATAGCATTCTTTTCCTAAAGCCTTCATATAGAAGGTACTTTCCTTGTCAGGTTTTCACACATTTGTATCATAAGGACATTATTCTTTATCATTATGTGGAATATTTAATATGCTCCAACTAAATCTTTTTTACTCACAAATTCCATCTTCATTTTGACTCAAGTTCCCTTAGACATCTTGTGAAATTGGAGATTCCAACTCTGAGATTCTTGCTTCAATCCTTAGATTGACCTTTGTAGCTTATAGAATTTATTTTTATTAGTGGATTTATCAATCAATTAGGTTGTTTCATGTACACATCCTCTTAGTTATTCCAACTAAGAAATGCAATTTTAATCATCCATATGCCAAATCTCACAATCATACTAAGCTGAAACAGCAAGCATGATCCAAACAGATTTAACCATGGTAACTGGTGAAAGTACTTCATCATGTTCAACACCTTAAACTAGTTTGAAGCTCTTTGCAAACAATCTACCCTTCCATGTTGGTATTCTTTTAGATAGACCCAAATGCACCCAATGGGGCTTACCCCTTCAAGTGGATCCACCAAGGTCATACCTTTTTGATTTGGATGGAGTCTGTCATTGATCTTATGGCCTCAAGTCATTTCTCAGATGTTTTCCCCCTCAATAGTTTCTAGGTAGGTTGTTGACTCATCTCTATGATCAACTCTCATGCCTTTTGAGTTATAAGATATTATAATCTATTAAACTCAAGGTGTGTTCTACTAGAACTATGAATTTTGTGTTTACATAAGGAACTTGAGATCCCACAACAACCTATGATTCTCCTTGTTCCTAATGTACCTCTTTAGGTTTAATGTTTTACTCATTTGTCTCAAACATTCCCAATTCTACTTTTACTCCCACTGATTCCCTTGGAACTAATTTCCTTTTAGGAATTCAGCCATCCTAGAACTAACACTTTGTTGTCGGGCTGGGATATAAGTATTATTCAACAAGAAAACATTCATGTAATTTCTGGATAAATCTTTTTAAGAAACTATTTTGTTATGCAATATTTAAATCCAAATAACTATAAAAGACATATCGGGACACTTCCCATGCCATATCTCATATGGTGTCTTTTGAACCATTTTAGGTGGTATAGTATTTTAGTGTAAAGCTTATGCCCAAAATAAATTGTAAGATTAGCTAGATTTTATTGATAATATCACCATGACTTAATAGGGTGCATTACCTTCTATCTGATACACAATCATGATACACTATCATTGTGTTTTAGGTGGAGTTCATCATGATACACTATCATGATTTCCCAGAAGGTCTACAAACTCTTAGTTTAAAATATTTCAACATCGATCACATCAAAGTATCTTAATAATTTTATCAAGTCAATTATATATTTAATTTATGATCTCCTTGAACACTTCAAGATATCCATAATTGTATTACATTAAATACAAATTTCAATATCTACTGATCACATCATTAAATATGATGAGGTACTTGTAACTACCTTTAGTGTTCATTCTAAAAGATCTACATACATCAATATGTACTAGTCCTAATGGAATATTCGATCTCCCACTACATCTAGTGAAGATGCTTTTTTCATATTGCACAATAATAAGACATGCATGTCTCTATTGGTTCAGTAACCAAAAGAGTCTAGATAACCATCATATGGATTCTAGACATGCATTTTTTGTTTATTCGCTCTAGATGACAGTGTTATAGGTATGCAGTTTGTTTGAGTTATCAAGTCATTCAGTATATGTGTCACACATATTTGTCTCTACAACTATCTTGTATAGTTTATAAGACATAGGGCAATCCCATAAAAGATCATATAATTAAAATGAAGCATAATGTCCTTGTTATACAAGACATATGATGGCTTCATTGATAGAAACTACATAATAGCAATTCACTAATTATATCATGGGCCCACAAATGACAACTTCCAACTATAGAAATAGAAACCCTTTCTCTACACAGTTCTAGCTTACTTCTTCTGAGGTCCTGAAGTAGAGATCTATATCTCTATCTTCTTCTTCAGATCCTATATAAAGAGGATAGTTCTTTCTAATGTCCAAATAGATGACAGTAGTGGCACTTTCTTTTCTTCACCCTTTAAGTGAAAAGGACATATTCCTTTTATACTACCCTTCTCCATATATTGAGTGCAAAAGACATGGGCTTTAGCTTAGCCTCAAAACACTTCTTGTCCTTGCTTTTACCCTAGGACTCACTTCCGTTGGTCATCATCATAGATTTGTCCTTCTTCATTGCTTCGTTTGCATCAACATGCCAAGAATTTGATAAATTGACTATATGATTCATGAAACTATTGAATATTCATATTCATGGTCAACTCTTGACCTAACATAAATCCTAGTCATTCCACATGTACAATCATATTGAGCATATGGGTTCTACTGGACCTCCCTTTGTCAGTTTGCACTTAATTAGCGCTTTGGAGACATTATACCTTATTTGCTTTACATGATTCTTAAGACATGTTACCATCTCGAGAATGTCCATGTTATCATGTTGTCCATGTAACTCATAGTTCATACACATTGGTATTAGGTATTCAAATGTCATGGCTTCATTGGCATGCTTCCAATAAGCATCCATTTAGCCTTAGGCGCATTTGGAGTGGGTTACTTTGGCATTAGTCTATCAAGCACATAGACCTTTCACTCATTGATGAGAAAATTTCTCAAAGTCCTTAACCAATCATGGAACCTTATCCCATTTTTGTCCTTTTTGAGGACTGATCGCAATTTGAGCATGTTTGTGTTTGACATTTGATTCTACAAAGAAATGTTGCAACTTTTCTAAACATTTTTTATTTGGTTTGATTTGATTTGATAAATTTGATGATATTAGTTAGGTCTTTATTTAAATATTGCTCCCATTATTTTATTCAAATTGATATCCCTCAATATCAATTTGGAATATTGCAACATATAATATTCTAGTGGGACAAGATACAAAATAATTCAACTATTACCCGACCAACACCAACATCCATAGTCAATTATCAAGGTACGATATCATGCCAATCACATCATATGCACCTCTTAGATATATGATATGCACAACTCCTTGCCATGATCATTTGCATGCCTCTGGGCCCAGTCTCTGATAATCACCAATTAAGCCTAACGCAAAAGTCGACACGATAGAATATGCACCCTGATTTAGCAAAACATACATATCTACCATCACACTTCCACGAGATATACATTGCACCACGCTTTAGCATAACCTATGCTTGGTCGATCAAGATCTTCATGTGTTACCCTTTTATAAGGCATCTAAGACTTTGATATTTTAATTGGGGGAGTTTGTATACATACAAATACTTTATCCAATCACCACATATATAGCATGTATCATATACATGCTATAACCACACAAGTCATGGTTATGTCCATACTAATCTAATTCCTTGAAGACATAAGGAATTGGTACCACCTATGGTCCACATCATATGAAACCAATTTTTGGTGAAGATTTGTGCTCGAGCCAATCTGATTTGATCAGTTCAACTCTTAAACCGATCAGCTTACCTCCTGGTTGCTCAGTTGGGTTTTTCTAAAGCGTTTGTCTAGTTCTCAGGTCCAAGTAGCATCTAGAGACCTCCACTCGGTCAGTTGGGCCACGAATTGATCAGTTCATCCTCCTGTCATCTAGCCTCCTCGGTCCTCCATACGATCGGGTCGTCTCATGAGACGATCGTTTTGTCTTGTGCAGATAATCATCTCGCATCGAAATATAAATTAAAACTATCCTATTTCTTATTACATTGTATATGAGAAAATCTCAAGTTACAATCAAGGAGAAATAGGAAGAAGAGAATTAATTTACATTTATAAAGAAGAGAGAGGCTCGGTAAGCGGACTCATTAACAACATGAATAAATAACCACGTACATGCACACACAAATCTGGGGTTTTGGCCATAATCATGCTTCACATGCACCTTCAAAACCAATTTTATGGCGCCACATATAAATTTCATATATATCATATCATATCATGTACATTATATATATATATATATATATATATATATATATATATATATATATATATATATATATAGGGCCCATCTTTATTGCCCGCGTGGGTAGCTACCCGCCCACCCTTCCGACCACTTTTTTTCAAAACAAAATTCGCAATTGTAGAGGACTATTTTTTCTAGCTCTCCAAAAAATTTTAGCCAAAAATAATATCATTTGACCCTCCAAAATCAAAAAACCCGTCCTTATATATATCTGTTGTATATTTTGTACAAAGTTACTTTTTTGGCCAACAGAGTTACTTTTTTGACCACCATAGTTACTTTTTTGACATCAGAGTTACTTTTTTGGTCAGGACAGTTACTCTTTTGGCTACAGGGTAGCGAAAATCCAGACTACCCGCACGGGCAACGAATGAACGCCCATATATATATATATATATATATATATATATATATATATATATATATATATATATATATATATATATATATATATATATATATATATATATATATATATATATATATATATATATATATATATATATATATATATATATATATATATATATATGAGTCAGGCTAGAATACACTTGAGTGTACAGATCGCACAAATATACTTAAGTGTGTTTGCATATCAAGACTATTTTTTTTCAAAATGTAACCCATTGATCTTCATCATCATACTATAACTAGGCTACATACAAGTTTTGAGCCCATTTGGATGAGTGTAAGTCACTCATCCAAGGACAACAAAATTGACGCGTGAAAATAATTTGAAATGCATAAGTTTGCGGTCATTATAGCATGACCTATAAATGTCCAAATGTGCTTAAATTTAGCGTATGATCTATTCAAAAGATGTTTAAGAAGATAAATGGTATAGATTTTTGAAAAAAATATTGTATCATGAAAAACTACTTGAGTGTATTCTGCTCTAAATACACTCGAGTGTATTCTAGCCTGACTCTCTCTCTCTCTCTCTCTCTCTCTCTCTATATATATATATATATATATATATATATATATATATATATATATATATATATATATATATATATATATGTATATATATATAAGTATATATATATGTGTGTGTGTGTGTGTTTGTATATTTATATGTATATATATATATATATATGTGTGTGTGTGTGTGTGTGTGTGTGTATATATGTATATGTATATATTTATATATATATATATATATATATATATGTGTGTGTGTGTGTGTGTGTATATATGTATATGTATATATATGTGTGTGTGTGTGTGTATATATGTTTATATATATGTATATATATATATATATATATATATATATATATATGTATATATATATATATATATATATATATATATTTGTTTGGGTTCTTTATGTGTTGATTTCAATGGACGTGCACATCAACCAATTTAAATGTTCACATTGCATGCAATAAATAAACACGATAAAAACCAAAAATCTGATCATATGAATTATCCCAAAACATAATTAATTGAGGAGGCTCTAATACCACTATAGGGAAATACGGCATCAAGTTGGCAGTGGAAACAAAAAATTTACTGACACATTTCCCATTAACTAATAGATCACGTCAATAACTATGCAATGGGAAGGATGTTTTCAGAAAGATATACCTAGTCCTAGAGCAAGTCTAGTGACAATCCTCATTGATGTAGATGTGCACTTGTCTTGGACGGTGGTTGTGTAGCTCCTTGTCACACTCAGACTTGTCTGACTGCTCCTCCATGTACAGTAGACTCGGATAATAGCTACAATGGCTTCTCAGATCTCGCCACAGACTACAAGTTGATCTTGCCCTCCTAAAAGTAGCTAAAGGACTCCTCCCTCTGGTGAAGTCCACATGGACCAACTAAAACTCATGTCGTCATGCAGGAATGGACAAGAAGGAGTTGTCCCTCCCGTTAATGTACAAGTCACCAAAATTCTCTCCCGTGGCTATCCCTCCCTAGTCGGCTAGGACTTGCGTGGGCTCTCATTGTTACCCCAACTAGAGAGGACAAAAAGTGTCAGAGCAATTGATTTTCAATTCTCTATGTAATAGTTGTGATCTCAGAAGGCCCCAATACCCCTTTATATACAGGAGGGGTTAGGGTCAAGGTTCCCAGTCCCTAGATAATGTGGGACTAAAGCGGGAGTGGAAAGGACTAAAAGATATTGAATTTTCACAACAATTCTAGAAATTTCACAACCTACGTGTGCTGAAACGGTAGTCTCACTCTATGAGATGGTCGTTTCACACCTTCCAATTCTGTACAAATGTTGGCAATTTGATTCTAATTAGTACTCAACTTGACGTCAGCACCAATCCTTTGTGCAATCAAATTGCACCCCCAAAATGGGTGTTTGGTGTAATTGAGATGGGGGACTCACACCACATCAGATGGTTGTTTGGTGCAAGTGAGATGGGCATATCGCACTAAGAAAGACAACTATTTTGCACAAGCAAGATAAGTGTCTTGCAGCCCAACATAGGTAGAATTCCAACCAATGTACAATACAATCAGCTTGATACTCCAAACGAATTTCTCAACACTTGAACCGACTGTTTGGTAGTCTAGTCAGTAGATCTGTCATGTGAATTGAAATACCTAAACATGTTAGTAATCAATTTAATCATCATTTGAGATCAAACTCCTCTTCTAGATGGATTCCTATGTGTGTGACCCCATAGGTTACATATCACATTGGAAGTGAATGTCCATAACAACTTAGGACATCACAAGCAAAATGTGGTGCCTAGTCACACACCATTGCTACCCAAGTGAATGGAAAGTTGGGGAGAAACTTCAACCTACAATATGTGTATAGTGTTATAGTGTTTGTATAGTTCCCTTGTCATTAATATCTAGATTGAACTAGAGGTATGGAGCATTAATCCTCATTATTATTCACTCTTGTTCCTTGATCTTGAACAGACTACATGAGATATATGTTAGCTCAATATCATATATTGACTCACATGTGTATTGCCATACTTTTCTCAGTCTCACTAATCAAGAGACTTTGTATATCATACTTCGATAGGAGGGACAAATCCCATATCTATCACCCATAGTCAATCCCCTTGTGTTAAAGTCACCCAATCATCACCTTCATAACAACCCATGTTTTTGGGTTGTTTTTGATGATGTCAGAGTGTACCCAATGACATGTGATGAGTGCAGAGATTTTAGGTCTAAGAACCACAACCACCACCATCACTGTGAGACATGAATATGACTTCTATGAAGATGGCTTCCATGTGTCAGTCTTACGGTGGGTCTGTCTGATACAATGTTCTCTAACATGTATTTGTGTGCTTGGTTTGACGTTGCTAGATCACGACTAATGAGATTTAGTCATCAACCAACTCACACTCTGATCTTATGTGTTATTTTTGTCTATCAACCTTCCACAATAACAATCGATCAAGGACATAATGAGAATATGTATATGTACTCTTAACATCTATATGATCTCATCCACAAGGTTAGTAACTAGAATACATACGTCATTGAGTAATATGATTCTCAACACATATATTGTGTTATTCATTATCTCATTACTAAATATACAAAATAAATTGGAAGCTTACCTTTGTTAATAATCAAATCATGTATCAAATGACTTATCCCAATCATCATATGATTGGCTCTTTGGGCATACATACCAACAATTGGTCCTTTTCCTTGGTGGTCACTATACCGTGTTCCTCTTTGGGTCAAGAAACCTTGGTCCTTGGTTTGGTTTTGGGTCGAGATGCATGATCTAGTGCCATGCTCGTGACCTCACACTAATAGGTGGAGGGTTGTGACATGTGTTGGTGTTTTTGGTCATGACATGGCCTAGTCTTGAGGTCGAGACAGCCATGGTTTTGGGTCGAGTCATGATCTTGTTCTTGAGAATGAGACATCATGGTTGTAGGTGGTTGTGACTCCTTGAGAGTGGGTGGTCACGACCCATAGAGTTGGTGGTCCCGACATGTGCATGGTAGGTAGTTGCAACCCACATGGGTGGTGGTCGTGACATGCTCGGATAGGCCCATACGTGTTGGGTGGTAGCTATTGTCACACCCCGATCTCACAATTACCACTAATCATGAGATTAGGGCATAACATGGGGATTTAATGTAACACAAAGATCACTCTTAACTTTTTATTTTCTTAATCACTTATAATTCATTTAAAGGAAAATCTTATGACTTGGAATAAACTGAAATCTTACTAAACTGCGGAAGCAACTACTATTTACATTTCTAGGTAGATAAAGCAGATTAACACATCATGTTACATTTTTCATGTGGAATATAAAACACAACAGATAACTTAAAACTAGTTTACATGTTACATTACATTCTCTCTATAATACACCACATGCCCAAGGACCGAGGGGGAAGGACTAAGAGACCTTTATCTAACTATGAACTACCTTCAAAGAACATGGGTGGTAAGATCCTTCAGTTTCCTTGTGTTGACGATGACCTGAAAAATGTTTTAGTAGGTTGGTGAGCTACTGGCTTAGTGAATAGAATTTCACCCAACCATCACAGATAACTCATTTTATGTTTATTAATTGGGATAAAATACAAGATAATACTATATTGAGAAGATCTAAACAATATAATTTAAACGATAGGAGATGTCAACATTTCATTAAGATAACAACTGCTGCAAAGTTGTAGATACGATTAAATAATAGAGAATACCAAAATTCCATTTAAAGGACAACATCTGTGAAACTAACTCAAATCTTTTTAACTCTTTTACTTATAAGAAACTTTGTGAACTTATATGAACATATTTTATCTTATGCCCTGATCATATGTAGTGTACTCTACATATGAAGACTCATAGCGAACTACGATCCCAACGTACAAGACTTAGCTTAAAACCCAGGAAGCTAAGCCTAGAACTAAAGTCGGGTCTGCTTGACTAGAATCGTCACGTCTGACTAAGGCGGCTAAACAGCTGGCCTTTAACTAGACCTCTCCTCTACGCTGAGTACACAGGTGGAGGGTCTGAGACGCTCTGTAGGCCTCATCTTGGTATGCTCTGTGGGTACCTCTGGGTTACCACTGGGATCTCCGGTTCATGTTGGGTAACCTATCTTCTCTTAGGAGACTTTGTCAAGGGCTTCATCTCCCCGCACGCTCTGTGGGTACATTCCGATCCCCATATACTGGTCACTACCAGGGTGGATCGTTTCCTCCCTATAGTGCAGTCCTCCGTAGGGAATCTACAATGTTCAAGGCACCTATGCCTATTATTTTATTATTCTTGGAAATTTCTTACTATATTGTATCTCTCTATTACTCATTCTTGACTCTGGTATCTCTATGGTACCTACTCTATTCATCTGAAGCTTATAATGCAACATGTATATCCTTCCAAACATGGCAGAGCAGTATATTCAAAAACATTGTAATTTACTCAGTAATCCATATACCAGGCATGTAAATAGATTGAAATTTCATAAATAAACTAAACTCATATCAACTTGGCTCATATACACTGGAATTATACAATTGATCATTGTAACACACTAACAAGAATTAATTACACAGTATATTAGAAATTGTCAGTAGCAATTGTAAATTATCTATAATTCCTCAAAAATTGAGTACATCAACCCAAATTCTAAGTTATGCATAAAATAACTCAATTAAAAGTCAATTACTTGTCATGGCAAAAATTATTAATAATAATTGGGAATTTCAAATGATATCTTTGAGGAACGTGTCTATTTGTATAAATATTAAATCATTAACCTTAAATATAACAAAGAGCATACAATTAGGTTTTCTTTGAATATTTTTTATGTCATTGTCATTTATTTGAAATCGAGCATCTAATAACTTACTAAAACATACAACCTAGGTTTATACCCAAATTGTATCAGTAATGGTCATGTGCTACTGAGTTCAACATTTAATCGAGCAATTTAAGTTTCGATCCATCATGTATTTATACTAATCCAAATCACACATCAATTAACTAATTAGCATCGTGCAAACATTAATAAATAAAACATACAAATTAGAAATTGAGCGGCATCGGCACTGCCCGACACCTGGGTAACTGCTGACATCTGCGAAGGATACCTGATTTCAACCAAAATGTCCAATTATTAGAGTTATATGTGCTTAGCATGTGAAATTCTACTCACAGTGGGTCAGGTGACCACAATTCAACTGGAAACACATCCAGAGTCCTATTTCTAGGTGTCAGCAGGTCTTCTTCTACCTTGGAATTGCTCTAGAACAAACCTGCTTCACATACATGTTGGAGAAAATAAGCTAAAAATGTAGCTAGTTGCTGTTCGCGGCTGTAGATTCTGCCCTAAACTCGTTGCCAAACTCGATGGCAGTGTTTCCTTGGTGTTTCTCATGCCAAAACGGCCTCTAGCCACTGCCCCACACAACAGCTGCTATTTTTCCATAGCTACAGGGGGTGCCGCCCTAGGGTGTGATTGGGGTGAGGAAGGAGGTAGGGAGTAGGGTGTTACAAGAACGGCCCTCTCAAGGCCCTAATCGACTGTCGTTGCTGCTGTGATGGTCGGTCATCCTTGTAGGTCGATTTATTGCTACTGGGCACCGCACCTACTGTTGTTTGGCCACCCTAGTAGGTCGGTTGACAGGTTGTGCGAGGAAGAGGGAGGAGGAAAGGATGGAGGGAGAAGAGGAAGGAAGCGTCACCCAGCTGAATCGAAGCCAAGGAGACCCAAAATTGGCCGCCGCCCCTCTCCCTTACTGCTAGCCGATCGGGCTGTTTGGGCGCCTCTTTAGGTGGCTCCTGTGAATCGATCGGGGAAAGAAGAAGATAAGAGAAAGGGTTTATAACCAATTAATGGGTAAATTGCAGCCAAGGTCAAAAAATCTTGAAATTATCATAACTTTTGCCTCAAAGGTCTGATTCAAGTGATTTCTTTTGCAAACTTTCAAGCATGAGATCCACTACAACCTCAAGGAATAAAAACACAACAACTAGACCATATTAACTAGGTTAATTATCATAGGTAATTAACTTAACAATTAACACTGTAGTTAACATTAATTACCTTAAATGAATCAATCTTGACTATTGATTCACATCTTAGCTTATCTTGCTTAACCATGATGTTTAGCAAGATACTTAGCACTGATCAAGGTACTTCACGCTAATCGAGGTACTTACTAGCTAACCTTGATGTGGGCTATAACAATCTCCCTCCCTTATTAGAATTTCATCCTGAAATTCCTAAAAGAGAAAAGGAAATGTGTTACTCATCTCGGACTCAAGCTCCCACGTGGCTTCGACTAGGTTGTGGTTCCTCCACAAAACTATCACTAATGGTATCTCACAATTTTTGAGTTTCTTGATCCTCCGATCAACTATTTGTACTATTCTGAGTTGTGTAGGTTTTGGGTTCACTATCTTCTCTGTACCAGGGTAACACTTCTTCAGCATCGATACATGAAACACATCATGTAGATTAGCCAACTCGGATGGAAAATCCAGCTTGTAGGCTATAGGTCCAATCCTCACAATGATAGGATATGGGCCCATAAACATAGGAGTCAGTTTGCCTCTCTTGCTAAACCTCAACACTGCTTTCCATGGTGAAACTTTCAGATACACTTCATCACCAACCTCAAACTCAAGAGGTCTACGTCTCTTCTCAACATAACTCTTCTACATATCCTGTGCAGCTTTCAACTATTCTCTGATCAGTGTAATCTTTTTTGTAGTCAAATCCACTGTCTCAGGTCCAAGAATCTCTTTTTCACCCACCTTGTACCAACATACGAGTGATCTACACTTTCTTCTATACATAGCTTCATACGGGGCCATACCAAGACTGGAATGGTGACTATTATTGTATGCAAACTCTATAAGGCTCAAGTGTTCTTCCCAACTACCATTGAAATGCAAGTCACATGCTCTCAACATGTCCTCAAGAGTCTGAATAATCCTCTCTGACTGACCATCCATCTTTGGGTGAAAAGTTGTACTGGACCTCAAATTTTTGCCCAAAGCACGATGCAACTGATTCCAAAACCTAGAGGTGAACTTAGGATCTCTATCTGTTATAATTGAAACTGGGATACCATGCAGCCTGACTATTTCATCCACATATATCTTATCCAACTTCGGGACATCAAAGATAGACTTAACAAGAAGAAAGTGAGCAGACTTAGTCAGTCTATCCACAATCACCCATATTGAGTCACAACCTCTAGGTGTCCTGGGCAACCCTACCATAAAATCCATTATGATATGTTCCCAATTCCACTCTTGCATAGGAAGAGATTGCAAGGTACCTGCAGGTTTCTGATGCTCAGCCTTAACCTGCTGGAACACACTGCATCTAGCCACGTACTCAACTACATCCTTTTTCATACATGTCCACCAGTACAACTCCTTGAGATTCCTATACATCTTAGTGTTTCCTGGATGCATAGCGTACATCGACCCATGTGCTTCCTCAAGAATCATTTCTTTCATATCACTGTCTCTAGGTACACACAACATGTCATGCTGATACAACAAACCATCATCTGAAAACATGAACTATGGTCTCTTTCCCTCTATCATATCATGCATGATCTGTTGTAACTCACTGTCACTCTACTGAAGTTCCTTGATCTGATCATAAAAAGTAGGCTTGATTTGCATCTGTGCAATCAAACCACTCTGCTCTGTCACCCCTAAGTCTAAATTCAACTTCCGCATCTCTACTAGTAGATCTCTCTTGAAACATGCCATAGAGAATACATCTACTGTTGAACTTGACTTCCTACTGAGGGCATCTTCTACCACATTTGCCTTACCATGATGATAATATATCATCACATCATAATCCTTGATCAATTCTAACCATCTCCAATGTCTAAGATTCAGATCCTTCTAGGTGAAGATATATTTCAAACTCTTATGATCTGTAAACACCTGGCACGCCTCACCATAAAGATAGTGACACCATGTCTTAAGAGAATGAACTACTACAACTAACTCCATATCATGTGTTGGGTAATTCTCCTCATTCTTCTTAATATGTCTAGATGCATAAGCTACTACTTTGCCTCCCTGTATCAACACACAACCTAAACCTCTCCTGGAAGCATCACAAAACATTGTGTAGCCTTTATCTGCCTTGGGTAGGATCAACATTGGTGCTCTAGTCAACCTCTTCTTCAAGATCTAAAACCTCTTGTCACAGTTGTCTGAATGGACAAACGGTGCATTCTTTCTTGTTAAGTGTTTCAGAGGTGATGCTACAACACTAAAGTTCTGGATGAACCTCCTATAGTAACCTGCCAATCCTAAGAACCTTCTAATCTTAGTAGGAGTCTTAGGCTGCTCCCATTGTAGAACAAACTCGACTTTCTTAGGGCCAACAGTTACTCCATCTCCTGAGATGACATGTCCAAGAAAAGACACAGCAGCTAACCAAAACTTGCACTTACTGAACTTACCATATAACTGGTGTTGTCTCAACAACTATAATGCTATCCTCATATGTTGCTCATGCTTCTCATCATCTCTGGAATAAATTAGAATGTCATCTATGAAAACTAATATAAACTAATCCTAGAACGGCTTGAAAAACCGGCTCATCATATCCATGGAAGTTGCTGGGGCATTAGTCAGTCCAAATGACATGACCAAAAACTCATAATGCCCGTGTCTTGTTCTGAAAGCCGACTTAGGAATATATGAAGCCTTTATCCTCAACGGATGATATCCAGATCTCAAGTCTATCTTAGAAAAATTGTCGATCCACACAACTGATCAAATAGTTCATTTGTCCTTGGCAACGGGTACTTATTCTTGATGGTGATCTTATTCAACTATCTTTAGTCTATACATAACCTCATACTACCATCTTTCTTTTTCACAAACAAGACTAGAGCTCCCCAAGGTGAAGAACTAGGTCGAATGAAACCCTTATCCAGTAACTCCTGTAACTAAATCATGAGTTCCTTCAACTCTGTAGGTGCCATTCTGTAGGCTGGTAACGCTATAGGTTGACTACCTGGCAACACCTGGATCTCAAAGTCTATCTCTCTTTCAGGAGGTAGACCTGGAAACTCATCTAGGAAAACATATGGGAACTCACAGACCACTGGCACATCCCATAAACTAATTGTGCTCTTCTCATCTCTAGTATCTACTACATGTGCCAAAAATGCCGGACAACCTCTTTGCAACATCTTATCAGCTACAGTGGCTGATATGATACACATAGGCAAAACTTTCCTATCTCCAGAAAAGACACAAGAAAATTCACCCTGTTGAAAGACATCTTCCTTCTTCCAACAGTCGAGTTGAACTCAATACGTCTCTAGGCAATCCATACCCAAGATAACATGAAAAGAGTTAACATCAAGGGGTATAAGATTAATCGCAATGGTGTAACCACCAAAAGTCAACAAACATCCAGGACAAAACTCCGTCAACACTATCAGTTCACCTAACAAAACCCTCAATAACAACTCAACCAATAACTCCTGGGTTAATAGGTTACGCTGACAAGCTAAAGAACATTGTACAAATGAGTGAGTAGCATCTGGATCTATCAAAACCATAACTAAAATACTATTAAAGAAAAGCATTTCTCCTGTAATTATTCAAGAAGAAATAATACCTTCTTGTGGTGTCAAAGAGAATAAGCATCCTGAAGCACTTCCTCTCCCATGATGTACTCATTGTTCTTCCCTAGCACTGGGTGCTGCACCACCTAGGGAACCTGAAGCTATAGAGGAACTGGGTCCTCCAGCTGGAGCCTGTCTCGCGATATTTTGGTACTGTGACTGGGAACCCTGTGATGCTGACTGTTGTAACTGGGGACAATTCCTCTTGAAATGTCCCATCTGTCTGCACTGATGACATCCTTGAAACTTTGTTCCCCAACACTGTCCTAAGTGTGATCTGTAGGGTTTTTATAGGAGGCAGAGAAGCAGTGGAAACAAAAATTTTTCTCCCAAAACCCGGAACAAAAGGAATCGCGTCGACATCTATATGATAGGAAATAAGGTTTGTGAATCATACCTTGTCCCGAGGCTTGCTCGGCGACAATACCACGCGCCTTGCACGGTCTTCACCTCCAGTCTTGGACGGCGTCTGTGCAGCTCCTGGTCGCACTGGGACTGAAGACTCCTCCTCCTACCGGACTGTCGGATGACAGTTGTCCTCCTGAGCGGCAGTGACCTCCCGCCTCTGAAGTAGTCCACACAGACCACCCGGAACTCCACTCTCCTTGTCCCACAAGGAAGTGGAAGGAGTCGCACCCTCCTGTTGACGTACTAGTCGCCAACACACTCTCCTGCTGTCGACTGCAACTGCAGTTGTCCTTCCCTTGCTGCACCTCCCTTTGCGGGAAGCACTTGCTCGGGCTCTCTCTCGGTTACCAAAACCAGAGAGAACGACAACTTTGCAGAGCAATCAACTTGCACTGAGTTGTACTCTGAGAAGCCCCCAATACCCCTATATATATAGGCGGGTCATGGGACAGGGTTCTCTGTGCCCGGCAATACGGGACTAAAGCAGGAGTAGAAGGGTTTGGGATTTTCCACAAAAAGCAACTGTCTCGCAACCTGAACCGATCGGTTCACAAGTGAACCGGTCGGTTGGGGACCTGAACCGATCGGTTCACCACTGAACCGATCGTTTGGGACCCTTGAACCGGTCGGTTGGGGTTCCAGGTTGGTTCCCGATTGACTTTCCTTGTTTCTTTCCCAATTGGTATCGAATACCAATATAATTCCCAATCGAATTGGGCAATTGAAACGAAAGGAAAATTCTCACCAATCCTACTTTCCCAAGTTGCTCGATTGCACCAGTTGAACCGATCAGTTCAACACTTGAACCTGTCATTTCACTCTGTGCATGAGCCGATCGGTTCAACAATTGAACCGACCGGTTCGGCAACCTCAGCCGACCGGTTCATCACATGAACCGATCGGTTGGGAATGCAGATTGTGCAAAATCAGTCAAATGCGATTTCAATCAATCCGATACTCCAATCAACTCGTCCAACACCTTGAACACTATGATATTGAGCTATCGATTAATTGAGTATTTAATTGAACTACTAAACTCCTTTAGTAATCAATCTAAACATTGCTTGTGGACAAAACTCCTCTTCCAGGTTGAATCCTATGTGTGTGACCCTGCAGGTCCATTTCACGTTGGCAGTGAAGGTCCATAACACTTATGACTTCACAAGCAAAGAGCGGTACCTAGTCACACATCATTGCTACCCAAGTGAAAGTAGAAAGTTGGAGAACAACTTTCATCCTACAATCCGTGAATGGTGTTACAGTGAATGTATAATTCCTTTGTCATTGATATCCAGAATGAACTCGAGGCATGGAACAGTCATCCTGTCAATGTTCATTCATTTCCTGGATCTCAGAGTAGACCGAGTGACATGTGTATGACATCAATATCACATATTGATTCACACGTGCATGCGCATGCCTTTCTCAATCCTACTCATCAAGTGGACAAGGATATCAAACTCCCTCAGGAGGGACAAATCCCATATCTATCACTCACCCCTCAAAAGCCCCATGTGTCAAAGCCACCCAATCATCACCTTTATAACAACCCATGTTTCAGGATTGCGTTTGATGATGTCAAAGTGTACCCAACGACATGTGTTGAGTGTAGTGATTTCAGGTCTAAGAATCACACTCACCACCATCACTATGAGAGCTGACTGTGACTACCAAGTCATGGTTCCATGTGTCACTCTCACGGTGGGTCTGTCTGGTACCTTGTTCTCTAACAAGTACCTATGTGCTTGGTTTGATATCACCATATCATGACTAATGAGATTCTGTCATCAACCAACACACAATCTAGTCTTTAGTGTTATTGATGTCTATGGTTATTTTCACAATAACAACTGACTAGGGACTAAACAAGAATGTATACTCTTAACATTCATATGATCTCATCGTTTAGGTCATGAACCTAAAAGCATATGTCATTGAGTAATACAATCTTTAGACATCTATCATGTTACACCATCATCTCAGAAATAGTTTAAACATATAGATTGGAAATTGCCTTTATTATTATTCAAATCATTTACAAAGTATCCCATTACAATCATCATATGACTTGCTCTATGGGCATACATACCAACAGACTCCCACTTGCGCTTAGAGCCAGTCACCAAGGAAATGCAGTCCTTGTGACCTAGCATGACCATCATGCTTCTGCTGAGAAAGGGCCTTAGTCAGTGGATCAGCTATGTTGTCTTCAGTTGGTACTTTGCAAATCTTCACATCTCCTCGCTGTACGATCTCTCGTATGAGATGGAAGCGCCGCAGTATGTGCTTGGACCGCTGATGTGATCTGGGCTCCTTAGCTTGTGCAACAGCTCCATTATTGTCACAATAAAGCTCAATTGCATCACAGCTACTGGGAACTACACCAAGTTCAGAAATGAACTTCCTGATCCACACAACCTCCTTTGCTGCATGCGAAGAAGCAATATACTCGGCCTCTGTAGTAGAATCGGCAACTGTTTCTTGCTTGGAACTCTTCCAGCTCACAACTCCATAATTAAGGCAAAACACAAATCCTGACTGCGATCTGTAATCATCTTTATCGGTTTGGAAGCTTGCATCGGTGTAACCCTTTACAACCAACTCTTCCTCGCCGCCGTACACAAGAAACTGATCCTTAGTCCTTCGCAAGTACTTGAGGATGTTCTTCACGGCTGTCCAGTGAGCATCCCCGGGATCTGACTGGTACCTGCTTGTCATGCTGAGAGCATACGAGACATCTGGGTGTGTGCACAACATAGCGTACATGATGGATCCGATGGTTGATGCATATGGGATCCCATTCATACGCTCCCTCTCTTCACAAGATTGGGGACATTGAGCTCTAGAGACGGTAACTCCATGTAGCATAGGGATGTTGCCTCTCTTTGAGTTCTCCATGTTGAACCACTTCAACACCTTGTCAATGTACGTGCTCTGACTTAGTCCGAGAAGCCTTCTAGATCTATCTCTATAGATCTTAATTCCTAGAATGTAGGATTCTTCTCCTAAGTCCTTCATTGAGAAAGTTTTCCCAAGCCAAGTCTTTACCTTCTCTAAGGCTAAGACATCATTCCCCATCAAAAGTATGTCATCCACATACAATATGAGGAATGTGGTCGAGCTCCCACTAACCTTCTTGTACACACAAGGTTCATCTTCATTTTGAATAAAGCCAAACACTTTGACTTCTTCATCAAATCGAAGATTCCAACTCCGAGATGCTTGCTTCAATCCATAGATTGACCTTTGCAGTTTACAGACTTTATTGGCATTCTTTGGATCTACAAAACCCTCAGGCTGTATCATATACACATCCTCATGAATATTCCCGTTAAGGAATGCAGTTTTAACATCCATCTGCCAAATCTCATAGTCATAGTAAGCTACAATAGCAAGCATGATCCTGATGGACTTAATCATGGCAACTGGAGAAAAGGTTTCGTCATAGTCAACACCTTGAATTTATCAAAAACCCTTTGCAACCAATCTGCCTTTATAAGTTTGCACATTGCCATCCATGTCGGTCTTCTTCTTGAAGACCCACTTGCACCCTATGGGTTTTACCCCTTCGGGTGGTTCCACCAAAGTCCATACTTTGTTGGAGTACATGGATTCCATCTCGGATCTCATGGCTTCAAGCCATTTCTCAGAATCTGGTCCCTCCATAGCCTCTACGTAGGTAGTTGGATCATCATCTATGATCAACTCTCCACCTTCCTGAGTCACAAGGTATCCAAACCTCTCAGGTTCAAGGTGAGTCCTACTAGATCTACGAGGTCCTTGTGTTACTTGAGGAGAATGAGATTCCACAACACCTTGTGAATCTCCATTTTCCTCTCGTACATCTACTGGTTCAATGTTTTCTTGTTGGGCTTGAACCTCTTCAAGCTCTATATTCCTCCCACTGCTTCCTTTGGAAATGAATTCCTTCTCTAGGAACACAGCTGTCCTGGCAACAAACACTTTGTTGTCTGTAGGGTGGTATAAGTAATATCCCCTCGTTTCCTTAGGGTATCCAACAAAATAACATTTATCGGATTTGGGTCCAAGCTTATCAGGAAACATTTTCTTGACGTAAGCTTCACAACCCCAAATCTTCAGAAAAGACAAATCGGGACACTTCCCGTACCATATCTCATATGGTGTCTTTTGAACCGACTTAGATGGTACACGGTTAAGCATAAACGCGGCGGTTTCAATAGCATGACCCCAGAAAGAAATTGGAAGATCAGCAAAACTCATCATTGATCGCACCATATCTAACAATGTGGGATTCCTTCTTTCAGACACACCATTATTCTGTGGTGTTCCTGGCGGAGTCCATTGTGATACAATACCACGGGCTCGCAGAAGGTCCTCAAACTCCTGGCTCAAGTATTCTCCACCTCGATCAGAACGAAGTGCCTTAATACTCTTACCAAGCTGGTTCTGTACTTCATTCATGAAATCCTTGAACCTTTCAAGGGTTTCTGACTTATGTTTCATCAGGTATACATAGCCATACCTACTGAAATCATCAGTGAAGGTAATGAAGTACTAACACCCATTTCTGGCATTAGCTCTAAAAGGCCCACATACATCAGTATGTATGAGTCCTAATAGATCACTAGCTCTCTCACCTTTACCTGAAAAGGGAGTCTTGGTCATCTTGCCCAACAAACAAGATTCACATGTCTCTATTGATTCATAATCAAAAGAGTCTAGATAACCATCTTTATGGAGTCTAGAAATGTGCTTCTCATTTATGTGCCCTAGACGACAATGCCAGAGATATGTTTTGTTTGAGTCATTGAGTTTTTGCCTTTTGGTGTTTACGTTGTATACACTTGTCTCCAAGTCCATCAAGTATAGACCATAAGACATAGGGGCACTGCCATAAAAGATCCCATCATTAGAAATGGAACACTTTCCATTCTTAATAAGAAATTCAAATCCATCTTTGTCCAAACATGAGACGGAAATAATATTCCTATTTATGGCAGGTACATAATAGCAGTTCTTCAACTCTATTATTAGCCCACTAGGTAGAGTTAACTCATAGGTTCCTACGGCACTGGCGGCAACTCTTGCCCCATTAGCAACACGTAGTTCAACCTCGCCTTTCCCCAAAGGCCTACTTCTCTTAAGATCCTTCACATTTGAACAAATGTGAGATCCGCATCCGGTATCAAGTACCCATGACGAAGAAGTAGTAAAGTTAATCTCTATAACGTATACACCAGAAGTAGAGATCTCTATCTCTGACTTCTTCTTCCATTGTTCCTTCCATCCTCTCCATGTAGAAGAAATTGGTTTGGCGAGAGAACACTTCTCTCCCTTACCATCTTTCTTCTTCACCAACGCATTAAGCGTACATAGAGTGGATTCTAAGGCTCCTGGTATATCTGGATTGTGCAGAACACTTCTCACAGTCCTCAACCAGTTATGAAATTTATTCTCAATTAATTTGCCCATTTTAAAAGATGATTCTTTTGCCATTCTACAAGAGAAAATTTGTATTTGTCAAAACCCTTTTGATTTGATTTGAATAAAATTTGACGATAGTTAATTAGGCCTTTAATTAATTACCGCTCCCACTATTTTGACTCAAATTGATAGCCCTCACCATCAATTCGGAAGATTGCAGCGTACAATCTTCTAGTGGGTCAAGATCCTAAAATCCTCTGAGCCATGGACCAGCTAGGGCTGTCACCCACAACTCAGATCTCTCAGGTAGGCAACTCTTGCCAATTGCATCATATGCAACTCTTGAAAGATGTCATATGCAACTCCTTGCAATGATCATCTGCATGCCTCAAGGTGCTAGATCCTATCTAGGTCACCTTGTTAAGTCCAACCCAAAGCCAACACGATGAACATGCACCCTGCTAGGGCAGACCCACACATTCATCCTTCACGCTTCCACGAGATAGACAGTGCACCACGCTAGGGCGTGCCCACACTTGGTCGATCAAGATTTTCACGTATGTCGCATTTGGAAGGCATCTAAAACTTAATATTTAATGAGGGATTTGGTTTTTATATACATATACATATCCAATCACCACAATATATAGTATGTATCATATACATGCTATATCCCACAGAAAACATGCATAAACGATAAAAAGCAATGATTATGGCCATCCTATTTGTGATTCCTCGAGCCAAGAGGAATCACGGTCATCTAGGTCTACATCACATGCAACCTGTACAAGATGAAATCTGTGCCTGCCTTTCTGGGTTTGATCAGCTCATCTCCATGACTGATCGGCTCGCCATCAGGTTGGTTGCTCGGGTGCCACCAGCCGATCGACTGGCGCCTCCAGCCGATCGGTTCACCGGTCATCGTGCATCTCCTCAGGTCGCCACCCGCTAATCTCGTTCCTTGAACCGGCCGTCTGGATCACCAACCGATTGGTTCACTCCTTGAACCGATCGTCTTCAGGTTGTCTGCCGTTCTTTGACATAACATGAAATAAAATCTATCCTATTTACATTTGAATTGAGAAACCCCGAGTTACATTCGGGGGGAGCAAAGGTAGGAATAGAACTCTCGAATTATTTCAAGTTACATCAGGAATATGAGAAAGGGAATCGGTGCGCAGACCGAGATGCAAGAAACCACACAAACAACCACACACAGATATAGGGGATTATAGGCCATAATCATGCTACACATCCACCACAAAACTCGTTTAAGGGCGACGCGTATCGAGTGCATTAATATTACATATCATATATGTATATTAGGGATATGTGGATTGGATATGTATAAAGCCGATATTATTCGCATCGCATGCAATAAATAAACGCGACAAACGAAAATCGATCACATCGATAATCCTAAAATATAGAGAGGTCGACGTGGCTCTGATACCACTGTACGGTTTTTATAGGAGGCAAAGAAGCAGCGGAAACAAAAAAAATTCTCCCAAAACCCGGAACAAAAGGAATCGCGTCGACATCTATATGATAGGAAATAAGGTTTGTGAATCATACCTTGTCCCGAGGCTTGCTCGGCGACAATACCACGCGCCTTGCGCGGTCTTCACCTCCGGTCTTGGACGGTGTCTGTGCAGCTCCGGGTCGCACCGGGACTGAAGACTCCTCCTCCTACCGGACTGTCGGATGACAGTTGTCCTCCTGAGCGGCAGTGACCTCCCGCCTCTGAAGTAGTCCACACGGACCACCCGGAACTCCACTCTCCTTGTCCCACAAGGAAGTGGAAGGAGTCGCACCCTCCTGTTGACGTACTAGTCGCCAACACACTCTCCTGTTGTCGACTGCAACTGGAGTTGTCCTTCCCTTGCTGCACCTCCCTTTGCGGGAAGCACTTGCTCGGGCTCTCTCTCGGTTATCAAAACCACAGAGAACGACAACTTTGCAGAGCAATCAACTTGCACTGAGTTGTACTCTGAGAAGCCCCCAATACCCCTATATATATAGGCGGGTCATGGGACAGGGTTCTCTGTGCCCGGCAATACGGGACTAAAGCAGGAGTAGAAGGGTTCGGGATTTTCCACAAAAAACAACTGTCTCGCAACCTGAACCGATCGGTTCACAAGTGAACCGGTCGGTTGGGGACCTGAACTGATCAGTTCACCACTGAACCGATCGTTTGGGACCCTTGAACCGATCGGTTCACTCATGAACCGGTCGGTTGGGGTTCCAGGTTGGTTCCCGATTGACTTTCCTTGTTTCTTTCCCAATTGGTATCGAATACCAATATAATTCCCAATCGAATTGGGCAATTGAAACGAAAGGAAAATTCTCACCAATCCTACTTTCCCAAGTTGCTCGATTGCACCAGTTGAACCGATCGGTTCAACACTTGAACCGGTCGTTTCACTTTGTGCATGAGCCGATCGGTTAAACAATTGAACCGACCGTTTCAGCAACCTCAGCCGACCGGTTCATCACATGAACTGATCGGTTGGGAATGCAGATTGTGCAGAATCAGTCAAATGCGATTTCAATCAATCCGATACTCCAATCAACTCATCCAACACCTTGAACACTATGATATTGAACTATCGATTAATTGAGTGTTTAATTGAACTACTAAACTCCTTTAGTACTCAATCTAAACATTGCTTGTGGACAAAACTCCTCTTCCAGGTTGAATCCTATGTGTGTGACCCTGCAGGTCCATTTCACGTTGGCAGTGAAGGTCCATAACACTTATGACTTCACAAGCAAAGAGCGGTGCCTAGTCCCACATCAGTGCTACCCAAGTGAAAGTAGAAAGTTGGAGAACAACTTTCATCCTACAATCCGTGAATGGTGTTACAGTGAATGTATAATTCCTTTGTCACTGATATCCAGAATGAACTCGAGGCATGGAACAGTCATCCTGTCAATGTTCATTCATTTCCTTGATCTCAGAGTAGACCGGGTGAGATGTGTATGACATCAATATCACATATTGATTCACACATGCATGCGCATGCCTTTCTCAATCCTACTCATCAAGTGGCCAAGGATATCAAACTCCCTCAGGAGGGACAAATCCCATATCTATCACTCACCCCTCAAAAGCCCCATGTGTCAAAGCCACCCAATCATCACCTTTATAACAACCCATGTTTCAGGATTGCGTTTGATGATGTCAATGTGTACCCAACGACATGTGTTGAGTGTAGTGATTTCAGGTCTAAGAATCACACTCACCACCATCACTGTGAGAGCTGACTGTGACTACCAAGTCATGGTTCCATGTGTCACTCTCACAGTGGGTCTGTCCGGTACCTTGTTCTCTAACAAGTACCTATGTGCTTGGTTTGATATCACCATATCATGACTAATGAGATTCTGTCATCAACCAACACACAATCTAGTCTTTAGTGTTATTGATGTCTATGGTTATTTCCACAATAACAACCGACTAGGGACTAAACAAGAATGTATACTCTTAACATTCATATGATCTCATCGTTTAGGTCATGAACCTAAAAGCATATGTCATTGAGTAATACAATCTTTAGACATCTATCATGTTACACCATCATCTCAGAAATAGTTTAAACATATAGATTGGAAATTGCCTTTATTATTATTCAAATCATTTACAAAGTATCCCATTACAATCATCATATGACTTGCTCTTTGGGCATACATACCAACATGATCTTCCACATATATCACATGCTTACATCTCTTGCCTCGGTGGACATGTCACTGAAACCGATGATCCAGAAGACCTAGTTGGAGGTGTCCATGTAGACTGTGTACTCCATCTTCCAGAATTGGGTCTTCCTCTACTTGATGAAAAACTAGATCCTGGTCTACCAAAACAGCCAAGTCCTCGTCCTATCTTTGAAAAGAAACCACCACCTCCTCTATATCGACCACTGCTTTGTCCCCTTCTAATAAAGTCTCCAGAACTTTTCTTACTCTCAGACTGCTTATCAGCATTAACTGACTCTTCTACACATCTTGTTGCTTCCACAAATTCACCAAAGTTTTCTCTATATCTTCGACCAATGGCTGAAATGGTGTGTCTAATATCTGATCTTAATCCATCTTGAAATCTTCTGCACTTTTCTACATTATCAGGAACATGTTGCGAACAAAAATTTGCCAACCTTGTGAAATGTGCCTTGTATTCACCAATTATCATACTTCCATGTTTTATATTCTACAATTGCCTTATCTTCTCACTCAGAAAGGTAGGTGGGTAGTACTTAAGATGGAATTTATCAACGAAATCCTTCCAAGTCAGTACTATGTCCATCCTTTTATCTTCCACTCCATGCCACCAGAGCTCTACATCACCTTTAAGCAAATAAGCTACGTGATTGATTTGTCTTTTCTCCGACAACTCCATCAGATGGACCACTTTCTCTAATTGTCTCAGCCATTCATATGCCATTGTAGGGTCCATAGTTCCAATGAACTTGGTATCTCCAAGCTTCTTAACCAGCTCATATGATCTCATCAGATCCTTGCTACTCGAGGTAGAAACTCACCTCTCCATCTTATACTTTTCCATGGTCTCAAGAAACATCTTGTACATTCTTGATGCCTCTTCCACATCATCTCCACCACCTAGACCCATCTCCTAAGGATCAGGTCCAATGTGCCTCTTAACTTGGTCCTCATGACCACATCCTCTTCCTGCCATCTGCAATACTATAACTAAACACTTCTTGTTAGAAAATTGTAGTTAGAAGGGAAACACCCTAATCCTAATCCTATAGGTCTCTTATCATCCCCTGACCTTGACTTAGAGTAACTATGTACTCCACCTAGGCTCTCACGACCTCACTCTGATACCAAAAACTTGTCACATCCCGATCTCACAATTACCAATAATCATGAGATTAGGGCATAACATGAGGATGTAATGTAACACAAAGATCACCCTTAACTGTTTCTTTTCTTAATCACTTAAAATTAATTTAAAGGAAAATCTTATGACTTGGAATAAACTAAAATCTTACTAAATTGTGTAAGCAACTACTGTTTACATTTTTAGGTAGATAAAGTAGATTTACACATCATGTTACATTTTTCATGTGGAATATAAAGCATAACAGATAACTTAAAACTAGTTTACATGTTACACTACATTCTCTCTCTACCCCACCACATGCCTAAGGATCGAGGGGAAAGGACTAAGAGACCTCTATCTAACTTAGAACTATCTTCTAAGAACTTGGGTGATAAGATCCTTCAGTTTCCTCATGGTGATGCTAACCTGATAAATGTTTCAGTAGGTTGGTGACCTACTGGCTCAGTGAATAGAATTTCACCCAACCATCACAGATAACTCATTTTATGTTTATTAATTGGAATAAAATACAAGATAATACTATACTTAGTAGATATAAACAATATAATTTAAACGATAGGAGATGTCAACATTTCATTAAGATAACAACTGTTGCAAAGATGTGGATATGATTAAATAATAGATAATACTAAAATTCCATTTAAAGGACAACTATTCTGAAACTAACTCAAATCTTTCTTAACTCTTTAACTTATAAGAAACTCTATGAATCTATATGCACATATTTTATCTTATGCCCTGATCATATGCAGTGTACTCTACATATTAAGACTCGTAGCAAACTACGATCCCAATGTACAAGACTTAGCTTAAAGCCCGGGAAGCTAAGCCTAGAACTAAATCCGGGTCTGCTTGACTCGAATCATCACGTCTGACTAAGGCGGCTAAATAGTTGTCCTTTAACTAGACCTCTCCTCTAGGCTGAGTACATAGGTGGAGGGTCTGAGACGCTCTGTGGGCCTCATCTTGGTATGCTCTGTGGGTACCTCAGGGTTACCACCAGGATCTCCGGTTCATGTTGGGTAACCTATCTTCTCTTAGTAGACTTTGTCAAGGGCTTCATCTCCCCGCACACTCTGTGGGTACATTCTGATCCCCATATACCGGTCACTGCCAGGGTGGATCGTTTCCTCCCTACAGTGCAGTTCTCCGTACGGAATCTACGATGTTAAAGGCACCTATGTCTATTATTTTATTATTCTTGGAAAGTTATTACTATATTGTATCTCTCTATTACTCATTCTTGACTCTGGTATCTCTATGGTACCTACTCTATTCATCTGAAGCTTATAATGCAACATGTATATCCTTCTAAACTTGGTAGAGCAGTATATTCAAAAACATGATAATTTACTCAGTAATCCATATACCATGCATGCAAATAGATTGAAATTTCTTAAATAAACTAAACTTATATAAACTTGGCTCATATACACTTGAATTATACAATTGATCATCGTAACATACTAACAAGAATTAATTACTCGATATATTAGAAATCGTCCATAGCACTTGTAAATTATCTGTCATTCCTTGAAAATCGAGCACATCAACCCAAATTCTAAGTTATGCATCACATAACTCAATTAAAAGTCAATTACTTGTCATGGCATGAATTATTAATAATAATTGGGAATTTAAAATGATATCTTTGAAGAACGTGTCAATTTGTATAAATATTAAATCATTCACCTTAAATATAACAAAGAGCGTACAATTAGGTTTTCTTTGAATATTTTTATGTCATCGTTATTTCTTTGAAATCGATCATCTATTAACTTACTAAAAACATACACCCTGGGTTTATACCCAAACTGTGTTCTTACTAGTCATGTGCTAGTGAGTTCAACATTTAATCAAGAAATTTAAGTTTTAATCAATCATGTATTTACACTAATCCAAATCACACATCAATTAACTAATTAGCGTCATGCAAACATTAATAAATAAAACATGAAAATTAGAAATTGAGTGGCGCCGGCACTTCCTGACACTTGGGTAAATGCTGACATCTGTGAATGATACTGATTTCAACCAAAATGTCCAATTATTAGAGTTATACATGCTTAGTGAGTGAAATTCTACTCACAGTGGGTCAGGTGACCGCAATTCAACTAGAAACGCATCCAAAGTCATGTTTCCAGGCATCAGCTAGTCTTCTTCTACCTTGGAATTACTCTGCAACAAACCTGCTTCACGTACAGGTTGGAGAAAATGAGCTAAAAACATAGCTAGGTGCTGCTCGTGGCTGTAGATTCTTCCCTAGACTCGTGGCCAAGCTCGATGGCAGTGTTTCCTTGGTGTTTCTCATGCCAAAATGGCCTCTGGCCACTGCCCCATGTAGCAGCTACTACTGCTTGTCCATAGCTACAGGGGGCGTCGCCCTAGGGTGTGATTAGGGTGAGGAAGGAGGTAGGGAGTAGGGCATCGCTGGAACGACCCTCTCAAGGCCCTAATCGGCTGCCACTGCTGTTGTGATGGTCAGACGTCCTTGTAGGTCAAACTACTGCTACTGGGCACCACACCTACTGCTGGTCGGCCGCCCTAGCAGGTCGGTTGGCAGGTTGTGTGAGGAAGAGGGAGGATGAAAGGATGGAGGGAGAAGAGGAAGGAAGCGTCGCCCAGCTGAATCGAAGCCAAGGGGACCCAAAATCGGCCCCCGCTCCTCTCCCTTACTGCTAGCCGATCGGGATGTTTGGGCATCGCTTTATGCGACTCTTGTGAATCGATCGGGGAAAGAAGAAGATAAGGGAAAGGGATTATAACCAATTAATGGGTAAATTGCAGCCAAGGTCCAAAACTCTTGAAATTATCATAACTTTTGCCTCGAAGGTCAGATTCAAGTGATTTCTTTTGCAAACTATCAAGAACGAGATCCACTACAACCTCATGTCATAAAAACATAGCAAATATACCATTTAAATAGTTTAATTATCTTAGGTAATTAACTTAACAATTAACACTAAAATTAACATTAATTACCTCAAATGAATCAATCTCGACTATTGATTCACATCTTAGCTTATCATGATTAACCATGATGTTTGGAAATGTACTTAGCACTAATCAAGGTACTTCATGCTAATCAAGGTACTTACTGACTAACCTCGATGTGGGTTATAGAAGCTATTCTTGGATGTTGGTTGGTTGGGACCCATGTTTTCATATACAATTAACGCATGTATATGACTAATGAATTAACTGTGTCTAGTACTATTCAGATGATGGTTTAATTAACCTTAATCATGATCCTCAACCCTAAAGTGTTCTAAGGGTATGGGAGATGGTGTACCTAGGGTTGGTGATGAGAAATAACTACAAACCCTAATCGACTAAGTGAGGAGCCCTAAACCTAATTAGAGATATTGATGTGTTGCTTCTCTTTCTTGGAATGGCTATAATGTTATTATGATTTCTCTTTCCTACTTATGAACCTGTAACCATGTAAATGATATGTGCTTAAATATCATGGCTAGTGTATGCTATAGTGGCTATGATGTGCTATAGGTTGAATGAGCCTTGATGAGGCATGATGAGACACATGTGATACAGGAATGATGTGACTAGAATCCTATGACCTGGGAGAGGTTTATGCCTAGTGTGAGGTGACTTATCCTCAAGTGATATGGCTGAGGGAATGATATCCTACAATGATGTGACATTGGTAATAGCCATGTGTGGATGTGTAACAGTGATGATGGCCTTGTGAATGACAGTGCTACAATGCTATGTGATGATGTGATTAGTTCACATCTTATACATTTTATATGTTCTGATGTTGTATTATTCTCTTATTCTTGTAGAGTTTTTTTTACTTTGTATGTTGTAACATGATTGATGGTAAAAGATATATAATTGGCTTAAATTAATCAACTGAAACATAACCATGTAGGTGCCTTATTCCATAGATCCATTCCAGTGTCAGTCTTAGTGCTAGATGGTGAAATGAGTTCTCCTTTACTGGGAGCTCGGAGTCCTGTATTGTTGAGTATATGCATACACAAGATTGGTTGTGGGCCATACCCTAGTAGGAGTGCAGCTACGGGTTGCATCTTAGTGATGTAACTCAATCAATATTTTCATAGGATTGGCTACAGGCCATACCCTAGAAGGAGCACGAGTTTGGGGCGTAGCTCAGTTTCACTACTGTTGTGCCTATATTCCAAGGTAGGATAGGATTTTTTGTATATGATTCATATGTTATGTCACTTCAATGTTTCTCTTATACTAATCGGGAGGTGTGGAGAGGTCATGGATTCTGGCTCTTGCATAGACCTTGTATGGCACTGATTTTGACTTTGCAGTGGTCAGTTGGAGTATGAGTGGTATACTTCATCTCCTCAGGGCATAATAAAATATATAATACAATCATGTAGTATAATTGACTAGGGACAAATGTGGATAACATTGGTTGAAGCCTTGACTTGCTTTTGTATTGTTTAGTTGATAAATGATATACATGTTATTCATATTCCTTCCTAGAATAGTAATTGTTATAATACTCAGCGATAACTTCTTGGTATTGCTGAACCTATTTTATTTGTTGGATACATATCATTCAGTTGAATCTTTTCTATTAGTAATTATGTTACCTATCTACTTCAGTTTACAAGTACTTTAATAGACGTTGGCAGAGATATCTCTTGTTGGGACGTTTGGTCTCACCTTATGGATTTCCACATCTTTTAGGTGGTCGTACACAACGAGGTGGTCGTCGTGCAGCTGAGGAAGAGAAGCAACAAGGGTAGTAGCTAATCATGTTGGAAGTGATACTAATCTTTTGGTGTAGAGTCCTAGAGTCATCCCTGTACACTCAGGTCTTGGGGGTGTTTTTGATGTATTTTGTGGAAATGTTACCGATATGAGATTTTTTTGCTTGTGTGCCTTTTGTTGTATAGTCTTGGTAGTTGTGCATGTGTGTGTGTCTATATATATATATATATATATATATATATATATATATATATATATATATGTATATACATATATATACATGTATATATATATATACATGTATATATATGTATGTATATATATATATATATATATATGTATATATATATATATACATGTATATATATGTATGTATATATATATATGTATATATATATGTACGTATATATATATATATATGTATGTACATATATATGTACATATATATATGTATATATATAGGTATATATATATGTATATATATATATACCTATATATATATATATATATATATAGATATATATTTGTGTGTGTGTGTGGAACGTGTCCTCCATATGACAGATTGATGATAGGAATGTTGAGAACTATGATGTAAGCAAATTGTGATATATGACATGTTATGCAGGTGTCTTGTTAAGGACTTATACATGAAGGTTTGTAGCTTGTGGTGTTCTTGCGAAATCGGTTTTAATTTCATGTGTATTCTGGTAATCTACTTGTTTAGTGTTAATTTTGCTTTCAGTTTTGAGCTATCTCACTTGTTGTGGCATGGGGCATCACAACCTTATAGTCTTGGTGCTTCCATCTAACCTAGATTCCTCATGCTAATCATGTGGATTCTTCTCAAAAGGATTTAGTAAGCCCATCAATTTAATAGTTATAGTGTCATTAATTCTGCTAATCTTGGGTTCAAGGATTGCATAGATTTTTAGTTTAAACAAAACCAAGAATTAAGAAAGGACACTGCATGTCTTTGGTTTGCCTACAACACTATTAACAATAGTACATCAAATTGATCACAAACAACAAAGTTTAAGGGGAAGCAATAAATGCGCTCTTCTGAAAGAGAATCTATTTTTTACCCCTCATTCACCTTTTCAATACCAACATCGTCTTGGTTCTCCTTTTTGCCCTCCTCCTCTAAGATTTGGTCCAAACACATACTTTTTATTCTTTATTCCTATGGTGCCTTTGCTTTACTAAATCTTTTCATTGTTGCTCCACTTCCTTTTATCTTCCTACCCATAGAATTGGAATTTGAGGTATTTTTAATTATGTTTGATTAAAGACTCACATTGGTCTTAGTTGTTTTAGTGATCCTCATTTCTATTATTTCATTGGTATTAGTACTAATGCTCATTTCCTCTCATTATCTCTGTCAACGACCTCAATAAGCTCATCTTACATTGAGTTAATACATTTTTGACCCTCCACTTGACCATAGTGCACATGAGTATCAATGCTCTCCTTGTAACCACCTTTTCTTTTATTTGAGATGTCTATCAGAGCTTATCTTTTTTATTTTTCACTATCTATTCTAGTTGGATGTTTCCTCCTTATTCAATATTTTTTCTGGGTGTGGCATCCTTTCCTTAGCAATCCTAGGAATAATATTTTTTACTTTGTTGATCGCCAACTTCTTTGTAGGAACTCCTCTCCCACTTTGTTGAACCGTTTTTTGTGTTCAACTCTCTGTGTACGATTCCCAGGCCATCGACTAATTGAGGTTATTCTTTTGGTGACTTCTTATAGGTGGGTTTTTTCCATGTGTTGTTCTCCTTTTCGATTGTCTTGCTACCTCAAGAATTTCCTCCCTACATGGATTGTCCTTTTTTGAATCAACATGTTTGGGTTTTACTAGGAAGTGGAATGATGTATGCCATGTTATTCCACATTTAGCACAAAAAAAATGAATAGCTTCATAGTCAAATGTGAATTCATCTCCATTGATCATGGTGAATGGTATGAGTGTACGTGTTGTATCAGATACAATCTCTAGTCTTGCAAACTTTCTCCTTCTACTATTTGTGTTCTCATTGACCTTGATTAGACTTCAAAAACCCAACCTTGTATTGGAACACTATAGGAACATATAGATGTAGGGGAATATTTAGTATGCACACCCATGTTGTTACAAACCTAGAAATCTCATTGTTTGGTATGAAAGAGGGTTACCAATGTCATACACCAAGGGAACAACTGAAGAGATTCCATTGACCATTATTCCATTGTTGTTTCATAGTCCTTCCTGCAAGATAATTGGACAATTATCAATTCATACATATTGAATTTTACAATGATTCTCCATAAAAGATTCATCTTTCCCTCAATGTCATGTAGCGCATGTTGCATCCTATTAGTTTGACAACAACAACATACATCCATGGCCTAGAAAGACCACCTTCCATGTCCGGATCAATGGTCAAGACTAGTTTTCTTTCAACCATAACATTTTCATAGAGATTTTGTCCTAGAAGATGTTTTCAAGAATGAATGTCTCTTTCTCTTCCATGTTTCCTCTAGTTGACATGCCGCTAAACAAAGAGTCACCATAAGAGTTTAATGCATATGTATTGTGTTCTTAGGCCATAGTAGGGTTTGATCTCACTACTGGATGGTCCTTGTGGTTTCGATCCTCCACCCTTGATTCATCTTGATCTTCTTTAGCAGATTGGATTTCTTAGTAGAATGTAGTGGGGTCTTTCATTTCAGAATATTGAAGATGGATGCCCCTAATGGGAACAATTAATTGTATGCCATTTTCCATAGGGATGGTTGGAAGGTTGATAGTTTCTCTTTCCATTCCGCTAACCACAAATTTTCGGCCTTCTCCATTATTATGTCCTTGCCTCATACCAAGAAGATCACCTATGCCAATACATCTCCCTCTTATTGCCCTTAAACTCACCATTGTATTTCTTCTCTAAGAGGATAGCGGGTGGGTCTTTAATAATGAGTGATAAGGGTATTTTGGAAATACTTTCTAAACAACTATGGAAAACCAAACTTTTTGGCATATGTTAATTTGTTAGGAAAAAGAATGTAATTAGGTACACGAGTAAAAAATTTCTTGTTATGCGAAGATCATTTGAATAGGTAGGCAAAAATTTAAAATAGATAAAGCTTTTATAGCTCACTTTTTTGGAAAAATTTATTATACCTTTAAAGCTTTCCATTTTTGTTTGACACTTGGTCCCCATTAATATTAGTATAACATAAATCAATGTTTGCAACATTGCTTCTATTGATGTTGTATATTAGGAGATATAGTATTCTAAATTTAGCAAGTAATTTTTGAATAAATTTTGACCAATATGGAACTTTGGTTCATTGATTCAATTAGTGTGACAAATAAAGTATTTTTTTAATGTGGATTTTTAGTTTTATCTCACCTCAATTCCAAACCTAAAAACTCTAAGTTCATGCCCCGCAAGATGATGGATATGTGCCTACATGAAACTACTTTGTTACTACACATAAAGTCATATGTGCTATCAGATTAGCTTTTTGCTGACATGTAATGTTTGAATAAATTTTGACCAATATGGACATTTGGTTGATTGATTCAATTAGTGTGACAAATAAAGTAACCATCCCATAGACACACCTACTCATCAACAACCTTCATTGTTTTTTAATTAGGAGTTATAGTTTTGTCTCTTCTCAGATCCACACATAGAAACACTAAGTTCATGTCGTACAAGATGATGGATATGTGCCTACATGACCCTCCTTTGTTACTTCACATTACATCATATGTTATATTGTACTAACTTTTTTCTAGTCCCAGTTATAAAGTATGCCTTTTGCCACCCCAAAAACGCAGTCTATTTTAACAGACACTTACTATAAAATTGCCTCCAGTAATTCACTACAAGTGGCATCTCATTGTGGAAACAAGCTATCTTTGCTTCTATCCATGATGACCATGTATAAGACTTCCTACTTGTCATTCCCATTGATTTTCTTGGTTTTTCTATGCCACATGTTTAATATCCAGCTATCCTTTGATATCAACTCATGATTTCCTTATACCTAGGTGATCAACGCTTCCTACTTTGCTACATCACAAACCATAACATCTTTAGTGATCATAGTGTGCATTGTCACACAACACATGTGTATAAGTTTTGACAAGAGGAGTTTGTTATGATTAGTTTCACCTTGTCTCTTAAGCTAGGTTAAAGGTGCTAAGGCTCTGATTGGTTTGCTCTAACTAGTCTGGAACACTTATGAACTGGAGTTCGTAAAGTAGTTTTTCATGATTGGTTTAATATAAGTGTTGGAACATGATTTATGTGATTTTTGATGAGTTGTAGAGTTACATACAAACTAGAGTTCCTAAGTTCCCTCTTATAAAGAGCGGAAAATGAGTTCTAGAATAATTGACAACATTTTCTATATAATTATATTCTTCATTCTTCCTAAATGACACATGTAAAACATTTATACCAAGGAATTTTAACGTGTTGATATAGTTTATTGCAAAAACTATGACATAATATGACAAAAATTGTACACTCTAAGTGACACCGTTTAAATTATTTTACACTACAAATACAATTATCACTATGGTCTATAAAATAAAAAAATATACAAACACTATAAAAAAGTAATCAAACTGCACCATGTGACAAGAAATGTGATTTATCTAATATATTTTTATATTCGTGTTTAAATAATATGATGTGAAAAATGATAATGAACTATAATTTTACATGAACAATTTACTAAAATTTTGTACATATTCTTAAGCATTGATGAACCAAAAGTTATAATTACAAACACATAAAATGTACATATCATTACAATACTTTTTACATACGAAGTGAAATAAATATATTATGATGTGATTTGAACCACACTATTTTTATAAAAGATATAATTATACCACATTAAAATATTTTTAAAGGAGAAACTTTAGCATCATTACCGCTTCTTGATATTATTATGGTTAAAAAATATTAAAATTAGTCATGAATATGATTCTTTCTTTATTTTTTTGTCGTCCTTACTTTTCATATATCATACCGTAAAATTAACAATCTTTTTATTTGGTTTCCATATTTACACTTATGACAAACCAATAACATGGAAGTGAATGGAACTTAGGTTCCATAAACTAAACTAGAGTTCCCAGAAAATGAGTTCCACATAACTTATGACTTACAACAAACTAATTAGAGCCTAAAGGAAGCTCATGTGGCATTCCTTGGTACATGACCTCATTGTCTCTACTACCTATGTCCTATTGACATGTTGTTGTTTTAATGATGGCAAGAAAACCTATGTTGGTCACACTAGATTCTCTCCCTTCACTAGCATTCCTCAATTAACTTCAAAGTAGGTCATACATCTTGCGATGTCGCTGCACAAAAGGTACAAAACCACATAGAAGTTTTAATAGAAAATAACCTTCACAGTTTGCCATTTTCTTTTGATTTCTTTGAAATACTTGCTAATGACGTGATCTCTCACTTGTGGGAGCTTCAAAACATAATGATAGAAACCTTATGTTGCATTTTTTACATTTTAGAAATTTATTTTTATGTCCATAGGCTTTTCCATACAAAAAGCATTGACAGCCCAATTTTTTATTTGGCTTTTAATGAAGACATTTTTTGTAAATAAATATATGTGATACATTTTGAATAATGAAATAATTAATGAATTGAAGACAATAGACTAAGTTTGACTTGTATAAAAATGAATAGCATGACATTTTTATTTCAATAGAAGAGAGTGCAATTGGTTCTTGTGAACTATTCTCTATAGTTTGCCACTCCATTTAATTAAGGAAAATTTCGAGAAAAAGGAAACAAAAATTTAAAATGAATGTTGTAAAGTGTTGTTATCTTTAGAAAATCAAACATTATGCTAAGATGCTCAAAATACAACAAAATGACATATGTATTGAACGGTAGGATGAGACTTTCAACCGAATGGCCTTCATTCTGGGATTTGATTCATGATAATAATGATACATATAGTTTGAATAATCATGTATAGTGATCATAGATGATGTAGTTTTTGTTGTAATAATAGAAAATGAAACACATTGAACTTGACTCTATTTATAAATAATTAGCATAAGTGTACATCAAATGGATCTAAGAACCTATATCTTGATATGTCATATAAACTAGGTTTATGGGTTGGGTTAGAATGACCCTAATATTACTTAAGCCCATTCACATGATTCTCTACATATAATCTTAATCACTTTGAATATGAAATCTTATGCATGATATATTGTATGATCAAGTCAACTAAGTCATGTGACTCCATATCCATAGGAAATAAACTAATGTTTGTGGGACAACCTCATTGATGACTATCTAGTCCAGTGGGACTAGAAGTACATTGTATTTTTTCTCTTCAGATGTTTGTTATTATCATCATACTACTTGGCATATTCTACTGATTTAATGAAGTGATTCTAAACATTTATTTGATGTGTTTTAAAAGAATACAATGCATTATCTTTTATAGGATAAGAGAGTAACAAACAAATAAAAATGGGAAATATGGGATAAAAGAAAAGCTAAAGACAAGATATGGATAAAGCACACAAGGCTAGAGATCACAATAAAGCATAAAGCATGTATACTAATATTTACTAGTTGTTTTTCATATACCTATTTGTTCGCCAAACCATGAGCAAAGTTTTGATCGATCCATTCCACATAAAATACATGAAAAAGGATGAGCACATATGGCTATATAGAGGATCTAATAAATTTGTAATACATCTAAAAGAAACAACACATGTCTGTGTTAGAGGATCTTATGCATGGAGAATAAATCTATAAAGATATGCACCTCATGGTGTAGATAGGATCTAATTTATAGATAATGTGTGCAAAATGATCCACACTTGTGGGTATGAGAGGATATGATTCATACAAAATACATGCAAAATGGTCCGCAACTCTAAGTGTGCAAAAAGTATAATGTGTGTGTGTATATATATATATATATATATATATATATATATATATATATATATATATCTGTGTGTGTGTATTTCCTTGGACCTCTAGATTGGCAAAGTATTAGGCACTATGAAAATTCCATGGACATAATGACGTGGAATATTATTGCACTACAAACTCACTCAGGGTTGAAATCCCCGATCTTTTACCAAAACCTCGGGCAATAATACCACCCGCAAGCGGACAGGTCTTATCGCAATATAGTTAAAGATCGAATCCCAAAGGACAACATTTTTAAGAATCTTTGTCAGTCGGATCTAGCTCAAGTAAGACTAATATTTAGAACGATTGATTGAGTTGTGGTTGGTTAAACTAATTTCAAGAAAGTAAAAGAGCAGAATCAAAGTTTGTTCTAGATTAATGATATGGAATCACTGGGGTGGTCTCGGGTTTCACAACTACTACACATGCAAACACATCCAAACATCAAACATACAGGCAAGAATCTAACTATCCAAATGGAACTGTTGTGAACCCTCCCTAAGGGATGTTTAGGCCCGCGTAAGCATCCCCTTATGCATCATATTTCTCATCACCATCTGGATCATGCACTCATGGTTCCAAAGATACAACATCCAACTGAGGATGAGGTCCTCCCTAAGGGATGTTTAGACCATAGAAGCATCACTGCGGGCTAGATGGCTCGTCCCCTCACGTATCATACACTTACGACCTCAAGGAATCCCATTTTATTTCTAGTCAGACAGTCAACCATGCTAATTGACAAGTGAGCAGGTGATTAATCTACAAGAAAACATTGACGATTAACAAAGAAGATACAAAATCCAACTAAGGTTGTGTCCCTCACTAAGGGATGTTTAGGCTACAGAAGCATCACCGTAGACTAGATGGCACATCCCCTCATGGATCATACACTTACGACCTTACGGAATCTCATTCTATTTGTAGTTTGAGATTCTACCTCATTAATCGACATTCCAACCTACATATAGAAGTTCTCATAACATAGGGAAGAACAAGATGAAAGCAAGCAGGTAATCAAGCTACAAACATTATCAATTAACAACGAAATGGAAAGTTATATACATTGCCTTGGAATATTAAATAAAAAGACATCAAATCATGGGCAGTGGGGCTAGTCCTTGCACCCCAATGAAAAGTGACTACTCACTCATGATGCAAGAAACAAGAAGAACAAGAGAGAAGGAAGGTTCCACCATAAGCATGATGTAGAAGGTAGTCACAGCTCAGGGAAGATGATGTGGTCTTCTACGTCGTGTCGGGGTAGATCTAGACGAGCAAGAAGAACCACCATGGCAAACCAGACAGACCATCTTATCCACCTTGTTTTTCTTCTCAACCTCCTTGCTTGCAGCAAGAGGAGGTGTGGGTGGTGTTAAAATGGCGTGAAGATGGTGGAGTGGCGGTGGTGTGGAAGGGAGATCGATCCTTTTCTCAAGTAGCCTCTCGGTGTCTTGGAATCGATGCCCAAATGAGGACCCTTGTGGTACTATTTATAAGCTGGGATGGAGTCCTCACGTTTTTACTATGAGTTTGCTCCAAACAGTTTAGAGAAACTAGTTTTCTTGAACGGTTTGGAGTAAACAGTCTTGGAGATTGTTTGACATCCAAACGGTCTTGGAGTCTTGTCTTCATACAGTCTTACAGACTGATCAAATGACCAAACGGTCTTGGGAAGGAACTGCCCATACGGTCCTAGAACATTGCCTCTAAATGGTTTAGTGAAACTGATAGGCACCAACCGGTCTTCATTTGCACTGTCTTCAAATGGTCTTCGGTGATAGCTGGCCAAACGGTCTTACAGATTGCTAGGATTTGATCGGTCTTGAAGAAGACCGTTTATGCTTGATTAGTCTTGAATCTTTGTTCAAACAGTCTTGATTAATATCCTCCAACCGGACTTGGAACATATGTGTCCGAACGGTCTACAGATGTATGACCATACGATCTTTAGAAAATGATCATTGTTCAAATGGTCTTCAGAGTATATATTCACCAAATGGTCTTGAAGACCATTTGGACTTGCACGGTCTCACTGATCAAACGGTCTTGGCACCCGAACGGTCTTGGGCAATCAGTCTATACTGAACAGTTTTGGAGATCGATTGGACTGACCAAATGGTCTTGAAGACCATTTGGACTGACCAAATGGTCTTAGCTTCTTTGCTCTAATATTCTTGTATCTGATCGGTTTTGCACCCCAACTGGTCTTGCTTCCAAACAGTTTGGAGATGCAAATGGTCTTAAAAACCGATGTGTTCCAATCGGTCTTGAGACCAAACAGTCTCTGTTGCGAAACGATTTTGAAGACTGATGTCCTCCAAATGGTCTTGAGGGTTGATGGCCTCCAAACGGTCTTGGGGCCAAACGGTCTTGCTCTTAATTGGTCTTTGCATGAGTATCCAAACGGTCTTCTTCCAAACAGTCTTGGATCCAAACGGTCTTCATCGTCTAAATGGTCCTTGGTCCAAACAGTTTTGAAACCATTAGGCGTCATATAGCCTTGAGATCGTATGGGCTCAAGTGGCCTTGAGACCGTATGGGCTCCAGTAGCCTTGAGACCGTATGGGCTCAGGTCTTGAGACCGTTTAGGTAGAGTAGTGAGAGGAGGACCGTGTAGGTAAATGTCTGAGACCGAGAGGTCAAAACCGCATGGGTAGACTGTTAGGGAAAACTGTTTGCTCAATACCGATTGGTTAAGACCAAAATTGAGAGGATCTCGAGCGAATTCCATACGATGGTTGATCCTAGTCTAGACCTACACAAAATCAATACAAATCTAGTCAATAACTTGATAATTGAATTAGTTAAGAAATCTTGCATTTTGTGAGATGTAGGAGATGAAATCAAAGGTATTGAATCGAATTAGTCCCAGAGAGGTGACTGAAAATCATGATGAATATGCATTCATTAGAATACCCCAAACTTAAACGTTGCTCGTCCTCAAGTAACACAAAATCTGAAACAGTCACCAAATGAATACTTTCCGATCATGTGATTTCCTCCTCTTCACATCACGATTGTTTCTTTTTTGCTCAGTATGACTAAGCATCTCAACTTCCTGAGACCACTGAACACATCTTACCATATCTTTGTTCCTGAGTTTGCTTTCCAACTTCACTTCCTCCTCACTTTTTCCAAAAACAAGCATGTTAAAGAGTTTTGTAAGAGTCTAGAGGTATCCACAAAACAACAAGTGTGCATCTGATCTGACACTGGTTTATTTCAGGGTAGTGGAGGCATTTATTGTGCCTTTAGGTAGAAAAGGGAGTGAAGGGTGGTAAGGAAGGAAGAAATAAATCTCTCCTCTATTCAACTCGAAATTTTATTATATTATTTGCAATTTCATTTATTGCATTTTTTTGTGTGAATATCTCCTCTATTGGACTCGACATTGCATTTTTTGTGTGCTCTTTGGCATCTTTTCTTGGTGGTACGCCCCTATTAATTTGTGAGGGGTATGGAAGAAGCAGATATAGAGGGAAGTGGTGTGCCACCCCGAACTTAGGGTTTGGAAATATTTTGGCTATTTTTGTTTATTTTTTATGGATGGAGGGGTACGAAGATGATAGAAGAAGTGTAGAGGAGAGTTCAGATTAGAATGCAACTTGATTTACAATTTCATGCACTGGGTTGTTCTCTTTATCGTACTCTACTCAAATAATGACTTGATGAGGATTTGATGGGCATTCCATGTTGTTGTTCCAATAGTCAGTTAGGAAACATGACATGTTTCATCCATATCAGTTCGACAAACACTTGCCATTTTTGCATAAAGATCATGATGTTAGGATTCATAAGCTTCACAAGATGATTTCAATCAAAAGGCTAGTTTTCAGAAGAAGGTCCTTTTGAGGATCTGCTTCAAATAAGGAGGGTGTAATGATTCAAAATGCATAGATATCAAATGAAAAAGTGTCAAAACTTCATCAAGTATCTGTTCAATTTCTTTTGAATTTTTTTAAAAAAATTTGGTCAAAAACGCGATGATCAAATCTTAAGTCTGAATTAGATGGGTGAAGGTGGAAAGTAAGATACGTACCACCCACCCTCCACCCCGAACTTAGAACTTTGCTCATCCCGAGCAAACTCTAAATCTGAGATGGAGGGGAAAGTCATGCCACTTAGACCACCAGATGTTGTTGCGTTCCAATCAGCGTGTGTCCACCATATCAAACTCTCAAACAAAAAAGACCATTCAAAACTAAAGATAGCATCTCGCGGTGCAATTTTATTTAGTGCAAAATTATCTAAAAAATAAAAACAAAATTAAGAAAAATTTCTAATTCAAAATTGAAACTAAATACGAATTTATTGATTAGGTTGCCCCCCGACAAGTGCCTTTATTTTATGTCAATGGCTCGACTTGGTTTCTTCAACTTTCACGATGGATACGTTGGATTGGTGAGTTCCACTATTGCTTCGGTGCCTGTGTCGAATGAGGTGAAATATCTCTTCAGTCGTTGACCATTTTCCACGAATTTGACTGACTTTCACTACATAAAGAAAAAGCACCATGTGGGGAGATGCTCTTGATGATATAAGGTCCTGACTAGCGGGAATGGAGTTTTCTTGGGAATAACCTTAGTCTTGAGTTGAACAGAAGAACTTGTTCTCCCACTTGAATGTCCTTCCTGTTGAGATGACCATCATGCCACAACTTTGTGTGTTCTTTGCAGATTCTAGCATTCTCATAAGCTATCATTCGGAGTTCTTCCAGCTCCTGGAGTTGCAGAATCCTGGCTTGTCGTGCTTCTTTCATATCAAAATTCAATTCTTTTATTTCCCACCATGCCTTGTCTTCCAATTCTACTGATAGGTGGCATGACTTTCCATAGATTAGTCGAAAAGGTGTAATGCCAAGGGGAGTTTTAAAAGCAGTTCGGTAGGCCCACAAGGCATCATTGATTTTTACTGACCAATCTTTCTGATTGTAGCCTACAGTCTTATCCAAAATAGCCTTAAGTTGACGGTTAGAAACTTCTACATGTCCACTAGTTTGTGGATGGTAGGGTGAGGCTACATTTTGAGTTACACCATATTTCCTCAACAATGCTGCAAAGCTTCTTTCTAGGAAATGAGAACCTCCGTCGGAAATCACAGTGTGTGCGACTCCGAATTGGGGGAAAATGATATCTTTGAAGATTTTGATGAAAGGTTTGGAATCACTAGTGACGGTTGGTATGGCTTCGACCCATTTTGAGACGTAATCCACCGCCACTAGGATGTAGGGAAATCCATGAGAAGATGGGAATGGACCCATGTAGTCCACACCCTAAACATCAAATATCTCGACTTCTTACCACAATTTTAGTGGAATCTCATCTCTTTTGGTTATGTTACCCATTCTCTGGCACTTGTCACATGATAAAACAAAGTTGTAGGGATCTTTGGATATGGTTGGACAAAAGAATCCACATTGTAAAACTTTCAATGTAGTTTTCTTAGGGCTCATATGGCCTCCAACTGGGCCTGAGTGACATTGCTCTACAATAAGTTGAGCTTCTTCTTTGGTCATACATCATCTGTATAGGCCATCAACACAGAGCTTGAAGAGGTACATCTCATCCCAGTGATATTTTTTTACATCATGTAGGAATTTCTTCAATGCACTTCCGGTGCATTTGGGGTGGATAACACCCGCAACTAGGTAGTTTACATAGTCTGCATACCAAGGGATATCCCCTGAAACTTTCATAAGCTGGTCGTCTGGAAGATAATCGTTGATGGGGATGTTCTCGGTTTCCAGGGCATGGATACGACTGAAGTGGTCAGCCACGATATTCTCTGTACCTTTCTTGTCTCTTATCTCTAAATCAAACTCTTGTAAGAGGAGAATCCATATAATTATCCTAGGTTTAGCATCTTTCTTTACCATGAGGTAACAGATAGTGGCATGATCCATGTAGATAATGACTTTTGAACCAATGTGGTAGGATCTGAACTTGTCAAAGGCATACACGACAGCAAGAAATTCTTTCTCGGTAGTTGCATAATTCCTCTGAGCTTCATCGAGGGTTTTTGATGCACAGTAGATCACATAATGTTTCTTTTCTATATATTGGCCCAAGACAGCACCCACAACATAATCACTGGCATCACACATAAATTCAAAAGGGTGATCCCAATCATGGGCTCTGATGATGGTGTAGTTGTAAGAGCATGCTTTAGATGGTTGAAACTTTTAACTTATTCTTTGTTAAAATTGAATTCAGCATCCTTTAGTAGCAAATTTGTCATTGACTTGGTTATCTTTGAGAAATCCTTTATAAACTGTTGGTAAAATCCTGCATGACTTAGGAATGTGCGAACCTCCCTTACATTGATAGGGATAGAGATCTTGGAAATCACTTCGATCTTGGCCTTGTCTACTTCAATTCCTCGATTACTGACCCTATGGCCGAGGACAATGCCATCCTTTACCATAAAGTGACACTTCGCCCAGTTTAACACAAGATGTGCTTCTTCACACCGTTTGAGGACAAGGGAGAGGTGTTTTAGGCATGAGTCGAATGAATCTCTGTGTATAGAAAAATCATCCATAAAAACTTCCATAATTGTTTCAGTGAAACCAGCAAATATGGCAGCCATGCAACACTGGAAGGTTGGAGGTGCATTACAGAGGCCGAATGGCATTCTTCTAAATGTGTATGTTCTGAATGGGCAAGTGAAAGTGGTTTTCTCTTGGTCATCTGGATTTATGGGTATTTGATAGAATCTAGAGTAACAGAAATATTCTTGATGAGCCAACCGCTCTAATACTTGATCAAGAAAAGGAATTGGGAAATGATCCTTTCGGGTTGCCTTGTTTAACTTTTTGTAATCAATGAACATACTCCACCCTGTAATCATTCGAGTGGGAATGAGTTCATCATTTTCATTTCATATCACAGTAGTTCCACCTTTCTTCGCGAATATATGCATAGGACTCACCCATGGTGAATCCGATATTGGATAGATTATCCCAGTAGTGAGTTGTTTAATGACTTCAAGATGGACTACTTCCTTAATATTTGGATTCAATTTGCTTTGATGTTCAATAGTTGGCTTGTGATCTTCCATCATAGGGATTTTATGCATGCACAATGCTTGACAAACCCCAGTGAGGTCGATCATCTTGTAGACAATTGCTTTTCTTCTTTCCTTCAATTCCTTCAAAATTTTGTCTTCTTATTCCACCCTTAGATCTAAATTTATGATGATTGGGCAGATCTTGAGTTCATCTAGAAACACGTATTTCAATCCTTCCAGTAGGGGCTTCATTTCAGGAGCTTGTGGCTTTTCACATGCTTCTTTAATAACATCCACTACTTTTAGTTCCTCAATCTTGGCTTCAGGATCTTCTTCAGTAGTATTGAGGTGGAAAACACAACTTTTCACTTGTTGGTCATCTGAACTTTCTATATTTGGATTGTTGAGGGTCATCCCTAAAGGATCTTCTTGTTCATAATCCTCCTACATTAGGAGTGACATCTTCTCTACACACTCAATCAAGTAGACTTCCTCTTGCATGCATGTCCTTCACATGCTTTCAAAAACCTTGAATTCGTGAGTTTCTTTACCTAATCTGAGCAGCAAAGTCCATGCTTCAATGTCGATCAGAGCTCTTGTAGTGGTGAGGAAAGGTCATCCAAAGATGAGAGGGTATCTAGCATCTTCCTTTATGTCCATGATGACAAAGTCACACGGAACATAGGAATCTTTTCCTACCTTGACAGGGACATCCTCAATGATTCCTAAAGACCAAGTCACAATGTTATTTGCAAGTTGTATGTTCATGCCAGTCGGGAGAATTTCAGCAAACCCTAGCCTTTTGCAAAGGCTAAGTGGCATGATGGAGATGTTCGCGCCAAGATCGGCCAATCCTTTCTTACATGATGAATCATCGATATGGCAGGAGATCCCAAAAGATCTGAGATCTTTCTGCTTCTTGGGCATCTTACTCTAGATGATGTCTAAAGTAGTTGTTGCTAACTTGACTATTTCATATTCTTCAGTTATATATATCCTAGTGAGATGTGACTTCAAGTACTTTATCTAAGTTGGTATCTCAGCCAGCGCATCTAGAAAAGGTATATCAACATGGAGTTTCTTCATGGCTTGTTTGAACTTATTGAATCGAGTGTCAAACGTTTTCTTCCTTAAACGATCTGGGAAAGGTATACGAGGCTTGTACACTGGTACTTCTGGATCTGGTGTTTTTGGTTCAACATTAGTTGGTTTCTCAAAACTTTGCTCGTCTGTCTTATCAGCAGTTGTGGTTTTTTTTGGTTGGGACTCAGGTGTGGTAGAGTATTGTTCAATTACATAGTCGCCCTTGTCTGTAATAACCACAGGTGTCTTAACAGGTGGATCAGAATGGTCTTTTCCGGACCTGGTGGTGACAACCTTCAGTTGCTCTTGGTGTTTAGGATTATTTTCCGGTTGGTCAGAAAAGGCTCCAGTAGGTGGCTTCATGCTAGCTGCAAGTTGAGCTAGTTGAGGTTCAATAGCTTTCTGATGGGCTTGCTGGTTAGCTATCATAGTCTGATGTGACTGTAACATCTTCTCAATGGTGGTAAGTTTGTCATCAGGAGAAATGGGTCTGGTTTGTTGCCCTTGTTGTTGATTTTGGTAGGTACCTGGTTGGGATTCTAGAATTGTGAGTTGTTCTGATAATTGTTGAAGTTCCTATTTGGGAAGTTTCTTCTGAAGTTCCCTTGATTTCCAATGTTTTGTTGTTGGTTATACTAAAATCCTAGTGGGCCACATTGTTGATTGATTGAACCAAGTTGTCATGAGTTTTCTGCTCCTGAAGGATTTCCATATTGAAAGTCAGGATGGTTCCTATTTTGATTTGGATTGTAGTATCCTTGACCAAGAATGGTGTTGACAACATTAAGATTTTCCATTTGACCATTATCTCCTTCTCCATAAGCATTTCTTAGAACAACATCGTAGAGAACATTGTACGCTAAAGTGGAATGATCAGTACCTATACATGCTTCATAGAATAGCGAAGCTGACTTAATTTGTTCTTGTTGTTGAGGGGATGAATGTCCTCTTCCAAATGCAGCAAGGGATGATTCAATATGGTCTTGCTTGGCAACTAAGAGTTTGAGGGTTTCAGTGATAGACGTGTATTTGGGAATAACTTCCGCCATAGCCACCTTTAACACTCCCTTGCCTACAGACCTACCCCAATTAGCTTGATTTTTAGCTCCAAGGGTGACAACCCTCCATGCTCTATCATTACTTTGTCGCATGAAGTTTCCTCCAGACGAGGAGTCTAAAAACCTCTTGATATCATCATCCACACCCCAATACATGATTTTGATGATTGATTCTTGGGAATGCCATGGTGTGGACACTTGCGTAGAAGCTCTTTATATCTTTCCCATGCTTCAGCAAGGGTTTCTCCAGGGGCTTGACAAAACATTGTTATACGACCCCTAATTTCATAAGTGAGAGAAGGATGATGGAACTTTTCTAGAAAAGCATTTTGAAGCTTCTCCCAAGTAGTGATGGGTTCACATTGTAGGGAGTTGTACCAACTTATGGCTCTATCAGCAAGTGAATACTTGAAGATTCGGAGTCGAATAGCATCATCAAACACTCCATTTTGCTTCATCATAGCACATAGTGTGATACACCATTCAAACAAAATGTTATTAACCAAAGTAACTCGATTAACTAATGCAGAAGCAGTCGTTCGCAGTGGAATTACTGAAAATCACTAAAAATAAAAACTTTTTACAAAGAGATCCATAAACTGAAATACTCTTTCATAACGAACCAAAGTAACTTAATTACATTCCAATTCATCTGTACATCTCTTGTACCACTCCTTCTCGAGTGTTACAATCATCAACTACCCTGTTAAACTATACATAGGCAATATAAAATCTCGAGGCATCAAGCCAAAATCTCAGATCAATATAAAACTAACAACTAACTCCTAGGACTTGAGAGTACAGAGAAGACTTATAGGACTAACTATACAAAACCAGACAGCCAATATCTCCACCTGATGGATCACTGCTGTCCTTATAGCTGCTATTGCTGCTCTTCCTCTACAATAGGGTTTCTGCCTTTTTGTCTGCATCTACCTAAAAATGTTGGATCCCACGAGGGTGAGACAATTATAAAAATTTCCCCAGCGGGAGATATAACTCTCCGCCAAAAACATTATTATTGCAGTTTAATAGAAATAAACTGAGCAGTGGAATCATAAGCTTAATAGCAGATAATTTAATATTTATGCATATTTGAGCAACATTCTCTCTTAAGATTATCAGTTGTAACTTGATAAAATAGCATGTCTAATATTCAATAGAGAATTGAAGAACATTTATAACACGTATCCATCTAGGATATACTAAGTCAGATAACATCAACCTGTGATTCTCGTATATCAATATTATGCAGATATGCTACATGGCTGATTACATTTTTCAAACATACTTAAGCTCTGAGGAGATGAGGTATACCAGTCATACTCCAACCGACCATTGCTAAATCAAAATCGGTACCATAAATAGGTCAATGGAAGAGCCGGATTCCCATGACCTCCCACATCTCGATCAGTACGGGACCTCAAGCAGGACTATGTCAACTGCTCAATATATCTTTCTAGGGTATACTAGCAACTTCGCTATAGAGTTACATCATCAACTGCACTCTCATCGGCAATCGAGAGAATTAATGTTTATCTCCATTGACCCAACATTAAATATCATTGGGGGAATAATGATACATCCATCCCAACCATCGGGAGATTTGTGATACATGCATCCCGGCACATGAAGGATTGAGAGGTTTAATGTTTACCTTCCATGAATCTCTTCACCAGGACGTAAGGATATTTTCGCCCATTTACCCCTGCATATTTAGAATATGCAAATTCTAGGAAATTCCATAGGAAACCTGTTTCACCATCACCGACTACTAACGATGATGGATCTATGGTCAGAGCACTACATGAATAGATTTCACTTGATTAATTAAGTACATTTTCATATTCTCTTAGCATCAGCCAAGTTCTCAAACATAACTTATTATGACAATGCTATAAAGAAACATGTACTATTTTCATCAATTATTTATCAGTCTTTAAAAGACATTGGGAACTTAGTCCCTCATTTCAATACTGGAAATTCTCATCCCTTCACAATCTCATTACCATAATCATATGGTTCTAGGTATTCAAACCCTTAGCTCATCATTGGGCATTGTTACCACTTTTCCAGGTAACTATCACCTTCAGGTCTTTTGACCAAGGTAAACATGATACTTGCTATTACAAGCATCACTCATGGTACTTGAGGCCCATTAATTTTCTTGTTACCTCTTACCAGGAAGCAAGGTATATTATGGCACACAAGGCCCAATCACAATATTGAATTAAACATCATAGCTCATACCTAGCTATGATCATCATTTCAAAATACTTGCATGGTTATTACAGATGATAACAGTGATATCAATTGCATATCAGTACCATGTAAAACAATTATGGATTCACTATTCAAGGGTAATACCACTATTCCCTTACTAGGGTTAGGATTTCCCATTTCATGTCATTTGGGAATACTCATCCCATTACCCATATCAAGGTTATGGTTTATCACCATATTGCCCAAGATTAGGGTTTCATAAAGCATTACATAGTATCACCCTGGATTTGAGTTCCACATCACATCAAACATCAGGGTTTCTCATAAACTCACCCTAAGTTAGGGTTTTCACATAAATTTCACCCCACAATAGGGTCTACATTCTATAACCCACAATTAGGGTTTACTATTCATCCCAATTAGGGTTTCATGTTCCATTACTGATAATTAGGGTTTACTATTCATCCCAATTAGGGTGTCACATTCAATTACCCACGATTATGGTTTAATATTCGTCCCAATTAGGGTTTCATGTTCCATTACCCATAATTAGGGTTTACTATATCATTACCCTGATTAGGGTTACCTCCTTACCCTGGATTAGGGTTTCACTTAGAATTGCCCTGAATTAGGGTTAGGGTTCAATAACCTTGTCAATTAGGGTTTATGCTCATGATTAGGGTTTCATGATCTCTTTGCTAAGGGTCATACCCTTAATCACCACACGAATCATACTCATGTATGAATTCCATTCTATCATCCTCTCAACTTGATTAGGTTATATCAACCCCTCCATCAAGTACATACATCTATGATTGACATGATGTAATGAATTACTGCTTTTATAAGCAATTAGGGTTTATATCCTTAAAGGTACCAATCATATAGGTACTTTAGGGATTCAACTTTGTACTTATCATTGATTGTCATTGCTATCAATCATTGGATCAATGAAACCATCATCACCTTCAACTTCCAAATGATTGAATTACAATTGACCTTCATTCAGTTTTGAAGTTTCAACACCAAACGGTTTTGAAACCGTTTGACCTCAATAGTTTTGAAATAGTTTGACCGCAAACGGTTTCAAGACCGTTTGGGCCCAAAAAGTCTCAAGACCATTTGGGCCAAATCAGTCTCAAAACCGCAAGGATTCATTAGGTACTTTCATCAATCAATTGAATATGATTTACTACATTGAAGCCTTCAATCGATTTGAGTTATTGAAGTTCAACAATTATTGGCCCTTGTATTTTTAATCCTTTAATCTTCACCCTTGACCATCCAAATGGTCTTAAGGTGCATTGACCATCCAAACGGTCTTGAGGTGCTTTGACCCTCCAAACGGTCTTGAGGTGCTTGACCTCAAATGGTTTTGGACTCAATTGCCCAATCGATCTAGAAATCATAAACCCATTCGGTTTTTAAATGAATTATCCAATCAATCATGGGTACAATTACCCATTCGGTCATGTGTATATTTACCCATTCGGTATTGGGTGAAATACCCATTCAGTCTTAGACCCAAGTGACCATTCGGTTTTGAAACTGAATCACTCATTCGGTTTTGAACTTTAAATATCCATTCGGTTTTGAAACTGAATTAACTTCTTTGATTTGCAAACCATTTGCCAATGTTGAGGTGTGTGCTTGGGATGATGTCATCATCATCAACCTTCATCCCTACGAAATCTACTGCCATCTTCATAGCAATTGCATCAACTAATCAAAGATATTGCAAGCAGAACAATTGAATCAATTGAGTTGAGAAATTGAGTTCAATAACAATAGTTAAGGGTTCAAGTTATTTAACCCACCATCAATTGAGATTCAAATCTTTGAGATTAACATCAACAATGGTGGAAGAATCTTTTGCAACTCCCCCAAGGCTCGTCCTCAAGTTTTGGAGTTAAAATATTGCCTAGGGTTGAAGATGGAGTGAAGAAAAGAAGAAATTATGCATTGATTTATGATTTCCACCATGAAATCAAGATGAAAGAAGGTCAAGAAGCTTACCAATAGGTTGGGGGTCGTCCTACTGGTCCTTCAAATCCTCCTTGGTCGTTTTTCAAGCAAAGGGTGGAAGTGAATTCGAAATTCCCCTTTCATTCTATGGATAAATGAGCTTATATGTGAATTTTATTGAAAATTCAATTAAGAGAGAGAAAGTAGGAATCATCCCCTCCAATTCCTTGACACTTGCCTCCTCTCTTTCCTTAGGAACTATGATATCATACTTGCCTCTTATTCCTCTCAATTATCCACAAAATAAAGAAAAACAAATTAAGCACCTTAATCCATTTAATAGTAATATCCATAAGTGAGTGGATATTTCTTTTTCTTATAATAACGTGAGCGGAGTTTTCACCTCCTTAAGATATTTTCGTGTCCTAGCAAGGCACAAGGGTGTTCACACTTGAGCAAATCCAACCATCTCTTTTTGGTTGAAGGCCCTTCAATTTTTATATTTATTTTTGCATTAATTTGAAGTAAAGTTCCATTTATGATTAAATCTTGATTATTTTAATATCAAGATTCTTTCTCCTTCAAAGAGATACAAATGAGACGCCCCTCTCATTTTCTTTGCTCCACATGATCCCAAGAAACAATAGGGATCATTTTGAAGTGGTAATTTGAATATTGAACCCTAGGTTTTGGGTAAATTGCACATTACACCAAAACTAGGTTTTAATGCACAAACATTGGTTTATCAACTCTTTCTTGGTATTTAGGCTTTCACTAGCCATACCTCAGCATCATCTTCATTCTCATGATGCTTCAACACATGAGTAACATATTATCATGCACAATTTGCAATTTAACCCCTTAACTTGGGTATTTTGCACTTTAGTCCAAACAAGTAAAACATTGATTTCAACAATATTCAAAAAGGACTAAAATTGTAATATAAGTTCCTCTTGAGCCTTAATTACTTTTCAAAAGATAAGAGCAAGAATATAATCACTTTTATTAAACAAAATACCTAGGGTTAAAACATTACCCAGGTCAGGGATGTTACACATAGATCGATGAATCTCAGAAGATGTTCTTGGCTATCTTCTCCTTATTTACCATAGAATGGGTTGTTTTGGAGCAAGGTGATCCAATGTGCTCGTATCTTAAAGTTGGGAGCATGGATGGGAAGAGGTTGGACTGGGTGATGAACATCGGCAGCTTTAGGGATTGAGAACTCCCTAAGATCATTTTGTAGTTCTACTGCTTGCACCGCTAGGATTTCTTCTTGAACTACAGCTCTAGCTTCTTGCATGAGTCTTTCTATCTGTGCATTGATGGCTTGAGCCACCCTTTGGGCTATTTCCTCTTCTTAATCCATTCTTTCTTGGTTCTCTCTATTTTGACGATGAAAGATTCTGTCTATCTTCGGATCAATGTTGGTGGTGAGTCCACGACTATTCAAACGGTGCATACACCAGTCTTGGGGGTACCTGAAATGAAAAGATCTAAAGTAAGATTGATGAACTAGAGTTAAGCTCAAGTAGATGATCGATTGTATCAAAAGAAAAACAAAATTCTAGATTAGCCTTAAAAGAACTAGATTTGACTAACTGATTTCGTTGTCCCTGGCAACGGTGCCAGAATTTGATGTGGAATCTTATCGCACTACAAACTAACTCGGGGTTGAAATCCCTGAGCTTTTACCAAAACCTCATGAAATAATACCACCCGTAAGAGGACGGGTCTTATCACAGTATTGTTAAGGATCGAATCCCAGAGGACAACATGTTTAAGAATCTTTGTTAGTTGGATCTAGCTCAAGTAAGACTAATATTTAGAACGATTGATTGGGTTGTGGTTGATTAAACTAATTGCAAGAAAGTAAAAGAGCAAATTAAATTTTGTTCTAGATTAATGATATGGAATCGCTGGGGTGGTCTCAGGTTTCACCACCACTACACATGCAAACACATCTAAACATAAAACATCCAGGCAAGAATCTAACTATCTAAATGGAACTGTTGGAAACCCTCCCTAAGGAATGTTTTGGCCCACGTAAGCATCCCCTTAGGTATCATATTTCTCATTGTCATTCGGATCATACACTCACGGTTCCAAAGATACAACATCCAACTAAGGTTGAGGTCCTCCCTAAGGGGTGTTTAGACTACAGAAGTGTTACGACCCCACCTCCCGATAACCCCCAATTAAGGGAGATCGAGAGATCGAAGCCGCACCCGTAATCTCCAGATCAAAGGTTCGGCAATTAACTAAGAACAATTATTAAATTTTAACAATCTAAACTAAAAAGCTGTAAGAAAATAAACTTTTGCATACCTTTTTGAAAACTTGGATCTCTAAACTTCTATCCACTTATGGATTCTACTCTAACTAATCTTCCTTGTATTTTACTTCATGTATTTCACAATATGACGATTTATTGTTTGTCCTTTTGGCTTGTACCTAAAACACCGACAAACAAAACGTCAGTCAGCCGAAACTGGTATGTGGGGGAAACAATAATCATGCAAATATGCTAACAACGTAATCATTCAATTAGTCATTTAACAACCAAGATTACATTTTAAATATAACTCTGCGATCCAAGAGTACCCTATCCTCTATGTTGTCCCCATTAAACCCCTCATGATCCACCTATAAGTGAACCAATTTCTAGGGTTGAGTCACATGGCACTACTCGTAAGTAGCCCACTCCTTAACTCATGGCAGGCTAATGAGTCTCATGGCACTACACGTAGGTAGCCAGTTTCTAACTCTCGGTAACCTAGACCTTGCTCTAGGATTACCCCTTTTTTCTTAGCCTTTTCTAAGCAATAGAGGTGGACCCAGATCTAGTCAGTTATATATGCACATTTATAGTGATAATCAAAGTCACTTTATAGTTGCATGAAATAAATAAACATCCAACAGTTATTTTCAAGCAACCGATTAAAACTTCGAGAATCGTCGTGAAACTAGAGCGATTATTCATAAGTGTAACCACATACCTCAATGGTGAGTCATGCAGATTATTCAACATATACTTCATGTATATACAATCAATCCAATCAACAGATCCAAGCAAATCAAGCATTCATCATTTATAATCTGCATATATATAAAATCTAAACTGTCACCTTCTCATTATTAATCACATTAAACCCTACTCGACCCTAGTCTAGGGTTTAGGTTTAGCATCGAATATATCATTAGGGATTTGTTTTTAAACCCTATTTCACATGTTTATTGATTTAATGGATCAAGAACTCTAATTCTCATTAGGTGTAGCCATGATCATCAAATCTATACCATCCTTACATTATGACCACTTACATTAAATTAAGTCTAACAAATTAACAAGTTAGGATTCTTAAACCTTATTATTCATATGCATTGATTAGAAAGTGTAATTATCATCATTAAGATCATAATCATGTTAATTTACCATTATACTCCACATCATCAGTTTTAATCTCAAGGAAGCAAATCTAACATGATGAACAATGTATTAATAAGAACTAGGGTTTTCATGTATTAATCACCCTACATTCATGGACCAACTATACTTTTAGAACAGGAATCATGTTTAGGCATTAGGAGTATTTTATTTGGATTCTACTCGTTCTCCTAATCAATTTGATATGTATTTTTTCTATATTTTGATAACTGTAGCATTTACTAGAATTATAGTAAGATTACCTTTATTGGGCCAACCATGCACTGCCACATCAACGAATACATGCTTCAATTCCCTTTTCCTTGTTGATGGACGGTCTGGTCTTGAACCCCCGGTTCATTACTTGAGTTGAGCGTCAAAAGAGAAACCACATGGAGGCCTGGTTTAGGGCTAAACCATTGCCCTTCTCTCTCACGCGATCTGCCCTTTCACACAGACAGCACCACCGCCGACTAGAGCGACCAAAACGCAGCGGCCCACCGCCCAGAAGCCAAGATGCTGACTTGCAGGGTTGTTTCCTGACGCAAGTTGGGTATAAAAGTACTCTCATCCACCATGCTCCCATCGCCCATCTTGCTTCGTCGGCAGGTCAGGAAGACACCTCTGCCGAGGGTGGATTGTAGGTGGCACCTAGCATCCTCACCGCCGCCTAGGGTCCTTGCTGCCTAACTCACCTCTTGCCTCCCAAAACTAACGGCCAGGGAAACCAAGTCCTCGTACATATGGGCTTCCATGCGCCCTCATGTCGCCCTTATGCGGCACCAATGCCGGAGGCCTGATCGGAGGAAGGGAAAGTGGTTTCTTCACTTTGCCGACGCACGCTTCTAATTGATTCCAACTTCTCCACGACCAAACTGTAGGGTCTTTCTCCTCATGCTACACCGCCACCCATTATGCCCCCAACGCCACCATCTCCCACATGCACATGCACCACCACTGACAACCATGCCTCGACGCAATGCAGCAAGTGGACGTGGTGGCTGCAGACGGAAACTCCAGGATTTCGTTGATGGACATCTTGCGCTGTCCCAACGCCTTCAGTGGCATGATCGGCGACGCCTCTTCCTGGACGTCATCCCTTGGCCACCGCCACGGTCCCTTCTTCCTCTCCTGAAGAAGCACCCTCATCCATCGCAAAGGCTTGCGGCTCCTATCCTTAAGCTTGGAACCCTGCTTGGTCGCTGGTTGTTTACAAAACAGAATGAGAAGTAGGAGAGGAGTTCCTTCTTCATATCTTGTCGCGTTCCCGCGGACAACAACGGCTGGGTGCGTCGTGTGAGATTGAGGAAAAGACTCCTAGCCCTTATATATATATATATATATATATATATATATATATATATATATATATATATATATATATATATATATATATATATATATATATATATATATATATATCCTTGGAGAAACCCTAAGGGTTCCGTCGGAGAGAGGAATAGGTATATTCCAGTTCCTTTCCTTATTAACACGTGGATGGGAGGGAGAGACCCGATGGTCCAGAAGAGGAAACCTTCCTCGTATTTTTGAATGAAAACCAACGGGACTTACAATTTACCCAAGATGGGAAGGTATTTCCATACGTGATTTCCAAAGAATAAAAATACAAAGACTTAAATTATATATCTCCTTCCTTTTCTTAGGATAAAAGGTATCGACCCAAAGGTCACAAGAAGGTTCAGCCATATCATAATTCTTTAATATATTCCTTAAGCCAGTTATCATCATTGTATGGCAAGTCATCAAAATCTTTCTCAAGTCATATTCATTTAATTGAGATGCCCTTTATATGTCAAACTTATCCCATTAGTCATCTCATAAAAAAAACAATTATATTATGGAATGTCTTTTGATTCTAACTTCTAAAATTATCTTTCTTTTCTCAAATATTCAATTATTCATTTACTATTTTAATAATTGATTCTCCTTTCTTTATTTCATTGTTATTGGGCCCAATAGCCAATAAAGCCCACAACACAATCATCAATGCTATTGTAAACGAAATCCATTTATTCGAACCGAATTATATTATTATTTGTTCAAATATCTGTAATATGAGAAATTACATTTCTCATCAAATGAACCCAAAAAATTTGGGGTTGTAATATCATTCCCCTCTTATAGGAATTTTGTCCTCAAAATTCTATCAAGCAAACAAACAATTCAGGATAAGACTTTTCCATGTCCATCATTGGTCCCTATGTGGCTTTATCGTACTCATGGCGTTTCCAAAGAACCTTTATCATCACATATTATTTTCTCTGAGTTCTTTCATCCTGGCGTCTATAAACTGCACAGGTGGGCTCAGACCATTTCAGCCTCCCTTGGGGCTCACTAGGTTCATTGCTCAGCACATGGTCGGGGAACCTCACATAGTGCTCTAAATTGGACACATGGAACTCATCACACATTACTTTATCTTGAGGGGTAAGATCAAACTCAACCTTCTCCACCTAACCATGTCAAAAGAACCCATGCATCGGGGACTCAACTCTCTTATTTATAACTTAGAGGGGTTGGATTTTCATGTCACATATTCTCCCACAGTGAACTGCACGTCAGTCTACTTTGCATCTTCTCATGACTCTCATCATCTCTAGGCTCCTTTCATCCATTACATGATCAAGTGACTTCATCCACACACACTATGGCCCTTTTCTAACCATCATGTGGCCCTTTCACCAACATCACCTTACTGAAATGGTGACCGACACAACCTCCCTTACAGAGCTTCTTATAAAACCCGCTACTGGCTATGGTGGTCATTGTCACATCTTTCATAGGATAAGAATTGTCTCTAGATATCACCCTAAACGAGCACACATGCTCTCATCTGACCCTTTAGTCTGGATTATACTAACCATTAGTTAGGGGTGATAAACTGTACTAACATAGAGTCCTTCATGTACCTACTTCCACCTTTTGGAAGGGAACCTTTAGGTCAAACTCAAGAACTTTTTGAACTCACATCATGGAGTACTTGAACCATATTTCTCAATGGCATCTCAACCAAATATGTTCCTTTACAGTACTCTTTCTTTCTCATGTCATCTAGGTAAGGCAATCTACCATAACCCACATTGCATCTTGACCTTGTTGGTGTAGGGGAGATTTATCACAACATCCATAGTGATGAACTCCCACTCCATCTCAGGAACTCTTTATCCTCTATATCGATGCACTGGGTTACCGATGCTCATCCTTCACCTTCTGGCATGCATGGCAACATGCAGCTTCATCTTCAGGATCCATAGTAATGCTACCACTCATTATCTCAGTAGTACCATAGTGTATGGTGATCTTAAAATCACAATTTCCTGTATGTCATGATTCCTCAAGACCGATTCCTTAGAAACCCTAAACCACTCTCATCAGGGTTTTATCACCTTCCTATCCAAAGCATGCATATGAGGTTCTACCACCATCCTTTCATTGCATCAAGGACTAGACTGGCTAACCAAACAACCCTTAACTTTTCAATGTATCTTGTTACATCTGAGTGTTATCCAAACACCTCTCCTTTTCAAACTTAGGGTTAGCCAAACAACCTATTCTAACTTCTAGTCAAACAAGTCAGATGTATCTCAACCATATCATCCATTACCACTTCACATCCTTAGGTATTAGGTAAAGTTGAAGACATACACTTCCATGTATTTCACTTATCATCTCACCTCAAACTCTATGTCTATCTTTATTAAGAACACTCTCTGATTTCATTGTCATGGTGATCAAAATCAACTTGGTATAACTTGTAAGTTCCACTTAGCTCATGATAAAAACATCCTGATAAGGTGACTACCTCATTCCTCTTAGTGTTTGCAAGCCATCCTTGTATCACTCACTTTACCAAGGTAGGTATCTTCTCTATCCCTATTTCTTGTGGCAACGTTCCAACCTACATCATCTCTTATCCTTATTGTATGGCATGCGTAATGTCCTATCTCTCACCCCCATAGCAAGAGGAAATAAGCATTTGGCTGCAGTCCAAATATAGAGTTCTTCCTGTTCCAAGAGTAGAGATGGTACATCCCACCTTGCCAATACACCTTCACATCTAAGTTGCAAAGTGCCACATATGTCTCTACATCACAGACATCATGATATCAAACTAGTCTTGGACCTACTAAGGATTATATCCTTAGTCATACCCTCTAGTTCTATAGGGTACCAACTCTTTTGGGGTCATCCCTCTTCCCTCATACATCAAGACAGTGCCCTACTCATCTGCCCTTTGGGTCCCACAAGTTCATGAAGGTGATCAATCTCCTAACCCATGGCCCTCAGACAATGATAGTTTTTACCTCCTGACCCTATGGTCATGTGCATCTGGGGAATTAGGCAACTCCTCCTTTCATCGGTCTTATCCCTACCTGACCCTAGGACAAACTTAGGATTCTCCATTATAGTACATGTTCACCTTAGAACCTTACCCAAGCCTTCATCATCTCTCTTTCTGCATTCATGAGCTGACTCTTGTTCGTTCATAGGGATCACAACAACCTGCCTACCCTGGTCAAGCCCCATATCGGTTACCTCCATGGTAATACATCCAAATGCACTTAGAGATGGATATCTAGGGGTCTACAGGTTCATTCTCATACCATGTACTTTTCACTTAGCTTCTCAAGATCCTATGAGACCTCTTTAGGTTACCTTAAAATGATAAAACTGACATACACCCTACCAAAGGAGTCCCTCTCCCAGGATGGGAGGAAAACTATCTCTCGATAACAAGCTCACAAACACTCTTAGGTCTAGGGTTTACATCCATATGCTTAACCCTAGTAAGCTATTAAGGCACAAGATGACCACCTACTAAACCATGTTGGGTCATACTTGCTCTCATCCTCAACATTGGATCACGATCATACCTTCCCATGTCAGCCACTTAGCCGTGACAGGTTCGTCAAACATACCCTTTACTTAAGGGGTTTCCTTTACCTCTACATGAGGATTATCATGCTCGAAACTATAGAGACTCAAATCTCATCATGAGCATTAGATACACTGATTCCCCTCTCAGTCCTAGGAATCCTAGGTTCTCCTTTGGGTACCCAACTGCATGCTCAATCTCTTAACCACGAATCAAGCATGTCCAAGGTATGTCATGTACTCCCATGATCCTTTTATATGAGCCACACCTCATAGTTGAGTCCTCCTCAAGAACAACGAACCAGGTATAAAGTCTCACGACTCGCTACTTAAACCTCCTCAGGGTATACAAAACTTCCCCTTCCTTTCTCAGAAGGTAAACAATTATACCAAAGGCACAGAGGTATCAGTAGATTCATCCTCTCTCTAGGGTTTGGTTCCTCTCAAGGCAACCAAGATATCATCAGCCTCTAGGGGTCAAGCATAAGGCAACCACTATCATCCACTTAGGTCGCATCATCCTCAACTCCCTACTTCTCCTCGTATCTCAAAGTCTAGGATCCCAACCTTCTTGCTTGGTTTCCTGCTCTCTCTCTCTCTAGAGCTAACCCTACAACCAACCTCACCGTTAGAGGTCCTCTCTTCATGAAGGATGAACCTCAAAAGCATGCCCTACATGGGTGAAGCCTAGGTTCGAACTTATGTTTGCTCAAGATCATCCATAACCCTTTATGCTCCATCATAATTCCTTATCCAGGGCTTCATCCTACTGTCAGAACTATGACATGCCCTAGGTGCCAGCTATACCCTACTTGCACAAGCCCATAGGGTTTCTAAGGTCCTTCACTAACATCATCATCTAAGGAGTTATCCTTTACCCTAACATGCACGACCCTAACTAGGGTTGGGTTGCCAAAGGTGCTAGGTCACCCATGGATCATATGGCATCTCAAAGGCATGTTCTTTCAAACACCTGGTCCAACTCATCTCTCTCTAACCTTCACTTAGGGTTAGGGTTAGCATCATCCTCATAGTATGTGCCAGGTCTCTACTTGCAATGGAGATCTCTATCTCCAAGACTAACTTATCCTCCTGACAAGAAGGTCTAGCCTCAGGTCTCTTCTAAGGACATGACAACTTATGTCATATGACCTAAGCATGTATCTATTCTTTAGTTTGCGCTTAATCTATTAAGCTTATGTCCATGACATCTTATTTACATGCCTTTCATTAATTTGGCGGAGGATTCCTTAAACCTTATTAACCTTACGCATACCTCAAGAGGGTGAGGAGAAGAAAGAAAACCCTAATCCTTTAGGTCCTTATCAGAATTTTGTGATGAGAGGGGATGAATAAGATGAGAAGTCCTAAAGGTATCTTATTTCGATTCATACCCTAAGACTTTGTCCAGGCAGTCACACGGATCTGGGAGTCCTCGTATTCTGACTAGCGGTGCGGAGGAAAATATTACCAGCCCCCGGCCGTGAGCCTTTTCTAGACACCTCCGTCTTTCAGATAATCATCTAATAACTCCTTTGGGTTCTATGGAGTTTGTAAAATTTAATATTTATTAATGGTTAACTGAGGAACCTATGCTCTGATACCAAATGTTACGACCCCACCTCCCGATAACCCCCAATTAAGGGAGATCGAGAGATTGAAGCTGCACCCATAATCTCTGGATCAAAGGTTCGACAATTAACCAAGAACAATTATTAAATTTTAACAATCTAAACTGAAAAGTTGTAAGAAAATAAAATTTTTCATACCTTTTTGAAAACCTGGATCTCTAAACTTCTATCCACTTATGAATTCTACTCTAACTAATCCTCCTTGTATTTTACTTCATGTATTTCACAATATGACGATTTACTGTTTGTCCTTTTGGCCTGTACCTAAAACGCTGACAACCAAAATGTCGTTCAGCCGAAGATGGTATGTGGGGGAAACAATAATCATGAAAATATGCTAACAACATAATCATTCAATTAGTCATTTAACAACCAAGATTACATTTTACAACCAAGATTACATTTTACATATAACTCTGCGATCCAAGAGTACCCTATCCTTTATGTTGTCCCCATTAAACCCCTCATGATCCACCTATAAGTGAACCAATTTCTAGGGTTGAGTCACATGGCACTACTCGTAAGTAGCCCACTCCTTAACTCATGGCAAGCTAATGAGTCGCATGGCACTACACGTAGGTAGCCAGTTTCTAACTCTCGGTAACCTAGACCTTGCTCTAGGATTACCCCTTTTTTCTTAGCCTTTTCTAAGAAATAGAGGTGGACCCAGATCTAGTCACTTATATACGCACATTTATAGTGATAACCATAGTCACTTTATAGTTGCATGAAATAAATAAACATCCAACAGTTATTTTCAAGCAACTGATTAAAACTTCGGGAATCGCCATGAAACTAGAGCGATTATTCATAAGCGTAACCACATACCTCAATGGTGAGTCATGCAGATTATTCAACATATACTTCATGTATATACAATCAATCCAATCAACAGATCCAAGCAAATCAAGCATTCATCATTTATAATCTGCATATATATAAAATATAAACTGTCACCTTCTCATTATTAATCACATTAAACCCTACTCGACCCTAGTCTAGGGTTTAGGTTTAGCATCGGATATATCATTAGGGATATGTTTTTAAACCCTATTTCACATGTTTATTGATTTAATGGATCAAGAACCCTAATTCTCATTAGGTGTAGCCATGATCATCAAATCTATATCATCCTTACATTATGACCACTTACATTAAATTAAGTCTAACAAATTAACAAGTTAGGATTCTTAAACCTTATTATTCATATGCATTGATTAGAAAGTGTAATTAGTTTCATTAATATCATAATCATGTTAATTTACCATTATACTCCACATCATCAGTTTATCTCAAGGAAGCATATCTAACATGATGAACAATGTATTAATAAGAACTAGGGTTTTCATGTATTAATCACCCTACATTCATGGACCAACTATACTTTTAGAACAGGAATCATGTTTAGACATTAGGAGTATTTTATTTGGATTCTACTCATTCTCCTAATACATTTGATATGTATTTTTGCTATATTTTGATAACCGTAGAATTTACTAGAATTATTGTAAGATTACCTTTATTGGGCCAACCATGCACTGCCACATCAGCGAATACATGCTTCAATTCCCTTTTCCTTGTTGATGGCCGGTCTGGTCTTGAACCCCCGATTCATTACTTGAGTTGAGCGTCAAAAGAGAAGCCGCAGGGAGGCCTAGTTCAGGGTTGAACCATTGCCCTTCTCTCTCACGCGATCTGCCCTTTCACGCAGACAACACCACCGTCGACTGGAGCGACCAAAACGCAGCGGCCCACCGCCCAGAAGCCAAGACGCTGACTTGCAGGGTTGTTTCCTGACGCGAGTTGGGGATAAAAGTACTCTCATCCACCATGCTCCCATCACCCATCTTGTTGCTTCAGCAGGCCAGGAAGACACATCTGTCACAGGAGGATTGTAGGTGGCACCTAGCATCCTTACCCCGCCTAGGGTCCTTGTTGCCTAACTCACCTCTTGCCGCCTGAAACTAGCAGCCAGGGAAACCAAGTCCTCGCACATATGGGCTTCCATGCGCCCTCATGTCGCCCTTATGCGGCGCCAATGCCAGAGGCCTGATCGGAGGAAGGGAAAGTGGTTTCTTCACTTTTCCGATGCACGCTTCTCGCTGATTCCAACTTCTCCACGACCAACCTGCATGGTCGTCCTCCTCACGCTACACCACCACCCATTCGGCCCCCAATGCCACTATCCGCCACCATCTCCCATAGGCACATGCATCGTCACTGACAACCATTTCTCGACGCAATGCAGCAAGTAGACATGGTGGCTGCAGACGGCAACTCCAGGATTTCGTCGTTGGACATCTTGCACTGTCCCGACGCCTTCAGCGGCATGACCAGAGACGCCACTTCCTAGACGTCATCCCTTGGCCACCTCCACGGTCCCTTCTTCATCTCCCGTAGAAGCACCCTCCTCCATCGCAATGGCTTGCGGCTCCTGTCCTTAAGCCTGGAACCATGCTTGGCCGCTGGTTGTTTACAGAAGAGAATGAGAAGTAGGAGAGGAGTTCCTTCTTCATCTCTCATCACCTTCCCGCGGACAACAACGGCTGGGTGTGTTGTGTGAGATTGAGGAAAAGACTCCTAGCCCTTATATATATATATATATATATATATATATATATATATATATATATATATATATATATATATATATATATATATATATATATATGTATATATCCTTGGAGAAACCCTAAGGGTTACGTCGGAGAGAGGAATAGGTAGATTCCTGTTCCTTTCCTTATTAACTCGTGGATGGGAGGGAGAGACCCGATGGTCTAGAAGAGGAAACCTTCCTCGTATTTTCAAATGAAAACCAACGGGAGTTACAATTTACCCAAGATGGGAAGGTATTTCCATACGTGATTGCCAAAGAATAAAAAGGCAAAGACTTAAATTATATCTCTCCTTCCTTTTCTTAGGATAAAAGGTATCGACCCAAAGGACACAAGAATGTTTAACCATATCATAATTCTTTAATATATTCCTTAAGCCAATTATCATCATTGTATGGCAAGTCATCAAAATCTTTCTCAAGTCATATTCATTTAATTGAGATGCCCTTTATATGTCAAACTTCTAAAATTATCTTTCTTTTCTCAAATATTCAATTATTCATTTACTATTTTAATAATTGAATCTCCTTTCTTTATTTCATTGTTATTGGGCCCAATAGCCAATAAAGCCCACAACACAATCATCAAGGCTATTGTAAATGAAATCCATTTATTCGAACTGAATTATATTATTATTTGTTCAAATATCTATAATATGAGAAATTACATTTCTCATCAAATGAACCCAAAAAATTTGGGTTTGTAACAAGAAGCATCACCGTGGGCTGGATGGCTTGTCCCCTCACAGATCATACACTTACGACCTCAAGGAATCCCATTCTATTTCTAGTCAAGGAGTCATTCGTGCTAATCGACAAGTGATCAAGTGATTAATCTACAAGCAAACATCGACAATTAACAAAGAAGATACAAAATCCAACTAAGGTTGTGGCCCTCCCTAAGGGATGTTTAGGCCACAGAAGTGTCACTTTAGGCTAGATGGCTCGTTCCCTCACAGAGCATACACTTACGACCTCAAGGAATCTCATTCTATTTCTAGTTTGATAGTCTACCTCATTAATCGACATTCCACCCTACATATAGAAGTTCTCATAACATAGGGAAGAACAAGATGAAAGCAAGCAGGTAATCATGCTACAAACAATATCAATTAACAATGAAATGGAAAGTTATATACATTGCTTTGGAATGTTAAATGAAAAGACATGAAAGCATGGGCAGCGGGGCTAGTCCCCGCACCCCAGCGAAAAGTGACTACTCGCTCATGATGCGAGAAATAAGAAGAACAAGAGAGAAGGATGGTTCTACCATGAGCATGATGTAGAAGGTAGTCACAGCTCAGTGAAGATGATGCGGTCTTCTACGTCATGTCGAGGTAGATCTGGATGAGGAGGAAGAACCACCAAGGCAGACCAGGCAGACCTTCTTCTCTACCTACTTTCTCTTCTTGACCTCCTTACTCGTAGTAAGAGGAGGTGTGGGTGGCATGACAATGGTGTGAAGATGGTGGAGTGGCGGCGGTGTGGAAGGGAGACTGATCGTTTGCTCAAGCAGCCTCTCGGCGTCTTGGAATCAATCCCCAAATGAGGACCCTTGTGGTCCTATTTATAGGCTTGGGCGGGGTCCTCACATTATTGTTGTGAGTTTTCTCCAAATGGTTTAGAGCAATCGGTTTGCTTGAACGGTTTGGAGCAAATGGTCTTGGAGACTGTTTGACATCCAAACGGTCTTGGAGTCTTGTCTTCATACAGTCATGCAGACTGATCAAATGACCAAATGGTCTTGGGAAGGAACTACCCATATGGTCCTGGAACTTTGCCTCCAAACGGTTTAGTGAAACGGATAGGTTCCAACCAATCTTCACTGGCACTGACTTCAAATGGTCTTCGGCGGTAGCTGGCCAAATGGTCTTACTAATCGCTAGGCTTTCATCGGTCTTGAAGACCGTTTACACTTGATCAGTCTTGAATCTTTGTTCAAATGGTCTTGATTAATATCCTCCAATCGGTCTTGGAACGTACGTGTCCAAATGGTCTGCAGATGTATGACCATATGATCTTTAGCAAATGATCGTTGATCAAACGGTCTTCAAAGTATCCATTCACCAAACGGTCTTGAAGACCATTTGGGCTTGCACGGTCTCACTGATCAAATAGTCTTGGTGCCTGAACAGTCTTGGGCAATCGGTCTATATTGAATGGTTTTGGAGATCGATTGGACTGACCAAACGGTCTTAGCTTCTTTGCTCTAACGGTCTTGTATCTGATCGATTTTGCGTCCCAACCAGTCTTGCTTCCAAACAGTTTGGAGATGCAAATGGTCTTGAAAACCGATGTGTTCCAATCGGTCTTGAGACTGAATGGTCTCTGTCTCCAAATGGTCTTGAAGATCGATGGCCTCCAAATGGTATTGAGGACCGATAACTCCAAACGGTCTTGGGGCCAAACGGTCTTGCTCTTGATCGGTCTTTGCTTGAGTGTCCAAACGGTCTTCATCCAAATGGTCTTGGATCCAAATAGTCTTCATCATCTAAATGGCCCTTGGTCCAAACGGTTTTGAAACTGTTAGGCATCATACAGCCTTGAGATCATATGGGATCAAGCATCCTTGAGACTGTATGGTCCCAAGAATCCTTGAGACCGTATGGGCTCATGCGTCCTTGAGACCGTATGGGCTCAGGTCTTGAGACCATTTAGGTAGAGTAGTGAGAGGATGACCGTGTAGGTTAATGTCTGAGACCGAGAGGTAAAAACTGCATGGGTAGATCGTTAGGGAAAACCATTAGGTCAAGACTGATTAGTCAAGACCAAAATTGAGAGGATCTCAAGAAAATTCCATACGATGGTTGAACCTAGTCAAGACCTGCACAAAATCAATATAAATCTAGTCAATAATCTTCATAATTGAATTAGTTAAGAAATCTTGTATTTTGTGAGATTTAGGAGATGAAATCCAAAGTATTGAAATGAATTGGTCCCAGAGAGGCGACTGAAAATCATAATGAATATGCATTCATCACATAATTGTGGTATAATGGATGCATGACATAAAAGATATTTAATGGTATAATAGAATGTTTTAAAATGGATATGCTTGTTCTTTTCTTATAAATGCTTCCAAGCTATATTTGTATATTGGTTAATCAGGCTTTCATTTCAGTAGTTATGCCCTTTACAGACTCCATGTACCAACACAATTGTGCAAACCTTTTCCCCAATTGTATGTTTCTAAGTTTAGAAATAGTATGGACAAAAGATTGGTGGTATATGTGAAGTGAGAAAATGTTAGGTGGATGGTTGTTGTAGACTACGCATATAGTAATGTATATGTTCAGTGTCTCTTAAATATGTAATCCAAATTCTATAGTTGAATCATGTAGTTCATCTATATATATGTGGATTGTTTATTGTAAGATGTTTTTCTAGTTGTTTCATATGTAACTGATATTAGTCTTTCGCAATGTGTACTCTTGATGCCCTATGTAGCATTCTCAGGTTTCCTGTACATAAATTTGGGGATGTTACAGTCTTCTACCCATCTTGTATATCTATAATTGACCATGTCTCCAAATGTATCCCCATTATTGATAAAATGCATAGGCATGCATCCTAAACATGTATCTATATATATAAATAAATATATATATATATATATATATATATATTGAAAGACACCACATTCATTACATTAAAGCCATACGAAATCTACATGTAAAGGGAGATACACCAACCGAACACAAAAAGGTAAAGAGCAGATACAATAACCACAAACTCATATCATAACATGATAAGTGCAATGATGTATTGATCTCTCTTCTATATCGCTGACCAAAATAGCTTTTTATGAGAGATTCCTTCAACCTGAGATTAGATCTGATATAAAGTATATGCTCCAAACTAGTGACCGAAGAAGGGATCACCTTCACACTTTCTTCCATACAACACATCCAAGTAAAACAACACAAAGGTGAACCACAACAGCACACACGCCTACACACAACGATGCAACAAGACATGAAGCAAAGCTACAAGAAGGAAAAACACACACATAAAAACCATCAAACAGGTAGTGTGCACCACCTAGGTAGCTTCTGGGAAGGGAGCCAAAACCCCAACGGAACCACCACCAAAAACAAGAGGGCCCTGACAAGTGTGAGGTAGGGGGTAGAGGGCGCAGGGAACCCCACCACCGCTTCCAACCAACTCCGCAGTCCCTACACGCTCAAGCACCGCCTGAGTGGAAGGACAAATAGAGGGGTGAAGGCACCTCCAGAAACACAGTTCCCCCGCTTGATCTCCAGTCCCTATCGACGTTCCAGGGGCACCCAACTCGCCGGCCGACCACCAGGTAACGAGCACACCTGCAGACGAGAAAAGAGGAAAGAAAAAGAGGAAGCTCAGCCATCGATAGCCTCCGTACAGGAGAGGCCCCAGGTAGGCAGGCACCGTGGCGAAAAGAGTAGGGAGAGAGCAGGATCTCCCAGGGGGAGAAGGTCGCACCCGGCCGCCAGCCGGCCGCCTCCCTCCCCCCGATCAAAGACCACCACTAAGGAAAACGTAGCAGAATGCCAAAGCGTCGCTAGCATGGAGTGGATGAATATATATATATATATATATATATATATATATATATATATATATATATATACAATAGCTATAGCTCCAAGAAATGCATTCTTATAAAATTATGGCAAATATATGAATTATGTTATATCAAAATGAAAAATAGAAATCCAAAAATATAGTGGTGAACTTCAATAGACACTAGAATTCATATTTTGATATATCGAAGTCCTTTTGTATGAATAATCTTAAATCCATAAATTATGTCAATAGCATCTAGATGATGTCTAAAGATACCACACGTTGACCAACTAGGCCACAAATCCAAACACCAAAGATACTAGATATTTCTAATTGTAATATATATCGGCACAATAAGAGGGCTAAGATTTAAAAGCATCTATCTTTCAAACAAAGTTGTTACTAGTATAATTCTTTTTCAAGACAATTGTATATTTTTACAAGATGTGCTTGCCTAATATATATTAACAAATATGTAGATAACCCTTCCATTTGAAAAAATGGAAGAATACTAAATCTAAATGAAAACTATGAGTTATTTTTCAAAAATAGATTATAATTTTGGAACTAACATAGGGCATATCTTGCATTCTTCTTGATCTCTCTTATATTTCATTGAGAATCGCATGTTCCATTCAAGAGTTTCCATCATGAATATATATTCGTGATTGAATAATAAAAGAAAATTGATCAGGCACATGGACTAATACACAATCCAATAACTTTAGAAGTGAAAAGATATTCTACTAAGTATTAGGAGTTTTAATGAGAATATGCAAGGAATTTATGATATGGTCTAGTATAACATGTTAACCTAGGCTTACAAATATGTACAATACTCAACTTAAATTTCAAGATAAGGAATTTATGTTATTAATTGCAACACATGTCAATGTCTATTTTTTTAGGAAATATGTGTGTTCTCTCCATGTAGTACAGCAATACATAATTAAAAATTATAGTATATTGGGGGACATCATATCTATTATCGAAACATAGTTGTAGAAGCACAATTCCACACAAACTAGTGGGAATGGATATGCCATTTTTATATTTGAACAATGTCATAATATTTACAAGAATAATAGAAATTGGGGGCATTTCAAAAACAAAGGATATGGTTTTAAAACAATTCCATAAACCCTAACTAACTGTCATCCATGAATTCATGTGGGAAATAACTTTATATATCAACAAAAAAATCTTAAATGGAAATAAAGAAAATATCATAAAGTATTTCATGTATTGAGATCCAGAAATAGATCAAATAGAGATCTATAAATCCAGATTGCTATTGGTTATGTTTGTCTGAAAATCAAATCTTGTTCCATTTGTGTTTTAGATTATTAGGTTTCTCACCTTGGAGAATTATTTTTAACCCCACTAGCATCATATCTAAGAATTCCAACTAGGTCACAATTGATTAGCACATAATCATATATATATTTACTAGTATTAATGATCCTTTGGTTTTAATATAACAATCAACTGATCATATTTGGGATTTAGGGTTTATATATCTATCAAGTGACCATATCCCAATGTGCTAACTAATGTACATGTGTGGACGAAATATTATGTGTGTGTTTTTTTATACATTTAGGGTATAATTCTTGAGCATATACATTATCACACTTATTCTGGATGCATTACAAGTATCAATCTAAGGTATAATTTAGCATTTATGTGGATTATAGTTTTTTCGCACACAATAATATATCATTTGTCATAGATGTTCATAAATAAATAAATAGTTATATATATATATATATATATAAAGATTTGTACACAAAGTTGCATAAAAATCGGTCACTACAAGGATAGAGTTCACTGTGATGTCATTAGAGGTGTTTCAAAGTGTGTTTAAAGGAAACTTCGAATGGAAATAAAAATTGGATGTCATAATAAAGTTTTGATATGGGGGAGGCACCCCTTAAACAATGGGCCTCTCTCTCAATGGAATGGAACAATTAATTAAATATAAAATGATGCATCACATGTTAAAGTCTCAGTTTCTTGTGATCATAATTCGTAGAAGATGTTATATACAACTTTCTGTTCTAGAATCCATATGCACCAAAAGAAACCTAATCCTATATAATTTACATATGTATGTTGGAGATAATACATTTGAATGTTTATTGTCATTCGCGCCCTCTCTCTCTCTTTGCTCCATCTCTCTCTATGTCTCTCTTTTTTTTGTGATACCCAAAGCTTGATTCTTATTCACCCTGTGCTCTAGAAAAGGCCAAATTTACTGAGGTTCACATCTAGCTCATCAGAGTTCCATGACGGCCTATTACAATGAATAGAGTAAAAGGTGCGAGAAAGTAAAGAGGTTTTTGCAAGCTTGTGAACAACCTATTCAGATCTTTAAGGATATGCATAACCAAGAGATGGTTCAACGTTGCTTTGGTGACATGAAGTTTCCTCCAAACTTGTTGGAGCTTTAATGAGCAGAATTGCGTCTGATTTGCCAGGTCCACTGATGAACTGGAATCAGATAGGATCATAGAGTTTGACATATGATGTTCTGTGTAGATGGAGGCAGCAATAGAAATGGCTAGTAGCTTGGCATGAAGAGGTGAGGTAGCTTCCAGAGGTACACCTTCTCTCGTGACATATTTACCTTGTCTATCAATGATATGGATACCTACACCAGCATTCCTAGAATTACCTTTGAAGGCAGAAAGATGAACAAGATAAAGTCCACCATGCCTGGGTGCGTGAAGTTCTTCAGAGTTGGCTTAAATCTTTTGGGGATGGATTCCATGGCTTGGATAATGGATTTCAATCTTTCTTTTATGAAAGTGATTTGTACTTGAACATTGGGAACCAAATGTTCAGTAATTTGTTTGTTCCTACTGTTCTAGATATGCCAAAAAGCAATCAGATATAGTATTGCAATATCATGGATGGTTTGTGAAGGCGAGATGATCCAGTGTATCCACTCATCTTCGAAGGCGAGGAAGGAGTTGGCAGGGGTGTCCAAGCTTCTCCAAATGGCCACACTGCTAGCACAATCCCTAAGACAATGTAGTAGAGTGTCTTCATGATTATTACAAATGGGGCATATAGTATCCACATCAAGGTGTCTTCATTTTCTCTCCACATTAGTCAGTAGGGCATGGTGTTGAAGTAACCATGTGAATAGCTTTAGACATTCAGGGACCTTTAGTTTCCAAATGTCCTTCCAATCGCTAGGTATGTGATGAGTGTTGTTATTCTTGATCCATTTATACATTGCCTTGGCTGTGAGGTTGCCTAGAGTGTCGTGACGCCATACCCAACAGTCGGGTAGAGAATCGATTGTAGGAGGAGGAATGTATCGGATGATATGGCTGGTAGCTGGTGGAATAAAAGCATTAATGAAGGATAAGTCCCATTCGTTATTATCAAGCCTTAAGGAGCTGACATGCAGATCATTTAGTTTAGGTGGAATAAGCTAGTTCCGGTCTAGATTCACGGATGAAGTGTCGTTGAGCCAGTTGTCTGACTAGACGTTAGTTTCTGAGCCATAATTGATTATTTCATGGAATTCATCAGTGACATTCTTCATGTTCTATTTGATGAAGCTCCAAGCTGATGAACATGGTTTATTTATAGCATAGGTTCAATGAATGTATTTCTCCTTCATAACTCACACCCATAGAGCCGGGTGGTTGTTTAGAAAGAGCCACACATTCTTCATAATGGGGGTGCTATTTTGGTCCCTTGCATTCTTAATACCTAGCCCTCCTTTGGACTTGGGTGTAGTGACCTACTTCTAGGATACTAGTGAGAGTTTCTTTTGTTCTCTTGCACCAGAACAAATGAAGTTCTTAATATGCTTATTGATGTCATCACACAGAGAGGGAGATAGACTTATGATTTGCATAGTGTAAGATAGGATTGCTTGTAATGTGGCTTTAGCAAGGGTCACTCTACCAGTCATAGAGACATGTCGGGCTACCCAACTGGTCATCCTCTCCCTAATGGTTGTGGAAATATGCTTATGTGTGCTTTTATTGATCTGGTGATGGAGAATAGGGACGCCAAGGCATATACCCAAATCATTTGTGCTTTGAATGCCAATTGCCTCGCAGAAATCTTGTTTATATCCTCTTATTGTATTTGCTGAGAAGAAGCATCAGGACTTATCATTGGAGATGAATTGTCTTGAAACTACAATGAAGTTATTGAGAACGTCAAGAATGGTATGCACCTACTGTGGGCTGGCTTTCATCATTAAGATAATATCATCCGTGAAGAACACGTGAGACAGAGGAGTTCCCTGCCTGGTTAACCTGATAGGCTTCCATCCATTGTTGTTTGCAACTTCATCAATAGCTTGAGAAAGCCTTTCCATACAAAGAATTAAAATATATGGGCTAAGGGGGTTGCCTTGTCTAACTCCCCTCACAGATTTGAAGGGAGGAAGAGGCGTCCCTTACCAAAGAATGGAGGATTTCCCTGATACAATGATATCCATGATGAGGGATATAGTAATAGATGGGATGCTAGTTTTGATGATGGTGTCATGTATGAATCACCAATCCATACGATCGAAAGCCTTAGATAGGTCCAGCTTGATATTGACCCATCTCTTGCCACTCTTCTTGAACTTCATAGAATGTATTACTTCCTGCACCAGTAAAATATTGTCACTTATATGTCGACCAGGGATGAAACTGGACTGGTTCTCAGAGATCCAGGCAGGGAGATGAGGCTTAATTCATTCCACTAGGATTTTAGAGATGAGCTTGAAGCATGAATTGTTGAATGATATAGGTCACAATTATGAGAAGCGTTGAGGTTGATTTGTTTTAGGGATAAGGACCATATGAGATATAGCAAGCTCGTCATCAACCTTGCCACTATTAAAATCTTGTTGTACTATTAGCACAATATAGGTGCTAACATTTTTCCATTGAGATTGTATGAACTCATTGTAAATGTCGTCTAGACCAAATGCCTTATACAGTGACATGAGGAAAGACACTTTGCTGATTTCTTCATGGCCAGGCAATCTTGCGATGAAGTTGGATGCTTGCGATGATAATGCTTTGAAGTTGCCAATAGAAGAAGTAATTTTTTATGTGCTAGCAGGATGGGTGTCTCATTGAGCCATTAGATTATAGAAATGTTCCAAGATAAGTTGTTGTAGAGCTCCCCTAGTTTCTACCCATTCTCCAGAATCATCATGTAATCTGCAAACTTTTGTAGAGTGTCGACGAGCCTTAATAAAGGAGTAAAAGTATTTTGTGTTGCCATCCTCACATTTGAGCCAATTGATATGTGATTTATGTTTCCAATCTAGCTCCTCAATGAACATAATCATGGAGTGTTGGTCTTGCAAGCTAATGGACAATAGATCATTATTAATATTTGGATAATGACTATTGATTACCTGATAGCGAGAAAGCATGGAAGTAATTGAGTTCTTCAAATTATGCTTCTTCTTAAGATTATTCTTCTCCCACTTGAGTACCAACGGCTTGAAATGGAGCAGGGCATCAGTGAAGGGATTGGAATTGTCCCATTGGGACATCATCGACCGATTGAAGTCTTCGTTGTTCTTCCAACTTTCTTTGATTTTGAAAACAGTTGGCCTTGCTACTACTTCAGTTGAAGTTGACACAAGAATAGGATTGTGATCAGAGTGGAATCAGGGAATGACAGTATCATGGAAACCTTCTCTAGAAGCAATCCATAGGTCATTAGAAACAACCCTATTAGGCCTTTCCAAGAGATGATGGCATTTAAAAGTAAAGAAGTGGTCAGACATATTAACTTCAGCTAGCTCGGTACTTTGTAAAGTGGCATTAAAAGAACGACTATTATGTCTGGTTGAAGTGTTTCCCTCCTCACTTCTCATAAATGTCTAGCATAGTGTTGAAGTCACCAAGAACTACACAAGCTTCATTAATTGTTTTGGAAATGTCCACAAGGTATGTCTATAAGAGCTTCCTCTTTGACAGAGTGGGACTTCCATACACAAAAGTAGCGCTGCATGCATGATTTATTCTACAATGTACGAATTGTCTGTGATTTTAGAGGATATCCATGTGATATCTAGTATCATCCCAAAGAACCCAGATGCCCCCGGAGAAGCCCAGAGCCTCCACACAATGAGAAGAGGGGAAGTTGATTTTCCTAATCACATTGTCAGTAGAGTTGCCACTACATCTAGTTTCAAGCAAAACTAAGATGGATAGCTTGTATTGCAATTTATGTTCTTTAAGAAGGTGAATTTATCCTTGGAGCAAGCTCCTTGGATATTCCAGCAGATGATGTTTACCATTAAAATACAGAGATGGTAAGTGGGATTTATTGAATAGAAGCAAGGAGGCCCTTAGCCAGACTATCCTTGTCTTTGCCAATTGCTCCAGCTGACTCCTTTGGGCCTGGATCGACAACATCCATTGACTGGGTCTGCTCATTGAAGTTGAGTTGTTGCTTAGTGCTGGAGAACTCCAGGTTGCCAACACATTGAGCGAGCTTCCCTTACTTGCACTCTCTCCCTGAGCTTACCACCACATTTTGATAAATAGCTTTTCTGTTTCTCTGAATAACACTGCTATTTACTGTAGAAGTGTTACCCCAATTAAAGTTGTTTGGAGGTTGATCAGCGTCATCTTACGGAATAGAATCATCGAAGAGGAAGACTTTTCCATTGTTAGGCACTATGTTCCTGCCCTCTGACATCTGGTCATCAACTAAGGTGACTGCAGTATCATGTTGAGGGTTATGCTTGGCCTTCTTAGTGGTCTGAGGTTGTAAAGTTTGTTGCACTGGTGGTTTGGGGGGGCCTTTCTTCTTGTTTTTCTTGCTCACCACCGTTTTCCACTCAGAGTCATTGCCGGTATTGGCATTGTTCCCCGACTATGTAGTAGTTGACTTAGGCTGGGTTTCGGGCTTATTGGACGTTTCATCATGGGGTGTGACACCTTGACCCTGATTACAACTAGCCTTCTGAGAGGGTTGTCGAAGCACAGGCTTAGGAGCATGGATTTCCTATGTGTATGTGCATGGGCCACTGAGGTATGTTGCAGTAGATGATGAGGCCTCATTGGGGACAAAGGGTTACGCATAGGTTCACACTTTATCCTCATGTCCTAGATGCCCACATCGCATACAAACTATAGATAGATTCTCTTATTTCAACCTATAGTGTTCTCCATTGAGAAAGATTGTAGGTAGTAGAGGTTTTGTTGTTTCTACTTCAACGGTAAGTCAGGAAAACCTACCTAGATCACTTGTCATCATTTTTGCATCTATCTTGATTGTCTTTCCAACCAAGTCTTCAATATGAGCAAGTAGCTTATTCTAAAATAGATAAACTAGAAGGTCCTTCACTCACAGCCACACTACGAGGGATTGACTCAGAGGGCCTGAAATCCGATGAACATGATTGCACTGACAAATAGTTGCCAAACATGGTCCACGGACCTCCATTCATTGCTTTGATGAAATCCTCTTCGTTGACCAATTGGATAATGTAATATCCCATCTCTAGGTTGATTTCCCTGAAGGATTCGTTGGGTCCTAGAGGATGGAAAGGTAGTGTATGAGTGTTTGGAAGCCGATGTTTCCACCAATCATCTTGACGATAACTATGTGTCTTCATGGATCGAGCAGGGGTGGTAGCGACACAGGGTTGATAGTGAGGGCCGGTAGGGCTCCACTTCAATCCACATGGATATCATCGGAAGTGAGGGTATCTAGGGAGACAGTCTTGAGCAGATCTGAGACTTTTCGACCTGTAATGATGTCTTTGTAGGATCGATCATTTGATGATTCTAGTGTATTGTTGCATGTTGTGTTGGTGTTGTGGCCATCAGTGTTTTCACCGGAGCTTGATGACTTCTCTCCCGAGCGTATGTAGAAATATCCACAGCCTCCGCCTCTTCCACTACCTCTTCCTATGCAGCCACAGCCATTGCCTCCGCCTAACCCTAAGAGGTCTTCCATCTTTTCCTCTCTCTATGTCTCTCTTTCTAAGATCATATAGCTTATTTTTTTGGAATAGGGGTATATATATCCACTGCATTATGTGTTATTCACTATATCTACCTACAAGTATCAATGAAGGGTTTACGTCCTAAAAAGAACCATATATGATTATATAAATATTTATTGTTTCACATATGAGTATAATATATAAATATTATTCTACCACATTAAGGTACTATAGTAGTTCAAAAACTCATGTATACATTATATGTTGTTGTAATTAACAAAATATGCATCAATTCTTGATTAACAATCACTTCCCATTATCCCTGACTTATAGTACATTAATAAGGAGAACATGACATACTAAAATTATACTTGTATGAAACTATACAAGTCATAAGTATAAAATTCGATTTTATGTCTAAATTAGATTCATTTTCAAAATCCATTTATATCAATATAGGATTGAGTATGTTGGGTGTTGATATATGTCCAATCTATATAATATAATTATGAAATTAGGTGTTAAATGAAATTTTCTCTCTCTCTACAATCATATAAGTTAAGTTAGTCAATCAAAGTCAAAGATGAACATTATTTTGTTACATTCAATAAAATATGTATATTAGGAGAAACCATGGGTTAGAAATCGTCTAGAAGATGGTTACAAAAGTTAGGATCCAAATATCATTATCAAACTACAATTATGATATTCTCATTCAGCCGCTAATATCATATGATCATGTCCATTAAGATATAATCAGATGTTTTAGTAATTCGATAATTGATGACATTATTCTAAGTAATACTAGTATTCCCCTTTTACCATTTTTTTAGTAATATTACTACAGTAATAATTATTTTTGTTGCAATCATACAATTTGTAAAGTCTGGTGTAAAAGAAAGAAATTAGCATGGTGTTGCACATGGTTCTATTGATCTTAAATGTTGACATATTATATTTGTTGGAGAATTATAAATAATCCACCCAAGTTTTTGTCAAGACTCTCGAGATTCTACAAACGTCAACCCAAGCAGTTTCTTGATTGAAGGTTGTGAATGGAGTTATATAAATCCATTGAAGGGATAATTGGAATTAATGAGTGTCTCACTTCAATTTACATGCTTCTAATCATAGGAATTTTGATATTTTCACCTATAATGGTGTTGTGTAAACCCCCAAATTGGGATTTTTAGGGCTACCATATTTGAAAATTGCATAATAGTTGGACATAGAACAATTTGATCAATACAAACGAAAATCACAGAACCTATATAGGATACATACAAAAACCATAATCAATATCAGAAATGATAGAGAAAAAGATAATGTGGTTTGTAATCTAATATTAATGAAAAAGTATCTGAGAGATGTAATACATATTGTAACGAATAATTGACCACAAAGAGTAGCTATCTTAGGACAGTGATGAAGATGAAGGGGGTGGGAGAAAGCAATACACCCCAAAATTGATATTTCTAGGGTTACCACATTCAATAAAAGCACAGTAGTTATAGATAACACAATCTGATCACCACAAACAAAAAAGCAGAATCAAGCATGATTCATTCATCATGGGTCAATCATTATTGGAAAACAACAAATGGCAAGCACAGAACAATTGAATATAGTTTAAGTATATCATGTATGAATACAAAAATTTTAACCAAGAGCATAATGGACATACGAGAACCCAATATGGTTTGCAATCCAATATGGATGAAAACAAGTCTGAGAGCTAGAACACATTTATTCTATTGAAGAACGGACAACAAAGAATAGCTATACCAGGGCAATGACAAAGATGAAAGGGATGGGATAATTTATTAAACCCAAAAATTGTGATTTTTAGGACTACCATGTTCAATAAAAGAACATTACTTAGATATAATACAATTAAATCAAGACAAACCAAAAAGCAAAATCAACCTAGAGTCATCATGGGCCACTCATCATTGGAAAACCACATATAAAAAACCCAAAACAATTTAACATAATAAAAATCCATTAGGCATACTTAATATGAAATCAAGATTATATTTACAATAATAAAAACAAATGTGGTTTGTAATCCAATATGAATGAGAACAAATATGAGAGGTATAATAAATATATTATAATGATGAATAGACAACAATGAATAGATATGCCATGATAGTTCCAAGGATGAAAGGGATGGGATAATGTAGTATACCGCAAATTTGAGATTTTTACAACTACCACATTCAAAAAAAGCACATTAGTTGTAAATAAGTCAATATGATCAACAGAAACAAAAAATTAGAACCAATCCTATTTAATCGTCATGAGCCACTCATCAAAACAAAATAATAAATGAAAAACACACAAAAAATTGAACATATTATCATATATGCATACAAAAACTATTTTCAAGATCAAAATCAATAGAGAAAAACAAAATTTGGTTTTTGATCAAATATGGATGGGAAAGAATCTAAAAGTTATAATATGTATAGTGTAATAAAGAAGAACACATAATAGAATAGATATCCTAGGGTAGTGCAAAGATAAAAGGAATGCAACAATGCAATAAACTCCAAAATTGATAGGACTACCACATGAAATAGTAGAACACTATTTGGATATAACATAATCAGATCAACACAAACAAAAGAAATGAACCAATCCTAAACCAGTCATCATGGGCCACTCATCATTTGGCAACCACAGATGATAAGCCAAAATGGTGGAAATAATCCAAGTATCTTTTATGTGTACAAAACTATAATCAAGGTCAGAATTTAAAGACCAAAATCCAATGTGACACATAATAAACTATGTATGAAAAAGAAACCTAAGAGCTATAACACATATACTATAATGGAGAACATAAAAAATAGCTATCATAGGACAGGACCACTGATTCAGCCCTGTTTTAGGGCTTAATCTTGTGTCTTTTTGCTCTTCAATCACATATATACCTGTTAGATTGCATGTCATTCCCCCTAATATGCTTATTTGTATAAAATGCACTTATGGACATTATTTGCATGTTTTTCAGGCATTCAGACCACGCTTGATGGAAGAGAGGGAGAAGGGATGATCCTAGGGTTCCTCTGCACTTGGAGAGGCCCAAAGTGAATTCTGATGCTCCCTCGACCTACCCCTAGTGGCCAAAGATCAATTGAAGCAAAGATGTCCAAGAAAAGTCAAAGACCCAAGTCAAAGTGCTGGCCCAGGACCCAGCACGGCCGTGGTACCACAAAACAGCCGTGCTAGGTCACTTAGAAATCGACAGGTTCAACCTCCAAATCAAGCAGAAGGCAGAACGGCCGTGCAACACAAAACGGTCGTGCAATGGGTTGACACCACGGCCGTGAAGCACAAAATGGCCGTGCAATGGGTTCACACCACAGTCATGCTCCACAAAACGGTCATGGCACAGTAGAGCAAAACGGCCGTGCAGCAGCACCACGACCACCTCCACCAAGCCCACCACGGTCGTGCCACACACCACGGCCGTGGCACACCACCTCCACCACGGCTGTGGTGACACACCACCACCGTGGCCGTTTTGACAAAAACCCTATAACTTTGCAATTTTTATTCCCACGACCGTGCCAATCCACCACGGCCATGGCCTACCCTACCCACCATGGCCGTGGTACCCCACCACGGTCGTGCTACTCACAAAATCCAGCCACTTTTTCACTACTTTCCCCATTTTGCCCCTAACTTAACCCTAGACCCCCTAGATCACTATATAAGCCCTAGTGGCGGCTGGGGGTCGAGGGCTGGCTACCTTCCACCCCTTCCTAGCTCCCCAAATCGCCACCCACTCCATTCCACTCCATATCCACCTCAAATCCACTCCATTTCAACATTTCCACCACATAACCCCCCATATCTAAGCCTTCCATCCACTTCCTTTCATCATTCCACATCATTTCATCCTTGGAGGAGGGAGGAGGACGTCCTACAGCTGCTAGAGAGGAAGATCTCTTCATCTACACTGAGCTCCATGGCTTCTACCTCTTTCTTCTCTCTTTTTGTATTTTCCATTTCTATGAGTAGCTAGGCCCCTGTGGGTGGGCTGTTTGGGGGAAATTATGTTAATTTGATACCATGTTGGGGGAAAATGACATGTAAACGTTTTAATTCCATTTTTTAATGATTATATTCTATTTGCATCTCATTCTCCATGAATTGCTTGTTGGTTTGTGTGTGAAATCACCCAGGAATTTAGGCAAATTGCTTATATGTGTGAATTTTGGGATTTTCCCCTAGGTCCAATTCTTGGATCCCTAGGTTGCCTCCCATCTTCCTACATCCTAATCAATATCCCTAAACCTAAATGAGAGATCTAAGTAGCTAGATTAGATGATTCTAGTGCAATTAGCATGGAGCCTTCTCAAGGCTAGAATGTGGGGGAATTGGGGTCCAAAACCCTAATCTCACCTCCCCATTACAACCCTCGGCCCCTAATTGCCCTAGGAATGCCTAATCTAGAAACCTAGACTTGATTAGACTCTAATTCAATTGAACCTAATCCCTAGCCCAATTGAGCCTCGTAAGGGTAGTAGGGGGGTGTTAGGGACTAGTTCCCCTATACACAACCTAGCATATCCATGGCCAGTTAGTAGCTTAGGTTAATCCATTAGACTCTAACTTGTTGTTTGGTGTGGATAATCTAAATGGAATCATAATGTTCACATGTCATCCCCCAACTTAAGTGATAAGTTCATACCCCTAAACAGCCCACACATCTCTTTACTTCTTAAAACCCTAGTTTTGTGCTTGCTTAGCTTAGTTAGTTCTTTTCTTGCTTAGTTAGCTGCTTGCCTTGTTCTTGCCTTGCTCATGTTAGTTTAGTTCTTTAATTGCACTTCTTCTCTCTTGCTTGCCTTAGTGTAACTTTCCTTTTCATACCTAGCTTAGTCTTTCCTTGCTTGCTTAGTCTTAATCTAACCTAGGGTTAACATAGATTTCATTCTTGCCTTTAATTCCTCATTTGTTCATAGTAGTTTAACAATCAAAATCCCTATTAAACCCTTAACCCTAGTCTCCGTAGTAGGAACCTAGCTAAACTAACCTAGCTCTAGTGCCCCCTCTTTTCCCTGTGGATCGACCCTTTACTTTCCACCTTCCTATACTACGACACAACCTCATGCGCTAGCGGGTGTAGTGTTTTAGTAGAAGTAGGTGTGCTAGTTAGATTTATAAATTTTGAAAGAAAAATCCCATGTCGTGTGTTCCGACCTCATGGGGTGCATCTAGTCCAGTCAAATCGGCAAGTGTGTTGCACCTCTAGCGGAATCGCACCAACCACAAAGGGATTAAAAAATGTAGTAAGCTGCAATATTAATATTTTTTGGCTACCACATGCAACAAAAACCCAATAGTTGGACATAACATAATTTGATCAACACAAAATATAAATTACAATCTAAGAATAATGCACTCAGTTTAACATGGAATGTGCTATTGACCTCTAAACTACTAGGGTTCATGATGATCATAGAAATAATTAATGAGAATTAGGATATCATATGATATCGCTTAAATAAAATAATTAATGTTTACAAATAATGTAATCAAGAACATATTTTTCATAAAGAAATCTCAGGACACATTTTCCTTTCTTCAAGAAGAATAGACAATTAAAAAAATAATTACAAGATACAAAATAGAAATACCAATACCATATATGATGTGAAGACATCAAAACATCACATGTCATGTTTACATTAGGTTATTTCCCTTAGAATTGACATTTTTTGGAAATAGATTAACATATGTAAGAGTTGGAATAGATAAAAACAATGATGGAGGAAGCACATAAATGTCAACATCTGGACAAATAATGTTCCTAAACATAACAAAATGTACAAAAATGACATCGAGTATAAAAAATCATAGAATGTAATAGTTCATGTACCGCCAACTCAACAAAATAATATGGGGAGTAGGTTATCATGAGAAATGGCTCAACACCATCAATTGGTACCAACAGTAATAAGTTACTTGTATATAAAGTGATCTTGATTTATAAACAAACACATGCTACATCTAGATGCAATACAAACAATGAATGGATTGTTCATTATAGGGAAATGTATTTCATAATATTTTCATAAAAATTATCAAAACAATTGATTAATTGGATTAAAACTACTAAATAGTTGGTCAAGAAATCATTGGACAATGTCAGTTAAATTTTATAAAAAAAGCACAAATCATTTGTCCTGCCATACACATAACGTGACACCGAATTAGATGAAGAATGTAATGGAATTCATTCAATGAAAAATCAAGAGAACAACCAATTATTTAGAAGAAAACAAAATGAATTTAGGTGAATAAAAAGTAAAAGGTAACACTGTCCTAATGGAAAATCTTGCCCCTAAGTCACCTTACTAGTCTGAACCAAGAATAAATCTTGAATTGGTGAAGCACAAGGCTCACACTAAGGGCAAAACATGATCCTAAAAATAAACACTACCCCTATAAGTTATCAACATAAGATAAAGTAACTGTGAAATGGTGTATGCGTATACAACTTAATTACTACCAATAAATAGTTATATATGAGTCTTGGTACCTATAAAAAGATAGATAAATACATACCCAAATAAAAACACCACATCTAGAAGCAAGAGAGAAGTAAGTCACAATGTTTGAAAATAGGAACACATTTCAGCAACAACAACTAAACCAAAAATTGATTGGAACTATAATCAAAATAAATACATTAGAGTGAACTAACTTAGTAAGGAATCACACACGACTTGGGACTGGTCTTCTTGTCCTACTTGTGGTACAAGCTTGATGACAATGAGGAGTTGGAGTAGGAGAGGTCATACTTGGGATCAAATGATGTATATGGAGGGAGTGTCAAAGCAAAGAAAATGTTGGCCATGAAGGCGTTTATCCCAAATACTATTTAGAAATCAAACTCAATTGATAATATTTCACATAAGGCAAAAGTATCACAAGTTTGGATTTAAATAATATAGTTGTGCCTCATCAAAGGAAGGTGGAAGTGACGATACAATGGGGAAAATGGGAACAAGCAGAGGGGAATAAATGTACCTCACGATTCTCTCAAAATTGGCACATGATGAAAGAGGTGAAACCCCAGACTCCCTTAATCCTACATAAGGGAAGTGTCTTTTGCAATAACTATACCTTATATTGCTGCGGAGACCATTATGCATGACTAATGACATAGAAAAATGTCAAAGTAAGCGTAGCACTACATGAGTAACATAGTCTCAATACAATGTTGATGTGTCTTGGAGAAGGAAGGGAAATGAGAATATTGGGGGTGCCAAGACAGATTGTTGGGGAGTGTCAAGATGGAAGTGCTAAGATTGATTCCAAAAAAATTAAGTATGGCACCATGCCAGTCGGATTAGAACTAAATACTTGATTCTTCTTAAATATTTACAGTTTTAAGCCAAAAATTGGGATTCTTTCAAGGATAATAGGATGGTGTAATACCATTTTAAGGTAGTTTTCCCAAAGCACAAATTAGCATGAACTATGACTCAACTAGTCCAGGTTGGTGCAAAATGATAGTCCATAAGCTAATTTCAGTCATGTGTCAAACATAGGCTTAGGGTTTAAGCAGACATGTCAAATTGGAATAAAATCCATGAGCAATCATGTTTCAACCCATTTAAGTTGGGTTTGGATATTTTTCACCTGCTAAAAATAACCCAAACTCAAACCCACCATTCTAGTTAGTGAGTTTCATGGGTGACCCACATGCACCCATGAGTCACCCTCTTAAGAAAATAGTTTCATTAAAATAAATACAATGACCAATATATATAATCTATTATTATGATGCTAAGTGCCAAAGTTGTTTCCTTCCTGATGTGTTGAGCACGTGCCTCCAATTGGAAACTTTCTCATCTGTGCATGCGAGTGTTCCACTTCAACGAAAATTAACCCTATTTTTATCTTCTGGAATCCCTTTGATCCTTGAAATATTGGTAATCACCTCTAAAATAGTGAGAACTACTACCTAATATCTTACACCGCCTCTCCTATGACATCCCTCAAGAGACAACTGCACCATGAGACCTTGGATCTCTCAGCAATTCCACTGAATCGAAGTTTGATAAATCTGGGATTAGACATTTTTGTTTTCCATGAAGATTGGTCCTTGACATACTAAGCGCCAAGGCTCATTTTGGTCCTAATGTGTTGAGCACATGCCTCCAACAGGAAACTTTCTTGTCTATGCACGCGAGCTTTCCGCTTCAATGATATTTAACCCTATTTTTATCTTTTACAAGCCACTTGATCTCTGAAATCTTGGTTAATCACCTCTAAAATAGTGTGAATTGGTGCCTAATACCTCCTTTTTCCTCACATATGACGCCCTTCAAGCGATAACTTCACCATGAGACCTTGCATTTCTCAAAAATTCCACACAAATTGATGTTTGTTGTTGAGAAATCTGCGGTTGGACCTTTTAGTTCGCCATGAGGATTGGTCCTTTCCGCTCTATATGCTCCTACTCTGACTCCTAAATGGAAAGATCAAGTTTTGGGGTCACTTTTGAGTGACCACCAAGAACAAACTACATGTCCATGACGTCAACGTCAAGTTGATTGTTGGAAAAAAGGAAAAGGATTTTAGCTCATACCCTAGTTGGATTTAGACTTGAGTATGATTGTCTTGTGCTACCAATCCTAATAGGAGTCAAGCATAAAATGGAAAGAATATGTTTCCTATGTGTAACATGGTATTGATTTAGGAATTAGAGTATGATTCCTAGTTGCAACCACATACCATGGAGGCCTATAAATAGAGGCCCTAGGGAAGGCCATTGAGACACCCCACTAGTTGAGGTGTGATCCCACCAGTTACTTGTTGTTTCCTTCTATGGTAGAAGAGTAAAAAAAGAACAACTTGAGGAGCTCTCTTAGTAAATAATAGAGGGTCAGGGACTTTGCCTTAAAGCAAAGTAGCGGCTGACAATCAGTGACACATTGGGTGTATGATAGAGCATCTCTCTATGGTTGATAATAGACAGCCAACAACTTTGCCTTGAAGAAAAGTAGAGATTGACGGTTATCGATATAGTATTTTCATAGTAGAAACGGTATGACCTAGTCAGCAGTCACAGTGGCGTCGAGCGGTCCCCAGCAATGACAATGATGTTGTGAGGAGATCATGTATAAAGGGAGGTTTTGTAACATTGGGTGTAATTTTCATCTTCCTCAGCTTTGTTCTTGTGAGGGGAGGGCTACCCGGATTTAGGAGTAATTAAATTTGGATGGTATGAGTTGTAATCTTTATTACATAGTGATTTTTGGCTATTATTGGCCCGTGGTTTTTCTCTTTTTTTCTTGAAGATAGTTTTCCATGTTAAATCTAGTGTTTCTTCTTTGAGTTTACACATTTGTTAGTAACGCTTCCTCAACAAGTTTTCATCAAATCTGAGACTGTATCAATACAACATCCCCATGAAGTGGTATTAGAGCATAGGTTGTAGATATTGATTCATAAGGGGAAGGGTGAGGATGTGATGATGATAATATTGACAAGTACAAATTCGTTGATTTGAAAGCCCAATATGGAGGATATTCTCTATTGCAAAGATATGTATGATCTGATAGAGGGACATAAGGCAGAGAGTATGCATGATGTGGACTAGAAGAAATTAAATAGGAAGACCATCAGAACAGTACAAAAGTGGCTCGACATTTTCATGCTCCATCATGTCTCAGAAGAGACCAATGTCAAAGCTTTATGGGAGAAGCTCAAGAAATTATATGAACATATGATTGCCACAAATAAAGTTTTCTTGAATAGAAAGTTGGTGAACCTCAAGTACCATAACAATACAAGCACCGTCGAGCGTATGAATGAATTTTAAATCTTTTTAAATCAATTGGGATCTATGAAGATGATTCTTGATGATGTACTCTAGGCTCTACTTCTTCTAGGATCATTACCTGACATTTGGGAGAGGCTCATAGTGACAGTTAGAAATTATCCACGGGAAGGCAAGTTGATACTTGACCAAGTGAAGAGTAGTCTATTGAATGAAGAGACTCGATGATGAGCCTTAGGTAACAGTGGATCAAAGGTGAGCTTCATAGAGATCTAGGGGCATTTATAGAGAGAGAGACTATGGAAGATCCAAGAGCCGCGGTGAGTCCCAGGATCATGGGAAGTCTCGTGGTATCTAACTCGAAGAGTATTAGAGGGTGGTTTTATTGCGGCAAGCCAGGTCATTTCAAATGTGATTGTAAGGTTTAGAAAAAGAAACATGGGTCTGAAAGCTAAAGATAATCAAGTTGATGACAAAAATACTACAATGGAAATCTCAAATGAAAGGGACGATGGATGATGATGTGGTCATAATAGTCCAAGATTAGTGTTTGCATGCTAAGGATGATGATTCTGAGTGGGTGGTGTATATATTGTGGTTTCATATTGTGCTTCACTGAGTAAGGAATTCTTCACTTCATACATGAGGGGAGACTTTGGGAGGGTAAACATGAGAAATTCTAGCTTCTCTAGAATTATCAGAATTGGATACATTTGCGTTCAAATAAGTGTCAGTTGCACACTCACACTGAAGGATGTTTGTTATGTTCTAGAGTTGCGGCTGAGTTTGATATCTGGTTCATTTTTTGATAGAGAAGGTTTTCATCTAGATTTTGGCGGTGATGATGTAAGATTACCAAGGGAGCTTTGGTTATTGTATGGGTCAAATTATGTTGCACATTGTACAAGATCCAACTTAAGGTGCTCAAAGTCATCCATATATATGCAGGTAAGGTCAGGAAACAGATCTAAGGCATAGACGTCGAGGACACTTAAGCGAGAATGGCTTGAATCTTTTATCCAACAAGATATTTATTTCTTGTGGGAAAGGTACTAGTCTTAGTTCATGTGATTCATGCCATATAGGAACGCATCGACACGTTTCTTTCTAGACAAGATCAAAGGTGAAGTCACAACTTCTACAGTTGGTTCATTCAGATGTTTACAGTCTATTTGAGGTAGCTTCAGTAGGTGGCAATAGATATTTTGTCACATTCATTGATGATGCATTTAGGAAGTTGTGGCCCTACTTGCTGAAGACCAAGGATCATGTCTTTTAGTGATTCTAGAAATTTCATGCCATGGTGGAGCAGGAGACTGAGAAAAAGCTGAAGTGTCTCCGCACGGACAATGGAGGAGAGTACACCTCAAAGGAGTTCCAAGATTACAATGCGCAACATGGAATACTGTATAAAACGAAAGAGCCAGGTACACCACAACACAATGGTACAATTGAGAGGTTGAATTGTACCATAGTGGAGAAAGTTAGATGCATGTTGAAGACAACAAAGTTCCCAAATAAATTCTAGGGCTAGGCAGTGCATATTGCCTTCTATTTGATTAATCGATCTCCATCAGTTCTTTCGGGGTTTGATATACCTAAGAAGTTATGGACATGAAAGGATGCTTCTTATGTTCATTTGTGAGTGTTTGGGTGCAAGGTTTATGCACATGTTCTAAAGGAAAATAGGCAAAAGTTGGATGATAAAGTGGTGCCATTTATCTTTCTTGACCATGGAGATCAGCAGTTTGGATATAGGTTATGGGACCCTATGAAAAAGACCATGAGAAGACATAGAGATGTGACATTCTATAACAATCAAATAGTTATAGAGCCTAAGAGTGATGATGCAGAGGTTGCAGGATCTGTTGATAGTTCTTCTTATGATGAGTATGAGGATGCTTCATCTTCTTCACAAGTGTAGTCTTTAGATGATGAAGAAGAATAGCATGATCACCTTAAGAAGCGGAGTGATATCACAACAAGTTCTCCTATTTCAGATACACAAATGAGTGGTTCAAACTCACAGTCAGAGACATCTAGGAAGGGGGAGAAAGATCATCACTAACTAGAGTCCTCAAGACAATAATGGAGGAAGTTTGACAAAGTTTGTCATCCTTCATCCAGATATTTGATATTTCAGTATATTTTCCCTTTTTTATCAGGGGGATCCAGAGACTTATCATGAGGCACAAACTCATAGAGATAGAGCACAATGGCATCAGGTGATGTAGGAGGATATATCTTCTTTCCAAAAAAATGATACATATGAGTTTGTGGCACCTCCCAAGGGCCTGAGAGCACTATAGAACAAGTGGTTCTATAGGAGGAATAAAGATGAAACCAACAAGGATATCAGATATAAAGATAGACTAGTTATCATGGGCTTCAATCAAAGATCAGGGGAGTATCATCAAAGGATTTTTGAGGCTTGGTAGAGAAGGTCAGAAATAAGGTTTTTATACAGGATGGCTTTAATTACAAGTCAGGGGAGCCAGCAAAGTTCCATGTTCAGGCATGGAGAGAGAAGCGGTGTTGTCAGGATACTTCTTCTCAATTGCTTGGGAACAAAGTGAAGTCATTATGGGACGTCAAGATGATGGATGAAAATGAAAGAATATCGACATGTCTGAGAAGAATGGATCCATCACATGTGCTTATGGGGTCCACCAACTACTTAGGATGATCGTTGGAGACTATATCTCCCTCATGGGTAGGAGGGGGAGATTGTTGGAAAAAGGAAAAGGATTCTGACCCATGTCCTAGTTGGATTTGAACATGAGTATGAGTTGGCATGTGCTACAAATTCTAATAGGATTCAAATCTAAAAGGTAAATAATTTGGATTCCTATGTGCAACATGGTATTGGATTAGGAATTGAAGTAGGATTCTTAGTTGCAACGAAATGCCATGGATACCTATAAATAGAGGCCCTAGGGAAGGCTATTGCAACATCCCACCGATTGAAGTGTGATCCCTCCAATTGCTTGTTTGTGCCTTCTGTTGAAGAAGAGTTGAAAAATAAGAACAATTGGACAAGCTCTCTTGGTTGATAAGAGATGGTCAATGACTTTACACTGAAGCCAAGTAATATATGACAGTCGATGACACAATGGGTATACTGACATAGCAGTTCTCTTGGTTGATAAGTGATAGCCAATGGAATTTCCTTGAAGCAAAGTAGTGGTTGATGATTACAGACACGGTAGCAACGGTCTGACCCAGTCAACAGTTGCAGCGGCATCAAGTGGTGCCCGGCAACGACAACGGTGTTGTGAGAAAATTAAGTAAAGAGGGAAGTTTTGTACACATTTTTTGTGATTCTCTTTTTCTTCAACTTTGTTCTTGTGTGGGGAGGACCACTTGTATTTCACTAGCACAACGATCATCATGGTCTATGAACTTTTCATTAGTCCACGGTTATTCCATCATCATTATTCGTGCTTAGTAGTTCTTGTTATCTGATGTGTTTAGTCCACAGTTATAAGTACAAAATTCCCTTTCTTCTTAACTTTTACAGCTATGGCCGATTAATTGTCATTGTTTCATTTGCAGGTCCATCCAAAACCACTTCACACCTGTCTATCCATCGCTTCCTCTCCCTCCCGAAATCCCTACGCGCTGTCCAGCCACAACCCATAAATAAAATCCATCCTTTCACCTATTCACACAAGCAAAGATCCCCATACATGAGCACTGCTTGGACACCAGTGGTACTCATCTATCTCTGCTTCTAGACCGAAGGATGGCAATGAGGATGAAAATGCACATAGAAAGTTCCAGAACAAATTTGAAAGTACCAGAAGGTCCATCCGCCTAGACGTAGGAGGTGGCCATATTTTCTTTGGAGCCTTCGAGGTACTTGTCTTCTAGGGGCTTGAAATGTATTTTCTAGTAAATTCTATAAACCTTTCTCAGCCATACTTGGTCCCTCTCCCCTTTTAATCCATGAATAACTACCACTAGGGATCATCTAACGCCCGATTATACCTGGAACATGACATGGCACAATGCGTCTTTGGAGTATTTAATTTGATGTTTCTTGGACTTGGTATTGTCTCCTAAAAGAATCTATTTTCAGGTAGGCCATTTCCTCACTCCTACGTAACAAGTCAGTGGTCAAGCAATATTTTGATCTTTACATGTACTCGGAAATGTTATTTACTTTATCTCATAGTTGTTTATCTATCCAATTTTTGGTTTCAAAATAGACACGTAGGAGAAGTCATGATTTTGGAGTTTTTTATCTGAAAATATTATGTCTATTATTCAAAATATAGACTTTTGTTGCTTTCTGCTAAATTCTTATACTGTTATTCAGTGTTTTTCTTCCAAAATATGTTTATTACATTGCCTCTCTCATGACGGTTCTCTGCTTCAATGTTCATAGTATCAATCTAGAAAAACTAGGATGCTTACTTTCTCTATTGTGTTCCTTCATTGTATCATGTTATTATTCTGTGTCCAACACTCCCTTGGTTTCTAAAATATTGATTATCATTGGATTAATCCACCAAGTGTCATGGCACAAATCTTCTTTTGTTGTCCTCTCTATTGTATGAAATATTTTAATTATCTAACATCAACAAAGTAAACCTTGGATTGGCTATTAAAAAAATGAGATTTACTCAAAACTATATAATTTTTTATGGCACTTGTTCTATCTAACTATTTTGAACAAACATGGAGGAAGGGGGGACAAGGACATGAGGAAGAAAGACTCTGTATAAAAGGTTTTTGTAGGGTCGGGTAGTGTGTATATGATCCCATATAATACAAAATATACTTTTACAGAAAAAAAACATACATTTTTTCTACAAGTGGTACTTTTTCTCCTCTACATATGTAAGTAATTACCAAATATATAATTTTAGTTCCTACATCTAGCAACTTTCAGAATGATTGATATTTTTTGGAAGTATACACATTGTCGATATTGTTGATCTGTTAATTTCACACGCCACTATCCTAAGACTCTGTTTAGACCATAATTTTAAATAAGAATGCACAATTATTTGATGTCTAGAGCTTAAAATATTTTACAAATTTATTGGTATAAGCCTGATAAGTAGTTATGTACTCACAATACGACACTGATTCAAACCAAAAAGTTAGGAAGAAAATTATAATTTAAAGTTCATAAATGATTATTATAATCAAATTTCACCATCTTTGACCATAAATGTTTATCATAATATACTAATATTTATCGATCAATATTCATATAAGACCTTCACATATGCCCATATAATTTTGTTACCAATTATAAACAAGTAGTTTTTGTATTCCTAGTTATACTTGGACTTATTATTTTTGTATGTTCTTTGATGTTTTTTTGTGTGTAAATTTTTTTAATAGTTATATAAAATATCTATGATGTATTTTTTATTTATTTTACTTCATAAACCAACACATTATGACCTTTATTTATCCTCTAAGTTTTGTCCAAGGGCAACATAGACCATCAAGTGAAGCTAATTGTTATAAGAAAAATGATTTTTTCTACTAGATATATAAACATGATGTATTCTTTATTTCTCAAATGTGATATCCAGTGAATCGTCAAGTTTAAGTTAATTCAAAAAAGAAAAATGCATACCTAGAGTAAACCTTGTAAAATATGAAAGTACTTACTTAGAGTTAAAAGAAGTGCATTCTATCAATGTATGTTCATTTTCATTATATAAATTGTAGGAAATGACAAGATACAAGTCAATGCCTCGACATAATTTACAAAAAATGGGCAAGATAGACCATCAAGTTGAGGTAAGTGTTACAAGCAAAATGACGTTTTCTACTAGATATATAGATATGATGTATTCTTTGTTTCTCAAATGTGATATCTGTTGACCTAGGTGTCGCACATTGCCCATATTTTGATAATGACTTAACCATTCCATTCATATGTATCTAACAAATCTATTTGAGATCATTGCAGATATTAGATACAAGAAAAGAATCTCCTTTATCTCCAAAGCTACTCTTCCGGCACATGCAAAACATGTGACTTTTAACCGCTTTGTAATATAGCCCTTAGAGGCTTAGAACATTTTATGTAATCACTCATAATCATGTTTTGCATTGTATCTAAGATGGATAAAATGATTGGGACTCAAAAATCCATCGTTTGTACAGTTTATGAAAATTCCAAAATACCCTTAACAGGGATTTTGTCGGCCGAATTACAAACTCGGCCGATCCATATATTCTGGAATTTTCTGGGCTGTCGGTCGAGTTTCCAACTCAGCCGACCCCTGTTCGGTCGAGTTTCAATGGTAGGAAACTCGGCCGATCCACTGGTTGGTCAAGACTGAAGGTCGACCGATCGGTCGAGTTTCCCCATGGAAACTCGGCCGACAGTCTGCCTCTCAGACTTGTCGCCTAGTGTGTCGGCCGAGTTGCCTTTAATGAAACTCGGCCGATCGAACTGTACTGGAATGCAGAAAAAGCAATTCCAACCGTTGGAGGAGTTGGTGGGACTCAAAATAGATCCGTTGCAAGTTGTAAAACGGCTAGTTTGTGCCACTTAACTCACCCAACCTCAAAGGGACACCCTCAACTATAAATAGGACCTCTTGGACTTCATTCCAAGGTTGCTCATTCACATATGCTTGGTCCTAGCCTTAGTTGAGTGGTTTCTAATCCTTTGAGCCCCTTTCTCTCTCTACCTTCAAAGCAAATTCGTGAGTATGAGTGAGTTAGGATCCCATGTATGAGAGCTATCATTTGTAATCTTGTAAAGCTCTCCTTTCCACTTCTCCCATCTCCATTCTCTATGAAGATTGATTGAAGTTTCTTCTCCGAGTGAAAGAGAAGAAGGTTGCTGTTCTTCCCCAAGTGAAGGAGAAGAAGGCTAGCGGCTCCAGGCCTCCGAGTGAAGGAGGAAGGTGCTAAAGCTCTCCAAGAGAAGGAGAGGTGCAAGGCAAAGCTCAAGCAAGATGGGTAATTCCTGCAAGGCCGAAGACTAGAGCAAGAGTAGGTAAGTCCTTTGAAGAAGGCTGAAGACTACTTGCTTGGTGGGTAAGTCCTTGGTGAGGTAGAAGATCTTGGCTTGATATATAAGTCCTTGGATGGTTGGTTGTTGTAGCTTGTAATCTTATTGTGTGATATATATATAAGAGAACCAAGTTACAAATCCTAGAGCCTAACCAACTCTAGGTAGTGGACTGACATTGCTCCTAAGTTTAGGACATGGAACCACTCTAAACCACCTGTCCAAGTGTATGCTTTCCTTGTCTCTTATCCTTGCTTTGTATGCTAGTTTAGGACAACAAATTGCTGTTTTGAATTAAGTTCTGCACTTAATATAATTTGGTGGTCTAATCACTTTTGTGAAGTTTGTGAAGCTCTATTCAACCCCCCCTTCTAGAGCCCATTGATCCAACAAGTGGTATCAGAGCAGGTCTTCTCCAAGCTACTTCAACAAGTAGGAGAAGATGGGCGATTCAGCTCTTGGGTCACTCAATCTTGAGGGAAGCTACTCCACGAGACCCCCGGTCTTCGACGGCACAAACTTCCTATATTGGAAGAGAAGGATGCAATTCTACATCCAAGGCGTGAGCTACGAGATGTGGAAGATAGTCCATCTCAAGTATGAAGAGCCGAAGGGGAACATCACCACGTGGACGGAAGATGAGATGAAGCGTGCTCAACTCAATGCTAAAGCTGTGAGCATCATCTACGCCGCCCTTTCACCATCGGAGTTCAACCGCATCTCTTCTTGGGACACGGCGCATGAGATTTGGCATAAGTTGTGTGTCACCTATGAAGGGACGGAGCAAGTCAAGGAGGCCAAGGTCTATATGCTCGGCGGCCTACTTGAGAACTTCAAGATGGGGAAGAATGAAAGAGTTGCGGACATGTACACAAGGTTGAATGTCATCTTGAACAGTCTTGCAGCCCTTGGAAGTGTCATGGATAGAGGTACCATCAATGCAAAGATCTTGAGATCTCTTCCAAAGAGATGGGAGCCAAAGGTCACTTCAATTGAAGAAGTCTACAAGCTGAGCGAGTTGTCAACCGAGGAGCTGGTTGGTAATCTCCAAGCACATGAACCAAGGCTCGACAAGCAAGAGGAAGAGGAGAAAAGAGAAGAGAAGGAGTCCAAGAAGATGAAGGACACAGCCTTCAAAGCTCAAGTTGAAGAAATGATGCGGCAACAACAACTTTCCATGAAGTCTCCCTGCCCTTCCTCAAGCGAAGATGAAGGTGCAAATGATCATGAAGCCAACTATTCAAAAGGAAGACACTTCAAAGGCAAACCATCATCCTCCACTCCTAGATGCTACGAGTGTGGTCAAAAGGGCCACTACAAGAATGACTGCCCAAAAGCCAAGAAGGGCTATCATAAGAGCAGCCACAAGAAGGATGACAAATACAAAAGAGAAGCCAAGTACAAGAAGAAGAACAAGAAGGAGAGAAGACCCAAAGATGCAGCTCATGCGGCATGGGAGGAGTCCTCTACTTCAAGTTCCTCAAGCTCCGAGGATGGTGAATGTCACCTTGCACTTATGGCTTCTACTAGTGAAGAAGTAATTGAGGTAAGTGAGGTAAGTAAGGTAAGTGACGAAAGTTTACTTGATTTATCTAAGGAAACCCTCATTGAAATGCTTAATGATTGTCAATCATCTTTTGCTAAATGTAAGGCTAAAAGAAAAAGATTAGGAAAGATAGTTGATGATCTCTATGCCAAGATTGACATTCTAGATCAAAATGAGAAATTACATCTTGATAGCATAGATTCTTTACAAGGGCAATTTCTAGACCTTGAACTTCAATATAATGGAGTAGAGGTTGAGAATGGTACTTATCTTAAAACTATTGAAAATCTTAAGATAGAGAACCAAAATTGCCTAGATGAGCTAGATGTTCTAAAAACTGAAAATGTTGAACTTAAGCTTATTGATGATGCTAGGAGAGATGAAGTGTATGCTTATCAAAGGGAAATTGTAGTCCTTAAATCTGAAAATGCTAAACTTCTTGTACAAACAAATGATTTATCTTCTAGACCTATCTTGCCTAGAAATGAAGTTGCAAACTTAACTCTTGAAAAAGACTCTCTTCTTACTAAAGCCCTCTGTCTTGAGGCCGACCTGTTGCATGCTAGAGAAGATCTTGCTAGTTTATCTACTACCATTACAAATCTTAGTGATGATAATGCTAAATTAAGATCTACTTTGCAAAGGTTTCTTTCGGGTAAGAAGTCTCTAAATGATGTTCTAGAGCACTCTACCAAACAAGTTGGTACTAGTGGTCTAGGATACAATGCGACTACTCCAAAAGGTAAGAAGAAGAAAAAGGGTAAGAAGAAGAGTGTGGAAACTCCAATTTTCAATGGAGAGTCTTCCGGCTCTAAAAATCCCATGGTATGTATGCATTGCAAATGTGATGATCATTATTCTACCTATTGTCCTTACAAGCCTAAGGGGACCAACCCAAATATGAAATGGGTCCCCAAGCTAACCCCGGACCCCAAAGTTTGAGTTGGGTTCCGACATCCTCTTTTCTTGCAGGTCACAAAGAAATGGATTGTTGATAGTGGCTGCTCTAAGCACATGACTGGAGAAATCAGCCATTTCAACAAATTTGTGAAGAAGAAAGGAGGATCGGTAACCTTTGGGGACAACAAAAAGGGTAAGGTTATAGGTGAGGGTGATGTAGGTAATGATTTGTGCATTAAAAATGTTTTGCTTGTTGATGGCCTACATCACAACTTAATCAGTGTTAGCCAATTATGTGATAATGGTTATCTTGTGCTCTTTACTTCCTTAGAATGCTTGCTTCTAGATTCCCTGTCCTATAATGTCATATATAAGGGAACTAGAAATGGTAATCTATATGTGATTGTTCTTGATGCTTTAAAGCCCATACTAAATAGATGCTTAGTCGTGGATAAAAACGATCTTTCGCTTTGGCATCGACGTTTGGGTCATGTGAACTTGCATCAAATGAAGAAACTGAACAAAAAGGACTTGGTTCGAGGACTTCCCAAATTGGATTTTGAAAAGGATGAGGAATGTCAACCTTGTACTCAAGGGAAACAAACCAAAGCCTCCTTCAAATCCAAAGGAGTCATGAGTACCAAGAGAGTTCTAGAGCTTCTTCATATTGATCTTTTCGGACCTATGAGAACACAAACGCTTCGCGGCTCCAAGTATTGTCTTGTTATTGTCGATGATTTTTCTAGATTTACTTGGACTTTCTTTCTTGTTTCCAAAAGCGACACACTCGATGTTTTCTCGAGCTTTTGTAAACGAGTTGAAAACGAAGCTTCTTGTCATGTTGTTTCCATCCGTAGTGATCATGGGGGAGAGTTTGAAAATGATCTTTTTGAACGTTTTTGTGAAAAATCGGGTTATTCGCACAATTTCTCTTCTCCTCGCACACCCCAACAAAATGGAGTTGTTGAGAGGAAGAATAGATCGCTACAAGAGATGGCTAGGACCATGCTTCTTGAGTATGACACTCCTAAGAAGTTTTGGGCTGAAGCCGTTAGCACCTCATGTTTTGTGCAAAACCGAGTTTTCACTCATCCGACTTTTAAGAAAACCCCCTATGAACTATGGCGTGGTAGGAAGCCGTCAATTGATTTCTTTCATGTGTTTGGATGTCCATGTTTTGTTTTGAACACCAAGGACTCTCTCGACAAGTTTGATCCGAAATCCTACAAGGCTTTCTTCCTAGGCTATAGCACTACTAGCAGGGCTTTTAGAGTGTTTAACATTGAACTATCTAAAATAGAAGAATCTATAAATGTTAAATTTATTGAAACTAACCCTGGTATTGGCAAGCATTTGGGTGATGATGATGTTGCAGATGAAATCATTCCTATCTTAAAAGAGCTCAACATCAAAGACAAAGGCAAGCAGGTTGAAGAAGAAGAAAAGGAAGAAGAAAGGAAGGATCCCACTCCCCGCTTTGCAAAGAATCACCCCAAGGAGTTGATCATTGGCAACCCGTTTGAAAGAGTGAGGACACGAGCTGCACACAACAAAGAACAAGCAGACAGTGCCCTCATCTCTCAACTGGAGCCAAAGAACATCAAAGAGGCCCTTGGCGATGATGAGTGGATCCTTGCCATGCACGAAGAGCTTGAGCAGTTCGAGAAGAACCGTGTGTGGACCTTAGTGCCAAGACCAAATGATAGAAAGATCATTGGTACCAAATGGGTCTACCGCAACAAGCTTGATGAGCAAGGAAAAGTGGTAAGGAACAAAGCAAGGTTAGTAGCACAAGGTTACAATCAACAAGAAGGTATTGATTTTGATGAAACCTATGCTCCTGTTGCTAGATTAGAATCTATTCGTATGCTACTTGCCTTTGCTAGTTATAAAAATTTCTTGCTTTATCAAATGGATGTTAAAAGTGCGTTTTTAAATGGTACAATCGAGGAGGAAGTATATGTTGCTCAACCTCCAGGCTTTGAAAATGATAAGTTACCCAATCATGTCTACTTCTTGCAAAAAGCTCTCTACGGACTCAAACAAGCACCTCGAGCTTGGTATGAGAAACTAAAGAACTTTTTGTTAGATAACGGGTATATCATGGGCAAAGTTGATTGTACTTTGTTTCTAAAGCACACTTCTACCCATTTTCTCATAATTCAAATATATGTTGATGATATTATATTTGGCGGAACTGACCTTGATCTTTGCAAAGAGTTTGGTTCTCTTATGCAGAGTGAATTCGAGATGAGTATGATGGGTGAGCTGACCTTCTTCCTAGGCTTCCAAATCAAACAAACCAAGGAGGGTAACTTCATCAACCAAGGCAAATACACACTTGAACTTCTTTAACGCTTTGGGATGGAGAACACGAAGCCAATGGATACACCCATGTCAAACACTGCAAAACTTGACAAGGATGAAGAAGGTGAGAAGGTAGATGAGAAGCTCTATAGAGGTATGATCGGAAGTTTACTTTACTTAACTGCCTCTAGACCTGATATAATGTTTAGTGTTGGCTTGTGTGCCCGCTTTCAATCAAGCCCTAGGAAATCACATCTTATTGCTGTCAAGAGGATTTTGAGGTACTTAGCCAAAACTCCAAATTTTGGACTATGGTACCCTAAGTCAAGGGACTTTACTCTTGTAGCGTATAGTGATGATGACTACGCAGGTTGCTTGATTGATAGAAAGTGCACAAGTGGCACTTGCTTCCTCTTGGGACCATGCTTGGTGTCTTGGTTCTCCAAGAAACAGAGCACAGTGGCATTATCAACTACCGAAGCTGAATACATTGCAGCCGGAAGTTGTTGTGCCCAGGTCCTATGGATGAAGCAAATGCTCCAAGACTTTAACATTCATTTTGATGCTTCTCCTATTTACTGTGATAATACTAGTGCAATAAATCTTTCTTATAATCCAATATTGCATAGTAGAGCTAAACACATAGAAGTTCACCATCATTTTCTCCGTGATCACATTGTCAAAAAGGATATTTATATCACACATGTGGATACGGAAAATCAGTTGGCGGACATTTTCACTAAACCGCTTGCTAGAGAACAATTTAATTTTATTAGATCAAAATTGCTTATAACCTCTCTTGATGATGTTGAATTGCTCTCTAATTAGTTGGTTACATCTTATGTGTGTTGCTCTTGCTTATAAATGCTTTGTTTGCTCAAAATGCTTGTTTTTGATAAAATTTATCTTGTTTCTATCTCTTCTTCGGGCTTTTCTCGCAAATCGGGTTTTAATCGACAAATAGTACCCTATGATGATGGGAATGTGCCTAAATATGCTTAATATACAATCTAGTCCAACCAGAAAAATTGCTTTAGGTCATTTGAGGCTAGGACTAGAATCTAGGTTCTTCCCACATCAGGGATTCTGTCGGCCGAGTTGGAAACTCGGACGATCGGTCGGGGACAGGGCACCTGTGTGTTCTGTCGGCCGAGTTTCCTCTCCCTGGAACTCGGCCGATCGGCGGAAGACTGGTTTAATATATATAGGAATCGGCCGACTTGCTCCCTCTCAACTAGAGCAAAGTCGACCGAACCCTAGTCACCCAGCCCGACCCTTCTTCCCCTGGTGCTTCTCTCTCTCTCTCCGGCCGATTTTCTTCCCAAATCGACCTGTTCGTGTGTTCTTGCTGCTCTTGGCGTGCTGCCTGCTCTCTCTCTCCGTGTGGATCGGCTCCTTTCTCTCCGTTCTCCTCTCCAATGAGGTCCCAACGCCGGAAACGTGCCGTTCCCGCCCCTGCTCCTGCGGTGCCTCTTGCACCTAGGTATATGGTGTTTGATAATCTTTCTTTTGTTGACTATGCTGCTATTGCTCGCTACAAAGAGCTCCTTCCTCTCTCTCCCTTTCCTTTTCGAGCTCTTTATCAGCCCCATAGCTATCATGCCGACCTTTTCGAAGCTTGTCAACTCTTTCGCACACATCATCTTGAAGCTCTTAGTATTGAGGATGCCCGTTTTTATAACCTAAAATACAGCACCAAAGCTGTACGTCAATTCTACGCTAACTTGCGGTGGAATTATGACTCTTTGGTTCCCCCTTCGGACACCTCAATCGTTTTGACGTCTATGATTGCCGGCCAACCTTTCCATATTACTGAACGATCTTTCAATCTCTATCTCAATGGCAATGTTGGCACGGCGTCGTGGATTACCGATTACCCTGCTTATCTTGATCTCTTGTATCCCGAGGACGTCTATAAGACCATCGAGGTTGACTTGACCGATATTCATAAGTTTCTCAAGCAACCCGATTTTCCTTATAGAAAGAAGGGCACTCTGCCATCTTCTGCCCTGTCCTCTCCTCGTCGTGTTTTGGCGTTCGTTCTCAGTTGCAATGTCCATCCAAAGAAAAACCAAACGGACATCGCTGAGAACACAGCTATGATGATGTATCTGCTTTTGAACAACCAAGGAGTCAAATGGGCTCGTTACATCCTTCACCATATGACTTGTTTTGACTCGGGAAAGAACACCAAGGGCACGCATCTTCCATATCCTGCCCTAATTGGTGGACTTTTCCAGCATGCCACTGGAAAATCTCTCTTTTCCGATTTTCTCTACCGCCCCGATCGTAAAGGGGTTTATATCAGTGAGACCACTCTTCAGAAGAGTGTCCCTACCTCTGGTGCATCATCTTCTTCTGCTCCACCTCCACCTCCATCATCATCTGCTGCACCACCTCCTCCACCCTCCACAGCTGCACCACCTCCTGAGCCATCTTTCCGACCTCCTCCGCAGCCGGCTTTTGCTGACTTCCATGTCTCCAATGAGGCCCTCATGGGGTACCTCATGCATCAGCAAGCCTACAACATGCAGGTCCAGCAACATCACCATCAGGATCTGTGCCACATCATGTCATCCATGTCTTTGTCTTGCCCTCAGCCCTACCCCACCTATGAGCCCTACCCCGGTGGCGACTACGCTTCTTATGCGTATAGTCAGTTCTACCCACCTCCACCACCCTCTTCTTCCGCTGATCACTCTGCAGGTGGATACACTCACTCTTCTCCGGTTCTGGCGCTCCCAGGTGGCCGTTTGTCTGAGCTTCTGGCTCAATACACCTCTTCTGCTCCCCCTATTGAGGTTGCCTATGAGTTACATGCTCTAGGCATGTCTTGGGCCGAGCAGAGTGCGAGGTGGCCCGGGCGTGCTTTTGGTCCTCCAGACGAGGATATGGCTGACCAGGACGATGTTGAGACTGACGCTGATGAGGCTACTGCGACGGATGCCGAAGACGACGATGACGATGTCGATGCTGAAGACGAGGCTACACCAGCTGCTGCTCCTCCTTCAGATGATGGAGATGAGGACTACCAGCCCGACGAGGACATGGAGGCTGCCGTTGATGATGTTGACATCGATTAGTGTAGCTTAGAGTTGATGTGTCTAGTTTAGTCTCGGATGACCATGATATATTTTTTTTGGACTATGATTGTATTATTTACATTAGGCACATCATCTGAGTTGTACTATTGCTACTCCGTTTGTCCGTGTAGTTTTTGTCTTATGTTTGGTTTTGGAAACACTTGGTATGGCTTATCTTATAGTGTATTCCATATTTTGATGAATGACAGGTTTTTGCTTTAGTGCTTTATCTTGATATTTTATCTGTTTCTCTGTGTTTTGGTTGATTGAGTGTTTGGAGAAGACCTTGCTTTTATGCTCTTCTAACCCCCCTGCCTTTTTGAGATGACAAAGGGGGAGAAAGCTCTCAATCATATTATTTTTATTGCTTGTATGGTTCTTTTCTTGTCTATAAACTGAAATGCATCTAAACTTGTTTAGAATCATATAGTATCTATATATGCTATGTCTGCTTGTGTGTTAACTAACTATGCAGGAATGAGTAAGCATGAATTGAGGGGGAGCATTACAAATTGATCATATTTGCATCCCCTTGCAATTCCCTAAAGAAAATGTATATTTTTCACATTCTTTTCAATATGTTGAGGAATGGTTTGTCATTGTCAAAAAGGGGGAGAATGTTGACCTAGGTGTCGCACATTGCCCATATTTTGATAATGACTTAACTATTCCATTCATATGTATCTAACAAATCTATTTGAGATCATTGCAGATATTAGATACAAGAAAAGAATCTCCTTTATCTCCAAAGCTACTCTTCCGGCACATGCAAAACATGTGACTTTTAACCGCTTTGTAATATAGCCCTTAGAGGCTTAGAACATTTTATGTAATCACTCATAATCATGTTTTGCATTGTATCTAAGATGGATAAAATGATTGGGACTCAAAAATCCATCGTTTGTACAGTTTATGAAAATTCCAAAATACCCTTAACAGGGATTTTGTCGGCCGAATTACAAACTCGGCCGATCCATATATTCTGGAATTTTCTGGGCTGTCGGCCGAGTTTCCAACTCAGCCGACCCCTGTTCGGTCGAGTTTCAATGGTAGGAAACTCGGCCGATCCACTGGTTGGTCAAGACTGAAGGTCGACCGATCGGTCGAGTTTCCCCATGGAAACTCGGCCGATCCACTGGTTGGTCAAGACTGAAGGTCGACCGATCGGTCGAGTTTCCCCATGGAAACTCGGCCGACAGTCTGCCTCTCAGACTTGTCGCCTAGTGTGTCGGCCGAGTTGCCTTTAATGAAACTCGGCCGATCGAACTGTACTGGAATGCAGAAAAAGCAATTCCAACCGTTGGAGGAGTTGGTGGGACTCAAAATAGATCCGTTGCAAGTTGTAAAATGGCTAGTTTGTGCCACTTAACTCACCCAACCTCAAAGGGACACCCTCAACTATAAATAGGACCTCTTGGACTTCATTCCAAGGTTGCTCATTCACATATGCTTGGTCCTAGCCTTAGTTGAGTGGTTTCTAATCCTTTGAGCCCCTTTCTCTCTCTACCTTCAAAGCAAATTCGTGAGTATGAGTGAGTTAGGATCCCATGTATGAGAGCTATCATTTGTAATCTTGTAAAGCTCTCCTTTCCACTTCTCCCATCTCCATTCTCTATGAAGATTGATTGAAGTTTCTTCTCCGAGTGAAAGAGAAGAAGGTTGTTGTTCTTCCCCAAGTGAAGGAGAAGAAGGCTAGCGGCTCCAGGCCTCCGAGTGAAGGAGGAAGGTGCTAAAGCTCTCCAAGAGAAGGAGAGGTGCAAGGCAAAGCTCAAGCAAGATGGGTAATTCCTGCAAGGCCGAAGACTAGAGCAAGAGTAGGTAAGTCCTTTGAAGAAGGCTGAAGACTACTTGCTTGGTGGGTAAGTCCTTGGTGAGGTAGAAGATCTTGGCTTGATATATAAGTCCTTGGATGGTTGGTTGTTGTAGCTTGTAATCTTATTGTGTGATATATATATAAGAGAACCAAGTTACAAATCCTAGAGCCTAACCAACTCTAGGTAGTGGACTGACATTGCTCCTAAGTTTAGGACATGGAACCACTCTAAACCACCTGTCCAAGTGTATGCTTTCCTTGTCTCTTATCCTTGCTTTGTATGCTAGTTTAGGACAACAAATTGCTGTTTTGAATTAAGTTCTGCACTTAATATAATTTGGTGGTCTAATCACTTTTGTGAAGTTTGTGAAGCTCTATTCAACCCCCCCTTCTAGAGCCCATTGATCCAACAATATCTAGTGAATCATCAAGGCTAAGTATTCTCAAAAGAAAATTTCCGACCAAGAGCAAACCTTGCACACATGAAAGGTACTTACTTAGAGTTAAAAGAAGTATGTTATATTAATGTATCATTTTTGTTATATAAAATGTAGGAAATAAAAAGACACAAGTGAATGACTTGATTGAATTTGCAAGATACAGAGAAGATAGACTATCAAGTGGAAGTAATTGTTACAAACAAAATAACCTTTTCTACTAGACATATAGAGATGATGTATTCTTTATTTAACACATGTGATATCTAGTGAATCGTCAAGGCCAAGTTAATTCTCAAAGAAAAAATTCAGACCTAGAGCAAACCTTGCAACACGTGAAAGGTACTTGTTTAGAGTTAAAATTGCAGTCACTAAGAGGTATTTTATATCAATATATCTTCATGTTTGTTATGTGAAATGAAGGGAATGAAATGACAGAAGTGAATCCCTCGACTAAATTTGCAAGGCATGGACAATGTAGATCATCAAGTGGAGGTAACTTCTATAAATAAAATGACAGTTCTGGCTAGAAATGCACAGATGATGCATATTTAGTTTTCCAAATGTGATATCTATCCAGTGAATCATCCAGGTCAAATAAATTCTCAAATGTCAAATTATGACCTTGAGTAGGACATACCACATAGGAGATGTACTTATTTAGAGTTAAAATTTCATTCTTTAAGAAGTATGTGATATCAAAATATGTTCATTTTCATCATATAAAATGTATGGAATGTCAATACACAAGTGAATGCCTCAACAGATGTTGCAAGACATGGACAAAATAGATCATCTAGTGGAGGTATTTTTCACAAATAAAATGATTATTCTTAATAGACATGTAGAAATGATGCATTTCTAATTTTCCAAAATGTAATACCTACTGAATCGGCAAGGTCAACTCAATTCTCAAATACAAAATTTAGACCATGACGAGGCCATCCCACACATGATATGTACTTTTATAGAATGTAATACTTTTTCTAAGAAGTATGTTACGTTTATTTACATATATTATGTGAATTGTAGTAAAAGAGAAGAGGGAAGTGCATAACTCAACTCTAGCAAGGAATGAGAATGACACAAAGTACATGGGAGGTACATTCTAAGAAAAAAAATGATATTTCTTATGAAACATTTTATTTGAAAGTTTACTTACTTTCGTTATGTCAACTCTAGGAAATGAACAGAGGCAAGTTTGTACATCAACTTCAATCATAGGGATTGAGTAGATTAGACATCACAAGGGAGGTATAAAATGTGACGATGCTATAGTTGTTATTAAATAATTCATATCGATGTTTAGTTGCTCACATTGTATGAATTCTATTGAATGAAAAGAGAAAAGTGTGTACCTCAACTCCAACTACATGGAATGAGTATATTAGACATCACAAGGGAGGTATAAAACTTATCATTAATGATATAATTGTTATCAAATATTTCATATCTATGTTTATTTACTCACGTTATATGAATTCTAGTGAATGAAAAGACAAAAGTGTGCACCTCAACTCTAGCAGGGAATGAGTATGCTAAAGAAAATGAGAGGTACAATATAACTAAAAAATAATATTTATTATCAAAAAAAAATTTGGATGTTTATTTACTTTTATTATGTCAATTCTAGGAAATGAACATATGCAAATGTGTACCCCAACACTTGTTATAGGAAATGAGAAAATTATACAAAAAAAGAGAGGTATAAAACTTATTAGTAATGCATTCTATGATCATTATCAAATAATTCGAATTGTTATTTATTTACTTTTACTTTATCAATTTTTGTAAATGAGCACAGGAACATTCATACCACAAACCTAGGAAACAACAATGGCAGACAACACATGGGAGATATAATATTTATGATAAAGTTTTATTTGTTATAAAATAATTGATGTTGATGTTTATTTACTTTTACTATATCAATTTAAAATATGATTAGAGGCATGTGTGTACCACAACTTCAGAAAATAAAAATGGTAGACAACAAATGGGAGGTATAATATTTGTGACTAATAGTTATATTTGTTATAAAATAATTAATATTGATATTTATTGACTTCTACATGTCAATTTTAGGAAATGAGACGAGGCATGTGCGTACCACAACTCTAGAGAATGACAATGATAAACAGCATATGGGAGGTACAATATTTGTGATAAAGTTATATTGATATTCATGTTTATTTACTTTTATTATGTTGAGTATATGTTTCCTTATTTTTCTGATACACTAGGAGTGAATGATTAAAGTCTAGAACATCCTTCACAAGATGTATTTTATGCATATTCAATCAAATCAATTGAGCATGATGCCACATGTGTTTTATATTTTTATGAATATATTTCATTATCAAAAGAGAAGTAAACCATATTTTAAAAAAAAATTAGATGTTATCATACCAAATGTTAAAAGGAGAAGGACAAGAGGTAGGATCAGTTTAAAGGAAGTGTCCCATATGCCTGATCAGAAGCATAAATACATTGTTCTCAAAGACGGTAGTGTTGTTGGACCAAAGAGATGCAACTTGAGTAACTTTTTAGGAATTTTAGCTTGTAATCCATGTTTATTTCTGATACATAAGGAGTGTGGAGAAGATCATGAATGAACAATTGAAAGGGTTATGACTGATGTTTTCATAAGTTTTCTGCTCTCATCATGCTTTTATATTTTATTTTTATCTATATGAAATGTTGAAATACTTTTAGTGTTATTATTTTCATATATATTATATCTTGTCGATGCAGGACAACTTTAAATGCATTAATACGGATGATATCAAAGTAACTTCTTATGATGAAGTTAGTAATTTTATCAAAAAAATGATCAATCAACAGTTGCAAGATTTTCGTAATGATCTAAAACGTAGGTTAAATCCTAATATTCCTATTGTTGAACAAATGGAAACTATAAATGATTGAGTTCCATAAGAAAGTTGGATACTACTTATAGACCTTTGGAGTAGTCAATCAAAATAGGTAAAGTCCAAAAAATTATTGTATTATCATCATATGTTTTACTTTTCATACTTATATTCAATTTTGAAATTCACTTGACCACTGAGTAGCAAGAAGCAAGCATTAGTAAACAAAATCAAAGTATTTTATAAGCTACACGCAATTGGACCAATATCATTTACTGAAAAGTATTTGAATGCAATAAAATTTCTAATATGATGTAGAATTATTACAATAATTTATACTTTTAATATATTAGATATGTAAATTATTTTAGGAGAAAATTTTTGGAAATGAAACCTCCTACAAACTTGGGTTGATGGTCATAAAAGACATGGAGAATATATAAATGAAAAAATTGGAGTGATTTGTTTAGGTCTTTATATAATCATCTATATTTTTTCTAAGTAAAAAAAACTAGATATAAGTATTTAGCTTAGAAGAAAAGGTAATAAAAAGGTGTATAGAATTAGGACCAGAGAATACAAATGATCCATTTCAGTTTGCTAATGTTGTGGACTTTGTGGATGGGCCTCATCATGGAAGATATGAGAGAGGAATAAGTAGAGGTATTACTAGAAGAAATTTAAAAAAGAAGAGATGAGTTGAAAATTCAAATAGGAGTGTGACAAAATCTTGAGAATTCTAGTTGTAAGAAAAGGAGAATCAAATCAAAGAACAACATTGTCATATTAAAGAAAAAGAACGTGAAATTGACGTTTTACGAGCTTAGTTGAAGATACTAGAGTCACATGTATTTTTTAAAATTCTAAACTAAGAATAATTATGTAAAATATTTAGATTTTTGGAATGAGAATTCATTTTATATGTATGTTGCAAGATAAGACAATAATTCTTGAATCTAATTTTGAGGATGCATTAGAATCTTTGGTATGCTAGCTATCATATTTTTCTATATATACATATAATTTGTTTTTTGGACACCAATTACAAAAAGAAACTGATATTCATTCTCCTCATTTGGGTAAGATTTACTGTCTTTTAGCATAACAAGAAATATTTTTTTCTTGTTAATGTGTTATTGGTGTATTTTTTGTTGTCTGATTATTAGATACGAAATGAAATGTCATATTTATGTGTGATTCAATTAATATAGACACATACATCTTTAGATTTCTTTTACACGATACAACTATGTTTGTATTCTATTGCTTTGTTATGAAGCAATAACATCAATACAAACTATGACATATTGTTTACAATTATAAAATTATAATTAAGGTATTATATGAATGAATGTTGAAAATTGCATTTTTTTTGTCTTGTATGGTTTACTTCAATATTTTGTTTTATATGAATATGATTACCACACAACATATTTGGCAAGAAAGTGAACACTTCAGGAGATAAGATCTGAAAGAGACTAAAATATCATACAACATTGTTGTAGTTGTTGTTGTTGTTGTGATGCCATGTCATCATATTATTACATCACATCATGTTTTAATGTTTACATTCAAAATTTATACGTAAATACTATGACATTTTTGAAATTCCTAGAGATGTGGCTAAGAAAGATTGGGCTATCATATTTTTATTTATTCCATATATGTTAATATTGTTTATGTAGTATGTTTATATCGATATCACTAGTAATATAGTTACCATGAGTTTGAACATAGTGTGAATGAAGTATTATGTCTTTTTAATTGTTATAAATAAACAAATATTATGTTTACAATTTGTTGTGATTGTTAAATATTTTGTAGTGTAAGATCTAATATGAGTGCATCATGAATAAATATCATGATATATTTGGTTCTCTTTTATGTGATATCCTATTTAAATGAGGTTGAATAACCGTCAAATACAATGTTTCAAAATAAAAAAATTAACAAAATTCCACGATTTTCACAACGGACTGTAAAATTTAATTAAACTATAAAAAGAATAATAGTCCACGGTTATGCAGTGGGTTGTATGGTTTTTAATTCGATACACAAAAATAAAAGTAGTCCACAATTTTCTAGCAGCCCAGGGATTTATCCGTGGACTATGGGGAACAGCATATAGATACCTAATCTAAGACAATAATCCATGATTGTTTTATACTCCACGGTTAAAATCATGGATAATGAAGCATCCACAATAATATTTGTGGACTATGAACTTTTTTACTCTACTGTTTCGTAGTATTAAAATCCGCATGGTGTGTTGTAATCTCAATTATATAGTGCTTATTCGCCTTGTGTTTTTTCTTCTCGTCATGAGAGTTTTTCTCATTAAATATGGTGTTTCTGCTTTGGGTCAACAAGTTTTCATCACATTTAGGAATAGAACATCCTCAACAAGCTTGAGGAAAACAGAACTATGAGTCGGTTATCTTTTTGCCAACTCTACAATGCTTGCAGTATAAGTGGGATACCTGTCACATCCCCAACAAGAAATGATACGGCTCAGTGAAAGTGATCCCAAATCAACCCATTCAAGGAGAGGAGGGGAGTTGCTCGGGCGCCTATCCAGAGCAGGAAAGGAAGGGACTGCCATGAATTTCACATGATCTAGTGTATCGCTTATATCCAAGGACTTAGGTGTATTGTACGAGTCGTAACCAGTAAGAGTACGTAGTTTAGGCACTATAAGCTCTAATAGCCGTAATCTTGAAATGTACGGCATGAACTCTGCTTCGAGACTATGTCCCTGTGATTGGAAATCAGAATAACAGTTGTAATAACATCAACAAAATAGCTCTTTGACAAATCAGGTGAAGGCGTGGACTATGGATAGTTACGTGGTGCAGATATGTGTCTTTCACAAGTAGCATATTGAGATGTCATCATCGTCACCAACCAATCTCCAAATCACATGTTGAAAGTTACATCCTCACAGTTGCTAGTTCCGTCGGGGTGCGACACAATATTGGTCCTGAAACCATGGCCGCAACTGCGATCAGTACTATTGACTTTACATGGATTCTCCTTGTACGTTGTAATAGAAGTACAAGTAGTAATAGAACTCCATATCAGGTTTTCTTAGATGCTAACAAACATCTCCATCAACCTTTCTGCTATAAAGTGCTACGAATTTGATATATTAGGTAGCCTGGATATCCAACCCAACCAATATCGTTTGTGGTGGTACATCTTTGCCAATAACTAGAGGAGGAAAGGAATAACCAGACAATGACAAAAAGACGAGGATGCTCTCGACCTTCAAGATATCTTACTATCGAACTTATACACTTTCTTTTTTCTAAGAACTCGTTCAACCGTTGTACTCACTTATCTTGACGTAGACCTTCTGCGTTTTAGATTTACTAATGTAGGCATTTTGCTATATGCTTGAACTATATTGTGTACCCATCTTATTTTGTGAAGCTATAATGGACGGATTACAAGGCAACCGCTAACGTTTCACATGTTACCTAGAAAATTTAAGTTTACAGTTAAGCACTATACTGTTATGAAAATTTGTATTGGCTGAAGATAATCTTTTGAGTGAGAAAGTAAAACGTAATCAATATGTAACTTATTTTATTTCATAGCAAATAAGAAATCATGTAAGAATGAAATACAACCTTCAGTTGTTGAGGCTAGAAATAAATATAGAAATTGAACTCTAATTGCATTAGCTGAATGAAAATAGACTTTGTCGTAAAATATTAAGCTAATGTAGTCATTTCTTGTGATTTTAATAACAGTTAGACATAATAACTCAACAATGTTTAAATAATGTGATTACCATCTCATTCGAATCTAATATATCAACTTATTTTCCATATGTGAGTTATGTACGATAATAGATATTTTTATTTATAGGAGACATAGGCGTGCTAAATGACATTAGTTTTCATTTAGGTTGTGTTTGGTACATGGTGACAAAATACGTGGTGATAGTGATAGTGACGGTGACGGCGATATTGATAGTGACAGTGATGGCGAAATTGTTGTTTCGTAACACCTGCATGGTGATGGTGAAAGGAATAGGTAAATATTTAAAAAGAGTTATTTGTTACATGGTTATCGTGACGGGGATTGGGAATTTTTTTTATAAAAAACCCCTCATACAAATATAAATTATATTTATTAAACACCTGATACATAAAAATTTCTTATAGCATGAATAACAAAAACATTTTATCATAAAATTTTAATATGGGTATGAACTTTTAATTTAAAGAAATATCATGCACACTCTTCCCCATGCGAGTTATATTTCTTAACAATCATTGTAAAGAAATACTTCATTGAAAAATTATGAAAAGAAAAATATTTCATCATAACATGATCAATTTTTCTCAATCATATTGCATATGACTTGACGTCGCTCATGTTGTGGGCAACAAAAGAAGGCCCTCATCATATTTGGATGATCAACTAAATAAAGATAAGATTTGATACATATATGATTGAATCTTGAAGAAAAAAAGATTTGGAAAAAAAATTTGTCTTGTCAGAAAAAAGGTTTAACGCAAAACTTTATCTTGGAGTGTTAAAGGTGTGTCAGGAAACATTGTCTTGGAAGAAAGAAAGTGTCTTGGAAGAAAAAGATTTTACAGAAAAGTTTTTCTTGGAGGGTAAAAAGATTTGATGAAAAATGTCATCTTGGAGAGAAAAGGTGTCTTGGACAAAAAGGTGTGATAGGAAAAAAAAATTCAGAAGCGAAAATGATTTGACGGGAAATTTTATCTTGTAGGAAAAAAGAGAAAACTTAATCTTTGGGGAGAAATGGTATGGCGGAAAATATTTTTTTAGAGGGAAAAAGATATCTTGGAGGAAAAAAGTGTGGCGGAAAACTTTTTTGAAAGGAAAAAGATTTGACAGAAAACGTTATCTTGCAAGAAAAAAAATTTAGTCAGATACTTTACCTTAGAGGGAAAAAAACACAGCTGGAAACGTTGTCTTGGAGAGGAAAAAGGTATTTTGGAGGAAAAAGGTGTGGCGGAAAATTCGTCCTTGAAGGGAGAAAACTCGTCTTGGAGAGAAACGTTATGGTGGAAAAATTTTCTATTAGAAAGGAGGTTTTTAATGATAAATATATATTTTTAGTTGGTAATGGGTACATTAACAAATACAAAAATAACAGAATAACTATGTTCAAGAAAATAAGATATATAAATAATGTTTTGAGAAAAACAAGTTTTGGTGGGAAGTCAAAATTTGTTGTGGAAAAAGAAACGTTGCTGGAAAACATGTTATATAGGGACGGAAGGAAAAATATAGTAAAAAATTTCTTTGCACATATGTCCATATATTAATGGAGACTTAAAAAGAACTTTTTTCACCATCATTCACCATGTTTTTCCATGGTGGCAAAAATAGAACAAAATTCACCATGGATTCACAATAAAAAATTCCCTATCACTATCACCATGCATACCAAACAATATTTTTGTTTCACCATTATTATAGAAATGATGTATAACGTCATATTTCATGTCATTGGTTGGTGCACCAAAACCGACGCCAATAGTCTAAGACATTGCCTTATAAAGACAACTGATACATATATGTGAAGACTGGATGATTTACAAAAGAC